>CM047749.1:2414450-2737093 GCA_026225825.1 Pistacia integerrima | reverse complement strand
CTTTTTCTATCACTTCACGCCACTTTCACTTTTTGATTGAAAAATCAAATACTCATTTTCTTCTTGATTTCTTAAGGCCAAGGAGGATCTAGCAAATCCCTCCTTGGTTCTTGGTGTTGTCTTCGTGTGGACTTCTTAGTTCGATCTATACTTGGATCGGTGAGCAAACCAAACCGCCTCAGAGACAACATTGGTGGAGCCTCCTCCAAACGTGGGTATGAATCTAAATCTTTGGATTTATTTTTCTGCAGAATTCTTATAAAATATACCCTTTCCCGTAATTTTTCTATGCCGATTTTTGGGTTCTAAGGAACGATCCATGGTTGTAATTTTATTTTCCGCTACCGGCATCGTTTCGCCTCATGGTAGGCAGTTATCACACACTGGTACAGAGTGGAGGTTACGCTTATTGAATGTTGATTACATGTATTTGTTGATAACATGCCCGCCTTGATGAATCTGCCATGAAAACCCGATTTTGTTAAAACCCCTGAAAAATCAATAAATCTTACCGTTGAATGAGTGATTCAAATGATAAACTGGTTTAATAATGTTGTTGATGAATGTTATTAAATGTTTGGTTAATATCTGTTTGAAGGCGTATGCGTTTGATTTGATTTGGATTAGTGTTTATACAAAGCGCAAAAAAAGGGGGGGCGGGAAGCGTGCACGAATAGCTTAGCCGCGCAGGTGCCGATTCTTGTAAGTAGTCTAGCGTGGCAAAGATAAAAAACCTTCGCCGCGCAGGGTCTCTGTGGCCTAGACCTAATCTAAACTCGCCGCGGCGAAAGATAAAACTCGCCGCAAGCTAGTATGCAAGCAGGAAGCCAATATGCATACTGTTAAATCCGCGCAAAGGCAAAGAAAGATAAAACCTTTGCCGCGGCGAAAGGCGTAGCTTTCCCACTGTATCTCCCCGTAGAAAGGGACTATCGCAGCTTTTTAATAACTTTATAAAGCCAATGTACATTCTGCACATTTAAGAGGGTAATCAATTAATTAACCACCCAATTCAAAATTGATTATTTTTGATGTATGCTTTGTACTTGTTTGTATATTGCATGGTGCGCGGTACATGAGCCTTAAGAACCTAAGGGTGAATGTTTTAAATTATTTTAGGTATGTATGGTGTAATATTTTAAATAGGGCTTTGGGCGTGTCTGGCTCTCTCTTCTTCTAATGTACATTCTTTTCTCATCTCATTTCCCCTCGAATGTAAATCGGAGTTTCTAAATTTGTTGATGTAAAATTAGTTTAATATTAATTTTATTGTAATTTAGAATGATGTTTTGTAATGTACGGAGACGGAGGCGAAGGACGAGGCAACCATACTTGAAGACTCAAGATATTTGTTACAAAGGGATCTAGGTGACCACGATCCCTCCCTAGGCTCGAGGAGATCGGTTTAGTTAGGCCATGTACGCACGTTTAATATTTTGTTTAGAATTCATGCTAAGGTTGAATGTTGAATAACATGCCAAACAATGTCATTCTAACAAAGATAATAATCTGATAAGACATTAAATAACAAACCCTCACTAAGTATATTAAGTCACTGTGCCTTCCATCACCATGGTTTTAATCAAACCAAACCTTTGTTCCGGTGAAACCTTGTTCGCCAAGCGAAGGTACACTTCTACCCGGTGGGAGGTTAAAAATTCATGGAGTTTTCCTTAATGGTGATGGCTCGACTTAAAATGACGATTTTGCTGTCGCCAAGCGAAGGTTGATAAAAACGTCATAGGCGAATGAGAGCAGACACATATTATGTGTACGTGGTGACATGTAGTGTCCACTCTATTCGATACTTCCGAGAATCACACTTGAGGACAATGGTTGGAGCCATTGGATTGTGTGATTGGCTTGTTGGCTTTTTCACATTTGAGGTTGATAGTGGGAGCTATCAATTGGTGTGGATTAAGTTTGTTGCTACCTAATCAACCCCATTTTGGCTTGTTCGCAGCGAAGGTTTGAAATGGGCGGGATGGGATCTCGGTCCACTAGGAAAGCCACGGGCTTTCCGAGTTAATAGTGAGGCTATTGGCTTGAGTAAAATAGTGGGAGCATCGTTTAATAAAGACCATATTAAATAATAATGAACTTTATAATAACTTTATCTTTTACGCAATTGTAGATTCATTAAGAAAATGAGCATTATGAACTGCCGGAACCGATAATCGAAAAGAAAAGCGGGAGGGTTGGATGGATCTAATTTCTCATCAACCGATATCGTAATCTTCGGATTATACTTAAGTCGAGAAAGAAATTGTATATCTGAAAAGACATACATGGTGAGCTGATCCTGATGCCACTTTCGGGAGTTAAGGAATACTTATCAAAGTTCTGATGATGCTTGATAGCATACATGCTTGATGTTAGCATCGATGACACCTATGCTACAAAAAGCAAGATGAGAATATGGATGCTTCTTCGTAATTCTACACCTCAAAGAGCTACGAACAAATGCTCGACATGAGAGGTACAAAGGTGTAGAAAGCCTTGATTTGGAGTCCCGTCTAATTGAGGGTGCCAAGTTGTCTCATGTGCTCAGATGATCGAGCACATAGAGGCGAGACTTTGGGATGTGGGTTGAATGCGAGAATTTACATGAATGGGATTTACTGCAATCTGCAACAAACTCTTAATGCTCGTTCATAATGAATTTCCAATATGAACACGATGGAAACACTGTCGAACTTACGAACATGTTGAGGATGCGACGGGACTTGAAAAGTCCAAGCCTATTTCTTGGTTCTTTTGCCCCAGTAAAGCAAAAGAAAAGTTACGGCAAGAGGGTAAGGCTAAGGCCAAACCCAAGCCCAAGCCTAAAAAAAGACAGGTTGCTCTTGGTCACGAGTGGCATAGGAAAGGGCAAGGTAGCTATTTTTTTGTAAGGCCCCAAAATGGCCTGGAGGAACACTTTGAAGGCTTTCCTCGCAAGCAGAAGAGTCGAGCTACGACTTCGGGTACTTTCCAATTGATTGAGAATTAACCTCTCTCCTCAACATCTTGGGTCATGGACACAAAGGGATGTGGTGCTACATTTGTGCCGATGTGCGGGGACTAAAGGCGAGTAGAGTGCTTGCCAAGGGAGAGGTGGATCTAGGAGTTGGAAATGGAGCACATGTGGGTCGCATTAGGTGTAGGACTTATTGTTTATCTTTGCTATGGGTTTATTTGGTGACTACATATCAGTTATCCACGTTACTCTATTTCTAGAAATATTATTTCCCGATATCCGTTTTGGATAATATGGGTATCATTTTGAGATATCTAATGGATTGTTGTCTTTAGTTTGAATGGTATTCTATTTGGAATTGCAAGGTTATATAATGGATTATATGTTCTTGATTTAAACAATAAAGATATTCTCAAATATTGAAACCAGAAAGCTAAACATAGCGATCAAAACCAAACATATCTCCTCGGCATTGTAGATTGTGTCATGTTAATAAGACTTCGCATTGCAAAACTTCAAAGGGATGGAGTTTTGGCCCCTTTTGACTTCCAGTCATTTGAGGTATGCGAGTCATGCCTTTTAGGCAAGATGACCAAAGGGTCTCATTTCACAGGACAAAGTGAAGGGCTATTGGACTTGTAGGCATCATCCATAGTGATGTATGTGGTCCAAACCTTTACAACCTAAGCCTGCAAGGAGGATATTCATACTTCATCAAATTATTCCGATGATTTCCCAGGTAGATATGTTATGTCTACCTTATGAGACATAAATCGAAGCCTTTGATAAATTCAGGAATTCCAAGAATGACGCAGAATATGTTGGGCAAAAGTATTAAAGCTCTCGGTCGGATCAAGGAGGTGATACTAGGCTCGAGGTTTCGAGTACTGATGAATGTGGGATAGTATCACAACTCACCCCTCTATACACCCCAACACAATGGAGTGTCGTGAAAGGAGGAATAGGACCTACTTGACATGGTTAGGTCCATGATGGAGTTTAGTGATTTACCTACATCGTTCGGGGTTATGCCTAGGAAGCGACTGCACGTTTTACCGGTGTGCTGTCAAAGTCTATAGATAAGACTCCATATGAGCTATGAAGTGGCGAGCCCACTTGTCTTATCTAAGGATTTGGGGTGCCGAAGCTTATGTTAGAAATTGACTTCGAACAAGCTAGGCCTAAAATCCTGTAAATGTATATTTGTGGGGTATCCAAAGGATACCATTTCTACCACCAAGAAGCGCAAAATCTTTGTTGCTCGATCTGTGTCTTCTAGAAAAGGAACATTTTCTAAGAAAGGGTTACTAGTGGGAGAAAGTAGAACTCCGGATAAAGTTCTAGAACCACAAGATATACTAGACGAAGGACGGAATGATGTACCTCGGGGGAAGGGGGAAGTGGTTAAGCATCATGAGAGGTTACTCCACAAATTGGTTGGATCAAGTGAACCACTTTCAGTAGCACGGGAGCTACGTAGAATGCAAAGGGAGAGTCGCCATGAGCGAGGGAGGGAATGCGGTTATCTCGTGACTCAACATGGTGACGTACTAGTCTATCAAGGACGATGAACCTAGAACCTACGAAGACGACATATCGGATCAGTATTAAGTTAAATGGCTTGAAGCCATGAAATCGAGATGAACTCATATGCCCGGGAGACAAGTGTGGTCTCTGTGGAACCACTGAAGGGATAAAACCCATAGGGTGTAAATGGGTCTTCAAGGAAGAAGACCTTACACGGATGGCAACGTCGCATACTTATAAAGCACGCGGTTGCCAAGGTCTCAAACAAATTCATGGCATTGACTATGAAGAAACCTTTTCCGCCGGTTGCCATGATTAAAATCCATCGGATTATGCTTGCATTCTTTGCATATCATGACTATGGAAGATTGCCCAAATGGATGTCAAAGCGCTTTCTGACCGGAAACCTTGAGGAGGATGTGTATATGACAACACGATGGTTTTCGTTCTTGATAGTCAGCTAATAAGGTATGCAAGTTGCGAGATCCATTTATGGACTCAGCAAGCTCAGAGGCCCTTTGGAACATTCGTTTTGATGAGGCGTAAGGAAGGAATTCGGTTTTATCAAAAACAAAGATGAGCCTGTGTTTACAAGAAGTGAGTGGGAGAGCAGAGGCATTCCTAGTGTTGTATGTCAATGACATACTCTTGATTGGGCATGATATACCGGGGAACTGTTTTAATCCCCCGTAAAAACTTGTTAATCAGTGCTCTCCATGAAAAGGAACTTAGAAAGAGCTACATCCTTGGTATAAAGATCTATCGTGATAGATAGCGTAGTTGCTTGGCCTAGTTTCGAGTGCATATATTGACAAAATACTTGAACGATTCAATATGGAAGAATCCAGGAAGGATTTCTTTCGATGTCACATGGTGTTTATCTCTAGAATGTGTCCTAAAACCACCAAGATGAGAGAGATAAGGATGAAGAAAGGATCCCATATGCATCAGCAATTGGATCCATCATGTATGCCATGCTATGTACTTGGATTGATGTCTCATGTGCTGAGCACTTGTAGTAGATATCAATCGGATCCGGGTGAGGTGGTCCCATCGGATGTCAACAAGAATATCTTAAGTACTTGAAAAGGAACTAGATATGTTCTTGTTTATGGAGGAAGATGGAGGCTCCTGTAGAGATATAGTGATGCTAGTTTCCAAACGGACAAGGCGATTATCGATCACAATCGTGGGTTTGTATTTTTGTCTCAATGGCGGTGCGGTGGTGGAAGAGCTCAAGCAAAGCAACTAGAGCACTCTACAATGGAGGCGAGTATATGCATTATCGATGTGGCCAAGGAGCAATCTCCGGATTAAGGAAAGTTTGTCCATTAAGAACTTAGTGTGGTTTCCCTACGATTGTTGATCCTATAGATATCTATTTGGTGACAACAATGGAGCAATTGCTCAAGCTAGACCACGGTCTCATCAAGTCCACACATACTGCCATCATTCCATCTCCAATTCCGAGAGAGATAGTTGAGAGGAAAGAGCGTGCGGAGGTTAGTAAAGTGCATACCGCGATAATCTCGCAGATCCACCCTACAAAGCCTGCATCGCTTGGAGAGCATGAAAGGCACTTGAAATCATTTTAGTATTAAATACATGAATGATTGGCTATAGTGCAAGTGGGAGATTGTTAGAGTAGGTGCCTTAGAGCCAATCAATTATTGTAGAATTGACTCTTTGTAATAATGTTCATTAATCAATAATAAAGGCATTTTTATTCTATATCGCGTAAATCATTATTTTGCAATATGTATTGATATATGTCCTTAGAATGGTAGACGTGACGAGGGTATCAAGTGTTTCAAATCTTGATAAGTGAGAACCCTATGAGCACATGTGGTGGCCATTCTAAAGAAACGTCCCAGTAGCAGTATAATGCAGTAAGCACCGGAGGAATATACGGTAAGGCCTATCAGTAGTGGAGCGATCTGTCGAAAGCGGTGGCGATCTCACTTGTCAAGGTTGTTTGGTGACAACTTGGTGCAACACATGGGTGCTTTGTTGTAAGGCGGATATACAACGGCAGTTCAATGGACCCTGACCCTACGAGGATTCCATATGGATGGTAACCCAAAGGTGTCTATGGAACAAATCCTCTACGAATGGTGTTACATGTGATCCTTAAAGGGAAACTGAGATCACCGGGAGGGCGCCTTGTGCACCGATTGTACAGCTTTGACACTAAGGCCTACGGCAGCTTCTTAATTCCAAGAGTCACAGATGGTGGTGATTGGGTCAGATATTGAGTGTATCAAGACTATGGTGGATTGACGAGGATTCATCATCGAGTACGGAGAAGTTATCACTCGCGGCATCAGGTATATGGCAATGGCACTAATTCAGCCCCACGGAGGGATTGAGTTGTTGCTCTATCCAAGGCCAATTATATATGGGTCATTGGTCGAACGAATATATAATATCGAGAGTACGAAGGTTGACACTATTTCTATGTCAACGTCTCGTCGAGATAGCATTATGATGAAAGGATCGATGAGTACGGTAACCATATCATTGACAAGTAGCTACTTCTTTGAATCAGAATCTATCGGGTGGCCATGATGCCTTGCTAGGGGCCAATCTTGAGTACGTGTATTAGTGAGACGATTAATCGGTGTTAATCGCGATACTATACACTATCGGTATGATGAGAGCCTATGGTCACACATATAGAAGACAATTTAAGATCCAAGAAGAAAGAAGGGCGTTTTCGCTTTTTTGGGCGAAAGGGTATTTTGTAATTTCACAGTGCAATTAAATTTGCTGAGTTGTAGCTTTTATTTAATTTGTTAGAAAAAAATTAAATAAGTGAAATTCGTTTAAATATATGTTCAGCATATATTTAAATAAATTATCATTATTGTTAAATGTTATATATATATATATATTAAATTAAATATATTATTATTGATTTTAATTGAAATAATGATGAATTAAATTAAAAATATCTAATTGGGAGTGTTTGCACATGGCTGGGTGGTTGGAGCCCAAGCCCATTCCATGGTGAATAGGGCAACTTGGTTTGCCTATAAAAAGAATAGTGTTTGTTTGTGTTTAAAAAATCAATTCATTTTGCCCTTTTGAAAAATAAAAGGAACAACAGGAGGCCCCTTTTTCTATCACTCCCACGCCACTTTCACTTTTTGATTGAAAAATCAAATACTCATTTCTTCTTGATTTCTTAAGGCCAAGGAGGATCTAGCAAATCCTCCTTGGTTCTTGGTGGTTGTCTTCGTGTGGATCTTCTTGGTTCGATCCTATACTTGGATCGGTAGCAAACACGTTCGAGACAACATTGGTGGAAGGCTCCCACGTGGGTATGAATCTAAACCTTTGGATTTATTTTTTCTGCAGATTCTTATAAAATATACCAAACCCGTTAATTTTCTATGCCTGATTTTTGGGGTCTTTTAGACGATCCATGGTTGTAATTTTTATTTTCACGCGCACGGTCGCTTTCTAACATCATCGACATATAACACTAGGAATACTACTGCCACCTCCACTCACTTTCTTGTAAACACAAGGCTCATCTTCGCCTTCTTGATAAAACCGGTTATTCTTTTATGGGCCCTCCGCCACGAATGTTCCAGCTCTTTAAAGCTTGCTTGAGTCCATAAATGGATCTGTGCAACTTCCATACCCTATTAGCTTGTCCATCACGAATGAAACCATCAAGTTGTGTCATATACACATCCTCTACAAGGTTTTGTTCGAAGTTTCCCGTTTTTGACATCCATTGCAAAATCTCATAGTTATGATATGCAAGAATCACAAGCATAACCTGGATGGATTTAATCATGGCAAAACCCCTGGTGAAAAGGTTTCTTCATAGTCAATGCCATGAATTTGTTTGAAACCTTTGGCAACCCATGTGCTTTATAAGTATGCATGTTGCCATCCATGTCGCTCTTCTTCTTGAAGACCCATTTACACCCTATGGGTTTTACACCTTCAGGATGGTTCCACGGAAGACCAACAACTTGGTTCTGGTACATTGGAAGTCCATCTCGGAGATTTCATGGCCCTTCAGTCATTTAACGGAATCTAGATACGATATAACATCTTCGTAGGTTCTCGGGTTCATCGCCCCTTTTGGTAGGAACTAGTATGTCACCATGTTGAAGTCACGAGAATAATCGTATCTCTCAAGCTCATGGCGTACTCTCCCAAATCTACGTAGCTCTGTGCTACGAGGGTGGTTCAACTTTGATCTACAAGTTGTGGAGGGTATCCTCCTTGTGATGCTCCAACCCACTTCTTCTTGGTAACACATCATCTGTCCTTCGTCTAGTATATCTTGTGGTTTCTAGAACTTTAATGAGGTTCTACTTTTCTCCCACTAGTACTTCTTAGAAAATATTCCCTTTTCTAGGAAGACACCGAATCGAGCAAACAAAAAAAATTTTGCGCTCTTCCGGTGGTAAGAAGTAGTATCCTTTGGTCTCCTTTTTGGATACCTACCAAATATACATTTACTGCCAAAATTTTGGGCCTAGCTTGTTCGAAGTCAATTTCTTAACATAAAAGCTTCGCCCAACCCCAAATCCTTAGATAAGACAATTTGGGCCCCTTTCGCCCACCTCCATAAGCTCCTATGGAGTCTTATCTACGTAACTTTGGAACGGCATTACAGCCTTAAAATATGAGTTCGCTCTAGCATAACCCTAGAACCGATGTAGGTAAATCACTAAAACTCATCCGTTGGACCTAACCATGTCAACTAAGGTCCTGTTCCTCCGCTACGACACTCTTGTGTTAGGGTGTATAAGGAGGGGTGAGTTGTGATACTATCCCCATATTCCTTCCGGTACTAAAACCCGAGCTTAAGTAGTCCCACCTCTCCGATCCCACAGAAAGGGGCTTTAATACTTTTGCCCAACATATTCGAACTTCATTCAGAATTCCTTGAATTTATCAAAGGCTTCAAATTTATGTCTCATAAGGTAGACATAACCATATCTACTGAAATCATCAGTAAATGTGATGAAGTATGAATATCCACCTCTGGCCTCAACTTTTAGTGGACCACATATATCATTATGGATGATGCCCTAATGGCTTTCCCGGGAGGAGCCTTTTCACCTTGTCTTGTGAAAGGAGACTTGGTCATCTTGCCTAACAGGCATGACTCACATACCTCAAATGACTGAAAGTCAAAAGGGTCCAAAACTACATCCCTTTGAAGTTTTGCAATGCGAGTCTTATGGACATGACACAACCTATAGTGCTAGAGATATGTCTGGTTTTGATCGCTATGTTTAGCTTTCTTGGTTTCAATATTGAGAATATCTTTATTGTTTAAATCAAGAACATATAATCCATTTATAACCTTGCAATTCCAAATAGAATACCATTCAAACTAAAGGACAACAATCCATTAGAAATGTCAAAATGATACCCTATATTATCCAAAGCGGATATCGAAATAATATTTCGTATAAGGTACGTGATAACATGCTTATGTAGTTCCAATAACAAACCCGTAGGCAAAGATAAACAATAAGTCCCTACAGCCAATGCAGCCACATGTGCTCCATTTCCAACTCGTAGTCCATTTCTCCCTTGGCGAGCACTCTACTCGCCTTAGGTCCGCACATTAGTACAAATGTGAGTACCACATCTCGTGTCATTGACCCCAAGATGTTGAGGGGAAAGAGAAATTAATCTCAATCAATAAAAATACTTGAAAGTCGTAGATCGGACTTCTTCTTGCTTGCGAGGAAAGCCTTGCAGTTTCCTTTCCAGGGTAGGCTTTGCCGCAAAAGGAAAGAACATGCATCACCTTGCCCTTCTATGCCACTCTAAAGCCCCAAGAGCAACCTTTCCCGTCCTTTGGGCTTCCGGGCTTGCCTTTGGCCTTGGCTGGCCTTACCTCGTCAAAGCCACCCTTTGCTTTACCGGTAGCAACTAGTAAAATAGGCTTGGACTTTTTCAAGTCGCTCTGCAGCCTCGACATGTTCAAAAGTTCGACAGGGGTTTTCTCCATCCTGCTTCATATTGAAATTCATTATGACGGAGGGCATGAGGCAAGAATTGCAGAATTAAATCCATTTGTTAATTACGCTTGTCCCAAGCCATATCCCAAAGTCTCAAGCCTTCTCATATGCTCGATCATCTTGAGCACATGAGGACCAACTTGGGATCCCTCCATCAGGACGAAACTCCCAAAAGCAGGTGCTTTTTGACACCTTGTACCTCTCATGTCGAGCATTTGTTTTGAAAAGCTCCTTGAGGTGTAGAATAATGGAAGAAGCATCATATTCTCATGTTGCTTTTTTGCAGGCATAGGTGGTTCATCAATGCTAAGATCAAGCATTGACGGCTATCGGCATCATCAGGAACTTTTGATAAGTATCCTTTACTTCTTGAGTGGCATCGGGGATCAAGCTCGGCCCAAGTATGGCTTTTCAAAAAAGATATACAATTTCTTTTCGACTTGAGTATAATCCAAAGATTACAATACGCTCGTTAAATTGGATCCATCCAACCTGCCCCTTTTCTTTCGAATTGTCCCTCAAGTGTGATTCTCAATATCAATAGAGTGGACACTACATGTCACCACGTACGCACATTATGTGTACTGGTCTACTATGCCTATGACGAGTTTATCAACCTTCGCTTTGGCGAACAAGCAAAACCGTCACTTTAAGTCACCATCACCCATTAAGGAAAACTCCCATGCAATTTTAACCTCCCATTTGGTAGAAGTGTACCCACCCTTTGCTTTGGCGAACAAGGTTTTCCCAAACGGAAACAAGGTGGTTTGATTAAAACCATGGTGATGGAAAGGCTTACGTAACTTAATATACTTTTTATTGAGGGTTTGTTATTTAATGTCTCACCCAAGGATCGTTATCTTTGTTAGAATGACATTTGTTTGGCATGTTATTCAACATTCAACCTTCGCATGCATTCTAAACACAATATTAAAAAAACGTCTTTGGTACATGGCCCAACTAAAACCGATTTCCTCGAGCCTAGATGAATCGATGGGTCACCTAGGGGTCCAGTAATAAACATCTTGAGTCTTCAAGTATGGTTGCCTAGTCTTTTGTTCAGTCTTCAAGTACATTACAAAAACATCATTCTAAATTTATAATAAAATTAATCTTAAACTAATTTTACATCAACAAATTTAGAAACCTCGATTTACATTCGGGAGGGAATGAGAATGAGAAGAAAGAATGTACAATTGAGAAAGAGGAGTAGGCGGGAGACATAAGCCCTATTTAATAAATTATACAACCATACATACCCAAAAATAATTTAGATGTAATTTCACTTTTAAATGTAATTTCACTTTTTTAATTTTTCTAACAAATTAAATAAAAGACTACGACCTCAGCAAATTTAATTGCCCGTTGAAATTACCAAAATACCATTTCACCTAAAAAGACGAAAACACCCTTCTTACTTCCTGAGTCTTAAATTATCTTCTATGTGTGTGACCTATAGGTTCCTCATCATACCGATAGTGTATAGTATCACGATTAACACCAATTAATCGTCTCACCCTAATACCACGGGTATCCAAGATTTGCCCCTCAGCAGGCATCAAATGGCCACCCGGATAGGATTCTGGATTCAAGAAAGTAGCCTACCACAACGATATGGTTACCATACAATTCGATCCCTTTCATCATACGTTATCTCAAAGAGGAACGAAGGCATAGAAATAGTGTGAACCTTCTTGGTTACTCGATATTATGTAATTCAAAGGCTGGACCAATCGACTCAGATTATAACTTTTGGATAGAAGCAACAACTCAATCCCACCGTGGCCACCATTTTTAGTGTCATTGCCATTATCTTGAATTACGCCGTGAGATAACTTCTCCCATACGGGAGTGATGAATCCTCTATATCCACCATAGTCTTGATACACTCCTTGATGCACCAATCACCCCAAACCGTATTGATAGCTCAAAAGAACTGCATTAGGCTAGTATGAAACTACACCAATGCCAGCCACAAGGGTGCTCGATGATCTCAAGTCTAAGGATCACATGCACCACCATTCGTTAGAGGATTTGTTCCATAGACACTAGGTTACCATCCATATGGATCCTCTGGTAGGGTCGGATCCAGGTGAACTTGTTGCGGTGTATTGCCTTTACGGCCAAGCACCCATGTGTTTGCACAGTGTCACCAAGCAGGCCTTAACAAGTGAGATCGATCACTTTGCCTTTCGACAAGGTCGTTCAACACTATGATAGCCTTCATCAGGACATTCTAGCCTTGCTTACTTGGCAATACCTACTTTGGGCTACAAGAAACGTTTCTTAAGAATGGCCACGATATATGCTCATAGGGTTCCCCTTCATTGGATCAAGATTTGAAACACTTGATACCCTAAATCGACCGATCCTACCATTCTAAGGACATATATCAATACCATATTGCAATAATAATGAATTTACGCAATATAGGGAATAAAATGCCTTTTATTATTGATTAATGAACATTATTACAAAGAGTCAATTCTATAATAATTGATTGGCTCTAGGGCATCTACTCTAACATAGACATGTATTGGATCGACAATAATGGAGACCACACCAAGTTTGGTGATGAATTTCTTGATCCACACCGCCTCTTAGGCCACATTTGATAATGCTATATACTTTCGGCTTTGCCTTGCGTAACTCTGTAAAGCGGTTTCTTTGCTTAGAGCTCTTCTAGCTCACTACACCCCCATTGAGACAAAATACAAACCTAGATTGTGAGCGATAATCATCCTTATCTGTTTGGAAAATAACATCACTGTATCATCTTATAGTGAGCTCATCTTCCCCTCTATAAACCAAGAACATGTCGTTAGTCCTTTTCAAGAACTTACGGATGTTCTTGACAACCATCCAGTGGCACTCACTTGGATTCGATTGATATCTACTACAAGTGCTTAATGCACATGAGACATCAATCCGAGTACATAACATGGCATACATGATGGATCTAATTGCTGATGCCTATGGGATCCTTTTCATTCTATCTATCTCATCGTGTGTTTTAGGACACATATCCTTAGAGAAATGGACACCATGTGACATCGAAAGAAATCCCTTCTTAGATTCTTCCGTACTGAATCTCTTCAATACATTGTCTATGTATGTACTTTGACTTAGGCCAAGTAGCCTACGCGATCTATCACAGTAGACCTTTATTTCGAGGGTGTAGGTTGCTTCTCCTAAGTCCTTCATATAGAAGCCCTTGGATAACCAAGTCTTTACCAACTGCAAGTTTAGTATATCATTCCCGATGAGAACTATGTCATCAACATATGACATCAAGAATGCCACTGTGCTCCCACTTACTTTCTTGTAAACACATGGCTCATCTTCTTTCTTAATAAAACAAAATTCTTTTACGACTTCATCAAAATGAATGTTCCAACTCCTTCAAGCTTGCTTGAGTCCATAATTGGAGCTTTGCAACTTGCATATCTTATCAGCTTGTCCATCAAGAATGAAACCATCGGGTTGTGTCATATACACATCCTCTTCAAGGTTTCAGGTCAGGAGAGTAGTTTGACATCCATCTGCCAAATTTCATAGTCATGATATGCAACAATTACAAGCATAATCCGGATGGACTTGGCAACCAGCGAAAAGGTTTCTTCATAGTTAATACCATGAATTTGTTTGAAACCTTTGGCAACCAATCGTGCTTTATAGCTATGCATATTGCCATCCATGTTAGTCTTCTTCTTAAAGGCTATTTACACTCTATGTGTTTTACCCCTTCAAGTGGATCCACCAGGACCATACCTGGTTCTACTACATGGAGTCTATCTCAAATTTCATGGCTTCAAGCCATTTAATGGAATCTGGATCTGATATAGCGTCTTCGTAGGTTCTGGGTTCATGACCAGTATATCGCCATGCTGAGTCATGAGAAAACCATATCTCTCAAGCTAATGACATACTCTTCCAAAACTAAGTAGCTATTGTGCTACTTGAGGTGGTTCACTTTGATCCACAGATAGTGGAGCAACCTCCTCACGATGTTCAACCACTTCTTATGGCACATTTTCCCATCCTTTGTCCAATGTATCTTGTGGTTCTAGAACTTCATCGAGTTTTACTTTTCTCCCACTAGTACCTCTTAAAAAAAATTCTTTCTGTTAGAGTAGATGCCCTAAAGCCAATCAATTATCGTAGAATTGACTCTTTGTAATAATGTTAATTGATCAATAAAAGGCATTTTATACTATATCGCATAAATCATCATTGTATATATTGATATATGTCCTTAGAATGGTAGAATCGTGACGAGGGTATCAAGTGTTTCAAATCTTGATAGTGAGAACCCTATGAGCACATATGGTGGCCATTTTAGAAACGTCCCTGCACTTCCCCGGTATTATTCTCAAGTAAAGGGGCATGTATAATACTGGCAAGGCTATCATAGTGTTGAAAGCGACCCTTTGTTGAAAAGCAATGCATCTCACTTGTCAAGGGTGTTTGGTGACAACCACGTGTAACACATGGGTGCTTATTCTTTTGTAGGCAAGTTCATTGGAGATGAAACCCATAGGAGAGGATTCCATATAGATGGTAACCCTAGTGTCTATGGAAAAAATCCTTTAATGAATAGTGGTGCATGTGATCCTTAGACTTCAGATCACCAGAGCACCTTGTGCACCAATTGGTGTAGTTTGACACTAGCCTAACACAGTTCTATTCAAAGCTATCAATACGGTAGTGATTGGCTGCATCAAGGAGTGTATCAAGACTATGGTGGATGAGGCAAAGAGGATTCATCACTCCCGGGTATGAGAAGTTATCTCGCGGTGTAATTGAGAAATGGCAATGACACTAAAGTCTGTACAGTGGGATTGAGTTGTTGCTCTATCCAAGGCCTTTATAATATACGTCATTGGTCAAGATCCAATACACAATATCGAAAAGAAGTAACCCGACGTTGACACTATTTCTATGCCTTGATCTCGTTGAGATAACAGATGATGAAAGGATTAGATTATACAGAAAGCATATCATTGGATCGCAGTCGGCATTTAATCCGAACATCGGGTGGCCATGATGCCTTGCTAGGGGCCAATCTTGTCTCAGTGTAGTGAGACAATTAATTGGTGTTAATCGCGATACTACACACTATCGATATGATGAGGAGCCTACAGGTCACACACATAAAAGATAATTTAAGAACTAGTTTAGAAGAAGGGTGTTCTCGCCTTTTTTGTTTTTTAGGCGAAAGGGTATTTTTGGTAATTTCACGGGTTGCAATTAAATTTCTTGAGGTCGTAGCCTTTATTTAATTTGATGTTAAAATTAAATAAGTGAGATTACGTTTAAATATGTGTTCGCATATATTTAAATAAATTATCATTATTGTTAAATGTTAATATATATCATAAATATATATTAATTTAATTTAATTTAGATAATGATAAATTAAAATTAAAATATCTAAATGGGAATGTTTGAATACAAGGGGTGTTTGGGTTGGAGCCTAAGCCTATTCCATAAGGGAATAGGGCAATTACACTTGCACTATATAAGTGTAAGTTTTTTTTTTTTTGTGAATTAGAGTGAAAATATTCATTCACTCATTTCATTCATTGAAAAGAAAAACACTCCAGCCCCTTGAAACACTCTCCACGCTAGATTGCTTTTTTGCTTGAATCAAATTACTTTGATTTTTCTTCTTGATTCTTAAAGGCTAAAGAGGATCTAGCAAATCCCTCTTTAGTTCCTTGAGGTTATCTTTGTGTGTACTACACCAGGTCGATCCTACACTTGGGTTGGTAGCAAAATATGCTTAGAGACAAGTTGGAGGAGCCTTCAAACGTGCGTATGATTTCTTAAACTCTAAACTAAAATCTACAGATTCTTATTTAATATATATAAACTGTAAATTTTTACCTTGATCTTGGTTCTAAGGAACGATCCATGTTGTAAATGTTTTGTTTTTCCGTTGCCATGTATGATTGTTCCTAGCAGTGGTATCAGAGCCTAGGGTACCATATTTTACAGTTTTGATAAATGGTTGATTACATGTATTTGATTGATAACATGTTGCCTTGAGAACGAAAATCTTCCATGACAGTTTTTAAGAAATCAATTAATTGATTAATTGAATTTGTTGATGATCTGCAAGTTTGGAACATTAGGTTATGGATTTTTGTTGAAATCAGTAGCTTAGATTGATTGCAAAATCTGATTGGCATATTTTGGTGGTTGGTTGAACTGATCCGTTGCTACAGATCAGTGTACGCTCGCCACGGTGATATAACCCATCACCACGGCGTGCATTGCTGGCGTTCACGTTGATTACAAAAATCAACGCTTGCTAAGGACGAGCGCTGTTCGCAATCAATGCTCGCCACGACGATATAACCCATGGTCGTGGCAAGCGCACGTAAAGCGTGAGCGCGACGTTAATCAGTACACGCTGCGACAATCTAACCCATCACCGCAAAGCGAGCGCACTTCCGAGTGTGCAGGGGCCAGATTAAAGTTTCAAAACTTTTGGACCAAATTGTAGATCTGTAAATTATCAGCGAGTAATTAATAATTTACCCACCCAATTCAAAATTGATTATTTTTGAATGAATGCCATGTACTTGTTTGTATATTGCACGGTGCCCGGTACATGAGCCTTAGACCTATGGTGAATGTTTTAAAAATTTTGGGTATGAATGATTGTAATTTATTAAATAAAAAGGGCCTGCGTGTCCTGCCCTTATCCTCTTCTCGATGTACATTCTCTTCTCATCTCATTCCCTTCGAATGTAAATTGAGGTTTCTATATTTGTTGATGTAAAATTAGTTTGAGATTAATATTATTGTAAATTTAGTATGATGTTTTTGTAATGTACTTGAAGACGGATCAAGGAAGAGATGATCATACTTGAAGACTCAAGATTTTATTACCAGGGACCCTTTTAGGTGACCTCACGATTCCTCTAGGCTCCGGAAATCGGTTTAGTTGGGCCATGTCTTTGTGGTACGCCCAGCTTGAGGTTCCGTAGTTAAGATTTGTTGTATTACTTAAATGTTTACTGATTCAACTTCAATTGAGTTTGTATGTTGTTATTTTTGGTTGGTTGGTCTTTGGTTGAAATGGTTTGTTGAGTTGGTTGAGTGTTTGCCTTGAAATTGGTTGAGATTTGAGGAATCTTGGTATTACGGAAGGGTTCTTGGCAGGGGCGAAAAAGGAATAGTCTTTCCGCGACAACGTCGCTACGTGTTTGCGATGTCGATTCACGTAATTTTTCCGGCGCTTCACGGAACTTTCTTCATTGCCGGCGATCGATTTCGGCAAAAATTGTTCTTGAGATTTCTAGAGAATTCTCCATAGGGGGAAAATGACTATTCTACCCCTAATTAGTAGGAAAAGTGGGGAGTAAAATGTAAGGAAATTTAGTAGAGAATGTGTTGGAGTTGGGGGTGTGTTTATAATGAATCAAAGGACAAAGATGGAATTTTCAAGGAAGAGCAAAGGCAAAATGGGAAAGAGTGGTTATAATATGAGCTAAATAAGGGATTAGTGTAGTAAACCCTTATTTCACCCATTTCCACCACCATTCTCACTCTCTATTTTCTTCCCATCCTTCATTCAATCTTCCAAGATTTCTAAGGAATTTTAGGGAGCTTTTGGGTAGTTTTTAGTAGAGCTTTAATCTAAAGCATCCTAAGGTGAGGATTCTTGCTTTAGATGAGAATTTGTTTATGATTTGTTGAAGTCTTATGTTGTTATTGTTGTTTAAAGTTGTAGAGACAAGACAAGACAATAAGGGGAAGGAAAAGTGTTAGAGGAGTTATTTACCCACAAGGTAAGTAAATCCAACCCAAGTTGAGATTTAAGAACTCTTTTGAGTAGAGATTTATGTATGTATGTGTATGTATTATGTTTATTGAGAAATTGAGAAATTGTGATGAGATGGATGGTTATTTATATTTATTGTTGAATATAATTGAGTTATGAGAAGAGTTGAGATTTTATGATGTTGAGTTGAACTTGAGTTGAGTTTGATAGAAGTTGGAGAGAGTTTTAAGCCAAACCCTATAGGAGTGTTTTTCTTTGACAGGAGTTTAGAATGTATGAGGGAGGTTTTCTCCCATTTTTGGATGATTAAGGAGAAGAGAAATGTTCTTGTTAAAATAGAGTTTTATATGCACATGAGTTGTATTAAGAAATGCTCAAGAGAAGCATGAGTAAGAGTAGAAAGCCTTAATTTTTGCTACATGGCATAATTGCATTACATGAGTGCATTAATGAGCATGATTCATCCATATGCATTAATGGCATTAGAGAAAGACAATAGAGAAAGTGCATTAATTGCATTAGAGAAAGAGAGTAGAGAAAGAGTATAGAACTTTGAGTGTGAGCTTCATTAAGAGAAAAGAGAGAAAAAGAGCATAGAATAGGTTGTGCGATAGGGAACCCGTGAGTAATGGGTAGAGTATTTTCGTATGTACCGGGTAGCACAAAAAATGGCAAAGATGGAGGAGCTGGCTTGAGTATGAGAGAGAAAAGTGGCGTAGCCCTCCGCGAGAGTACATGTGGTATGGGGGCAGGGTGGGGACTATGACCTAAAGGAGCCACCCTGCCCATGACAGTTAGTTTGTACACTCACATGGCCAAGGGTTCCGAATCCATGCATAACCGAGTCCAATCAGCTAGAATGAGTAGAAGTCACGGAGAGCGGGAGCGAGTCTCGGCCGTGCCTCTAGTAAGATGAAGCCGTGACTTACAAAAAAGAGTTGGTAGAAAAGAGTTATGAGAAAGAGAAAATAGAGAGAAGTATAAGAGAGAGAGTAAATGAGAATTGTAAGGAAAGAATTAGAGAGAGAGTTACGGGGATAGATGAGTAGAGGATTTACTTACTGGACATTGTTTTAGTGCTCACCCCGTTGTTTCCTATGTTTTACAGGATCAAGGTGAGGACACAGTCGGATGGACATCGGCACGCGAGGAGAAATGGCTACACTGTCCACATAGGTTTTGATAGTTTTTGTACATGATACTAACTTTTTGTAAAAAACGTGTATGTTTAATAAAAGAAAAATTTTGGGCCCAACTATTTATGTTATCTTCCATGTGTTTTCATTATGTATATTTTATGAGTATATGAGTAGAAAGCAGCTATTACATTTTGGTATCGAATGAGATTTTGGGGATTTGACAGTGTACCATTCTCGTCATTACGATGTCCGAGAGCCGACTGTGTAAGTTAATTCTTTCCTTACGTTAAGTGTTTTTGAATTGATTGAGTGTGGTTTTTTTGTAGATGAGGTGTAGTAACATGAAGAAGGGTAAGAGCATGATGAACGAGGGAGAATCCTCTAACCCACCAGAATCAACTCCCTCTACCCTTGATGAGACGATGATTCGAACCATTGTACAGCAGGTATTAGCGGAGAGTCAGGGGAGAGTTGTTCACAAGAGAACCAAGACCCCCAATAGAGTACCACCCACAAGACAAGAGTGAGAAGGGCGGTACATGAGCAGTCTGAGACTTCAGGGTTGATCCGAAAGGGTTTCGGGGGTCTTGCAAACCAAAGGCCCCACCTGACCCGCCGAGCGTTTAGGGGTACTAGGGACCCGCTATAGGTAGAGGAGTGGTTTAAATCCGTAGAGCGGATGGCGACACTATTTCCCATGAATGATAGAGAGATTAAATTTGAAACCTACTAGAGTGAGTCAACCCATTAAGATAGAGTTACCTGATGGGGTGAGTGTGTTGACTCAGGAGATGTTAGTAGGAGAGTCCATAGTGATCCAGGATTGAGAGTTAGCAGTTGACTTGATAGTTTTTGATATGCCTGACTTTGATGTGATATTAGGCATGGATTTCCTAGGGAGATATGGAGTAGAAATTGATTGTCGGAAGAATAAAGCGAGATTTAATCTTGATAGTGGAGATAAGTTTAGTTTTAGAGAGGGCCATCAGTTGAGTATGTTGATTAGTAGTGTAAAGGCTAGAAAAATGTTGAGAAATGGGTGTTCTGGATACATTGCTCATGTAGTTCAGAGTGGTGATGTTCCACAGTCAGAAATTCAGAGGGTGCCGATAGTTCGAGAATTTTTAGATGTGTTTCCGGAAGACTTACCAGGTTTGCCACCGAAAAGAGAGGTTGAGTTTAGTATTGAACTCACACCACGAACAACACCCATATCTAAAGCCCCTTACCAATGGCCCCAGTAGAGCTTCAGGAACTAAAGAAGCAATTCCAAGAGCTTTTAGATAAAGGTTTTATCCGACCGAGTCATTCTCCCTGGGGAGCCCCAATTCTGTTTGTAAAGAAGAAGGACGGGTCATTACGGATGTGCATTGATTATAGAGAGTTGAATAAGGTGACAGTGAAGAATAGGTACCCGTTACCTCCGATAGATGATTTGTTTGACCACTTGAAGGGAGCAGCAGTATTCTCCAAAATTGATTTTAGGTCAGGGTACCACCAAGTAAGAGTGGCTGAGCAAGATATAGCTAAGACTATTTTTTGTACAAGGTATAGGCATTATGAGTTTGTAGTGATGCCATTTGGCTTGACTAATGCCCCAGTAGTTTTTATGGATTTGATGAATTGGGTATTTCATGACTGTTTAGATCAGTTTATAGTGGTATTTATTGATGATATTCTGGTTTATTCCAAATCGAGAGAAGAGCATGAGGACCATTTGAGAATAGTGTTGCAATGGTTGAGGGAAAAGCAGTTGTATGCTAAATTTTCTAAGTGTGAGTTTTGGCTCGACCAAGTAATCTTTTTGGGCTATACAGTGTCTAAGGAAGGGATTTCAGTAGATTCGAGTAAGATAAAGGCAATCCTTGAATGGCGAGGCCGAAGACGGAATAAAGAGGTCAGAAGTTTCTTAGGCCTGGCAGGTTACTACAAACGATTTGTTGAAGGGTTTGGCCAGTTGGCTAAACCATTGACAACTCTTACCAAATAGAATACTACTTTTGTATGGTCAGAAGCTTGTGAGGAATGTTTCCAAGAGTTGAAGAAGAGGTTAACAACAGCTCCAGTGTTAGTGTTACCATAGGAGGGTGTAGATTATGATATTTATACAAATGCTTCATTGCAAGGGCTTGGCGCGGTGTTAATGCAGTTAGGTAGGGTAATAGTTTATGCCTCTCAGCAATTGAAAGAATATGAGACGAGGTACCCTATGCATGACTTAGAATTGGCGGCCATGGTCTTTGCCTTAAAGATTTGGAGGCATACCTTTATGGTGCAAAGAGTAACATCTACACTGATCATAAGAGTTTAAAGTACTTCTTCACTCAAAAGGAGCTGAACATGAGACAGAGAAGATGGTTAGAGCTAGTTAAAGACTATGATTGTGAGATCAAGTATCAACCAGGGAAAGCCAATGTAGTAGCCAATGCCTTGAGTAGAAAAGCTTATTTGTCCTGGCTCACTAAGCAGGAAGAGTTGATAGAAGAATTATGTAGGGAACAGATTAAAGTGATTCCGAGAAGGGTTGCCAGGCTAGAGGTTCAGTTTACTTTACTGGAAGAAGTCAAAGAAAAACAAGTGGCTGATGAGTGGTGTCGGAAAACAGCTCAACAAGTGCATGAGGGCAAGATAATGGAGTTTCATTTAGTAGATGGTGTTCTTTATTTTAGAAATCGATTGTGTATCCCCCAAAATGATGAATTGAAGAAGAAAATACTTACAGAAGCTCATAACACACCATACACTGCTCATCCTGAAGCAACCAAGATGTTTCAAGATGTAAAGAAAAGCTACTGGTGGCCAAGTATGAAGAGAGACATTGCAGAATACGTAGCTAAATGTTTGACTTGCCAACAGGTAAAAGCAGAACACCAAAGGCCATCAGGGTTGCTTCAGCCACTTAGTATTCCAGAGTGGAAATGGGAGAGTATTTCGATGGATTTTATCACAGGTCTCGCTAGAGTACAAAGAGGGTATAATGCTATATGGGTGATTGTGGATAGATTAACTAAATCAGCATATTTCCTTCCAGTAAAGGAGAGTACTACTATGGATCAGCTGGCTCAGATCTATATTAAAGAGATAGTCAGGTTGCATGGTGTGCCCAAGACAATAGTATCAAACAGAGATTCTAGATTTGTCTGGGCTTTCTGAGCTAGTTTACAGAGAAATTTGGGTACCCGTTTGGCATTCAGTACTGCCTATCATCCTCGACGAGATGGCCGGCCGAGAGAACAAATCGAGATACTTGAGGATATGTTGAAAGAGCTGGGCTTTGCATGGATTATAGAATGTCATGGCATGAAATGTTACCTTTGGTGGATTTTGCCTATAATAATAGTTATCAGTCTACAATTAAGATAGTACCTTACGAGGCTTTATATGGTAGACGATGTAGGTCTCCGCTGCATTGGGATGAGATCGGCGAAAAGGATGAGTTGAGTACTGCTTTTGGGCCAGAGGTGACTCAGAAAATGATAGAGGATGTAAGAATAATAAAAAAGAGAATGAAGCAAGCCCAAGATCGACAGAAAAGTTATGCTGATTTGAAGAGAAAAGAAGTGGAATTCCAAATGGGTGACAAAGTGTTTTTGAGAGTTTCCCCCTACAAGCGAGTAATGCACTTCGGGAGCGAAGGGAAGTTAGCACCAAGATATATTGGTCCATTTGAGGTCTTGCAACGAGTTGGGAAGGTTGCCTATAGATTAGCACTACCACCTAGTATGGACAAGGTGCATGACGTTTTTCTTGTCTCGATGCTATGGAAGTATGTAAGTGATCCCTCCCATATCTTGAGTATAGAGGATACTGACTTAGAAGAGAACCTTGTGCACGAGGAGCGACCAGTACAGATTTTAGATCGGAAAATTAAAAAGCTCTGGAACAAGAGTATTCCACTAGTGAAGGTCTTTTGGAGAAACTACAAGTTAGAAGAAGCTACATGGGAGGTAGAACGAGACATACATAATCGTTACCCGGAGTTGTTCGTGTGAATTTTGGGGATGAAATTCTTTTAAGGGGGGAGAATTGTAACGCCCCACTTGAGGTACGTAGTTAAGATTTGCTGTATTACTTAAATGTTTATTGATTCAACTTCAATTGAGTTTGTATGTTGATTTTTTTGGTTGGAATCTGGTGTGCTGTCGTAGGCAACCAAGATTAAAAACCTTCCTAACCTAACTACTAAACTGTAAATAGGGTAAGCAAGGGTCAATCCCACAAAGAGTGTGTAAAGGCGAATTTTTCGATGATGTGAACAAGGTTGGGGGTTTTGAAAGTAAAAGCGAAAAGGGCTTGATCTTAGCAAAAAATCAAAACAAAAACAATTTAAATCAAAACCAATTAATACAACGAAACTTGGTCTCAGTCAACATCCACCATCGGAATCTTACAACTGATCATTGATGCAAAATTAAATCAATTCATACCTGAATATTTACCGTTGGAACTATTTTCCTATCTCTCCTTAATTGTAATTAATTAAGAAACAAGCGATCTTAATTAATCTTACCACTAAACAACCCTAGACAAGCGCTCAAGATTTAATCTAATGGCAGCCTTAAGAATTAGAGAAATCGATGAAGAACAACACAAACACAAGCGGTTGTATTTAATTTAGTTGAATGTTCCTCTTAAGATTACTAATTCCTGACGCAGCAAATTATTAACCCTAATTGCTTCACAAGTTAGAGGGATCAAACAATTACGGATTTGATATCAAACTTAACAGGAGATTGCAAAAAATAATCCACTAGTAGGCCTCCTAGTAATTAAATGCATGAATCATGAAAATATGCACAGAATAACATTCAATACTCAAACACGAAAATTGAACACTAAAATAAAATAGATTAGATCTCACAGGTTGGTGATTCCGAGGTCTCCGTTTCCTTTGACCAAGTTACAAAAATCAGCCACTCATGGCCATAAACAAAAAACTCAAGAAAGAAAAAATTGCAGAGAGCCGAAGAGAGAGGCGTGGTGTCCCTTAAAACCTAATCTGATCTCCCTTTTAAAATTCAATTCAAATTTGGAAAAACTACTCAATCTCCTAAACAAATTCTAATATCCTAAAATAACACTTATCCTAATCTGATCAATTGGAAATAAAATAAAATAGAGTCCTAATAAAACGGGAAAGTGGTGTTTCCAGCTGTAATCTTCGTGCAGCATGTATGTCTTCAAAACGTGCAATAATAGACTGACTTGCATGACAAGTCAGAACGTCGGCAGTGCAGGTGCGTCAACTTCAAGCCTGATTACATCCTTGATGCAGAGAGAATCTCTCGAAACGAAAAACATGAAAGTTGTAGATCTATTTCTTAGAATTCCACATCATTTTGAATCATCTCAATCAGAGCTCGGATGAGAGAATTATGCCCAGATTATGAAGCAGTGGCGAAACTGTCCGAATTCACCTAATTAGTTCCGTTTTGCAATTAACACCTCCATTTGCTTCCTAAATCAAAATAAAGTAATAATGAGTACAATTGGGAAAAAAATACATATAAAAGACTAAACATTAAGGGGGTTAAATATGACATTTTGCATTCCCATCAAATTCCCCCACACTTAGCTTTTGCACGTCCTCGGGCAAACTAATTCAAACAAACATTACACGCAAGTCATATCAAGAACACCATCATCTCAAGTCATATCCAGAACACCAACATGATGCATAAGAAACAATATTTAATCCATACATATTCATACCTAACTTAGGAAGAAGCAAAATAAAATAAAGTAGAGTTAATGACATTCATCTCTCTTCGTCATCTTCCACAATTACTCTTAATCAGCCAATGCAAACAAGGAAACTAATCATAACCAATTCATGTACAACTCCCCTCTCAACTTTTCCTCAATTGTTTCTCTTTACTACTACAAACTGGGTAGAAAACTAGGGATTTTTTTTAAAAAAAAAAAAAAAGAATGAGTGCATTTTATGCTCCATCTCATTTCATGGTTGTGTTTATGAGTGAGTGCGTTTTACGCTCCATCTCAACTCACCACATACCTTTCTTTTATTTTTCCTATTTGCTTAAACCCAAATTTTGGACTAGCTTAAGAGAAACAATTTTTTTTTTTCTTTTCTAAGGGTTGTTATACACTCCTCAATCATGCTTCGTCACCAAGTTCACACAACTTCTCAAGACATATTGTTTCAACACTACAAAGATTCAAATATGATTAACTCTATTTTATGAAATATTGCTAACATCCTAAGTCAAGGAATATGCTCAACAACAAAGTCAAGTTACTATTTCATGCATCACTAGACGTTCAAAGACATGACTCAATGATAAACCTTCCTAAAAACAAAAAATGTTTTTTTTTAAAAAAAAACACTACACAACAACCTAAATCCCCTTCCCCACACTTAAAGCTTACATTGTCCCCAATTTAAGATGAAATGCAAAGAAAAGGCAAAAAAATAACCAAAATTCAAAATGCGAAAAAAGAAAAACAAACTCCCCTTGGGTTGCCTCCCAGGGTAGCGCCTTTGTTTATTGTCGTTGGCTCGACTCAAGGTGTCTTCTTCAATCAGGAATAAGTCGGATCCTCAAGGTCCAATCCTTACCACATTTTCTTCTTGGAGACCTTCATAGAAAGTCTTAAGTCTATGGCCATTCACCTTGAACACTTTGGAAGTTGCTAAACTTTGAATTTCAACTGCACCATGAGGAAAAACATTAGTAACAACAAAAGGCCCAATCCAACGAGAACGTAACTTACCCAGAAACAAACGAAGTCGTGAATTGTATAAAAGGACTTTTTGACCAACTTTAAACTCCTTCCTAGAGATCATCCTATCATGAAAAGCTTTCGTTTTTTCCTTGTAAATCCTTGAATTCTCATAGGCGTCATTGCGAATTTCCTCTAACTCTTGCAGTTGCAACTTCCTCTAACTCTTGCAGTTGCAACTTCCTATGTTCTCCACTTTTATCCATCTTCATGTTAAAACTCTTGATTGCCTAATAAGCCTTGTGTTCTAACTCAACTGGAAGATGGCATGCTTTCCCAAACACCAAACGAAAAGGTGACATACCAATGGGCATCTTATATGCAGTCCTATATGCCCACAAGGCATCATCCAAATGCAAACTCCAGTCTTTTCTACTTGGATTGACCATCTTCTCAGTGATGGACTTGATCTCTCGATTTGACACTTCCACTTGTCCACTAGTTTACGGATGATAGGCAGTAGACACTTTGTGGGTTACATGATACTTTCGCAGCAAAGCCTCCACAGTTCGATTGCAAAAGTGAGTGCCTCGATCACTTATTAGAGCTCTTGGAATTCCAAACCTGCAGAATATGTTAGACTTGATAAAATCGGCAACAAATTTAGAATCATCAATCCTAGTGGCTTTAGCTTCCACCCATTTCGAGACATAATCAACAGCAAGCAAAATATAAACATAACCAAAAGATACAGGAAACGGTCCCATGAAGTCAATGCCCCAAACATCAAAAATTTCGCAAAATAGAATGGGGGTTTGTGGCATCTCATTTTTTTGGGATATATTACATGTCCGTTGACAATTATCGCATGACTTACAAAGAGAGTATGAATCTCGAAATAAAGATGGCCAAAAGAAACCACATTCTAGCACTTTTCTCACTGTCCTCTTAACTCCAAAGTGACCTCCACATGCATAAGAATGACAAAAGGTGAGAATGGAAAAAAATTGAGTTTCTTGAATGCACCTTCTTATTACTTGATCTGCACAATGCTTCCATAAGTAGGGGTCATCCCACACATAATATTTGGCATCACTTTTCATCTTATCTCTTTGAGCCCTAGACAAACCAGGAGGAAAGATGTTAGTAAGCAAATAATTTAGAAAAGACGTCAGGGAACGTTTCTTGCAAATGAAGTTCATCCTCCACGTGAACTAGACGACTCAAATGATCCGCGACACGATTTTACGTCCTCTTTTGTCTTTGATCTCCAAATCGAATTCACTCAAGAGAAGTATCCATCTTATTAATCTCGGTTTTGCCTCTTTCTTCGTCATCAAATAACGCAGAGATGGATGATCAGAAAAAACAATAATTTTAGTACCAAGCAAATAAGATCGAAACTTTTCTAAAGCAAAAACAACAACTAAAAAGTTCTTTCGGTGGTGGAATAATTTCTCTGGGCATCATTCAAAATCCTGGAAGCATAATAAATGGCATGAGATGCTTTTTCCAATTCTTTGACCCAATACAGCGCCTACTGCATAATCACTTGCGTCGCACATTATCTCGAAAGGAACGTTCCAATTAGGGGGCTGGATAATTGGGGTGGAAGTCAGCAGTTCCTTCAGCTTGTCAAACGCCTTTTTACATGCCTTATTGAGCTCAAAAACCACATCATTTTGCAGCAACTTACATAGGGGTAATGCTATTTTGGAGAAGTCTTTGATGAATCTTCGATAAAAACCTGCATGTCCAAGAAAAGAACGAACTTCCCGCACACTAGTGGGGTAAGGTAAAGATTGAATAATGTCAACTTTGGCTTTATCTACCTCAATACCCCTAGGTGAAACAACATGACCCAAAACTAGACCTTGATCTACCATAAAATGACATTTTTCAGAATTTAACACAAGGTTAGTTTCTATGCATCTTTGAAGAACAAGTGTAAGGTTATGCAAACAATTATCAAAAGAGTTTCCATAAACTGTGAAATCACCCATGAAAACTTCTATGATATGCTCAACATAATCTGAAAATATGCTAACCATACACCTCTGGAAAGTGGCTGGGGCGTTGCAAAGGCCAAAGGGCATGCGACGATACGCAAAAGTTCTGAATGGGCATGTAAACGTCGTCTTCTCTTGATCTTACGGAGCAATCACAATCGAAAGTAACTGAATAACCATCAAGGAAACAATAGTAAGAATGACCACTAACCTTTCAAGCATTTGATCAATAAAAGGTAAAGGAAAGTGGTCCTTGCCGGGTTACTGACCCAATTTAATTTTACGTAATCTATACAAACCCGCCACCCATTACGAACATAGGTGGGAACTAACTCATCATTCGATTTTTTACACGCTTATTCCGGTCTTCTTTGGAACCACTTGAAGAGGGCTAACCCAATTGCTATACGAAATAGGATAAATCACTCCAACTTCAAGAAGTTTCGTAATCTCACCTTCCACAACATCCATCATGGGCAAAGTTCAATCTTCTTTGCGGTTGACAGAAAGGTTTTGCTCCTTGTTCAAGCAAGATGCGATGCATGCATGTAGACGGGCTAATTCCTTTAATATCTGCAATTTTCCAACCAATAGCCATCTTATGCTCTTTAAGGACCTGCACAAGCTTCTCTTCTTGAGATGCACTAAATTTGCTGGAGATGATCACTGGCAACATTTCTTTTTCTCCAAGGAACACGTACTTGAGGTAACTAGGGAAAGGCTTCAAATCTGGAATGGGAGCCTACAAAACAGAAGGTGAAGGCCTCTCATTAGAAATTGGTAATGCCATATAGGAAACGTTACCTGATTGCTGTAAGTTCGAAAAATCATTCAATGCGCCACGCTCCTGCAATTCAAGACTCAAGGCAAACTCCTCAATCTCTTTCTCAAGATGATTACTAATGGCAACTTCCAATCCATTTTCTCCATCAAGTTCAAAAACCTCATGTGCTAAAGTATCAATCACATCTATAGAATAAACATGATTATCATCATCATCATCGGGATATTTCATAGCATCATAAATATTAAACTTGACAATTTCACCATCAAATTCCATGGTAAGTATGCCACTATGAACATCTATCTTAGTCTTGGATGTTTTTAAGAAAGGTCTTCCAACAAAATAGGAGCAGTTTGATCACCATTTTCCATATCAAGCACATAAAAGTCAGTGCGGAAAACTAAGTCATTAACTTGTACCAGAATATCCTCAACCACACCCTTAGGATAGGCATTAGATCTATCAGCTAATTGAATCACAACACCAGTTTTATTCAAAGGTCCAATTTTCAAAGAAGCATATATGGAATATGGCATGACATTTATAGAAGCTCCTAAGTCTATCATGGCCTTCTCAAACCTAGTGTTACCTATCGTACACGGGATAGTAAACATACCTGGATCCTTACACTTCGCTGGAAGTTTTCTCTGAATCACTGCAGAAACATTTTCTCCTACTCTCACCTTTTCACACCCCTTAAGTTTATGTTTCCTCTTAAGTGTACACAATTCTTTCAAGAACTTAGCATAACGAGGTACTTGTTTAATAGCATCTAAGAGTGGAATAATTACCTCGCATCTACGAAAAGTCTCATATATATCTCTGTTTTGCTCATCTTTTCTAGATTCTGCCAAAGCTTGAGGAAAATGAGGTACCGGTTTATAGTCGGACAGAGGCGGAAACTTACGCTTAGGAACACCATCGTCGTTGGGAACGTTGTTGTCTACAACTACATCTTTCTCCTTTCCTTCCTTCGACGATGCAGGGGCTGCTTTATTTCAACCTCTTTACCACTTCTCAAGACGATCGCAGTTGCATTTTCTCTTGGGTTGACCACCGTTTGAGAGGGTAATTTCCCCGAACTTTGCGCTTCCAGCTTACTGATTGGGGTTGCCATCTGCCCTATTTGATTCTCCAAACTTTGAACACTAGCCCTCGTCTCCTGTTGAAATTGCAAAGTGTTAGTAGCAAGAGATTTAACAATATCTTTTAAAGACATACCAGAATTAGCAGTTTGGTCCGGTTGTTGTCTATGCAGGTATGGCTGCTTATACTGCTGGTAATTTGGGCGGTTTTGATGGTGGGACTGATTCACTTGTGGATTCCCATAGCCAAGATTAGGGTGATCCTTCCATCCAGGGTTATATGTGCTCGAATAAGGATCATACTTCCTTTGTGGTTGTCCAAGAAAACCATCTGCTGCATTCACTTGCTCAACAGGCTCCTCTTGAAGAGTTGGGCACATATTAGTTGGATGCCCTACTACCGAACAAATCCCATAAGCCTTCACTGTTTGCATGTTACCTACAGCCATTTGACGAACAAGAGAGGTTAGACTCGAGATTTGTTGTTCAAGGGAAGAAATATTTACCTCATTATCACGCCTAGATGGAAGGTCGGGCCTATTGCCAAGCCCCGTTGAGAATTGGCCGCCATATTTGCAATCAAGTTTCTCGGGACCTCGGGAGTCTTATCCACCAAAGCTCCACCACTTGCGGCATCAATCATGCCCCCTCCCTGTCGTGTATGTAAGGCCCTCATAGAAGTCTTGGATCGATGCTGCTCACTAATCTGATGATGGGGGCAGCTTGCACACAATTTCTTAAAGCGTTCCCAGTATTCATGTAGGGACTCTCCGTTATGCTGCCTTACACCACAAATTTCTTTCCGAATGTTGGCTGCCCTCGAAGCTGGGAAATATTTCTCCAGAAATAATCTCTTCATCTCGTTCCATATGGTAGATAATAAAGCCAATCCTTAGCCGAATCCTTCAAAGAAAATGGGAAAGCTCTTAATTTAATTTGCTCCTCGGTCACCCCCGTAGGTTTCATACTCTTGCAAACCACATGAAGCTCCTTTAAATGCTTGTGAGGATCTTCACCTACAAGACCATGAAAAGTGGGCAAGAGATGTATTAGTCCAGATTTTAATTCAAAAGTAGTGGCAGCATCTAAAATAGGAAACGTTATGCATAAAGGTGCTTGATTCAAATCAGGGGCAGCAAGCTCTTTCAAAGTCCGATTTCTAGCCATGACGTCCTCCTCTTCTAAATCAGAGTTGCTAGCAAATTGGGAATCAAAAGCCAAACTGCTTTCCTCATAATCTCTCCGAGCTTCCTTCCTTAACCTGTGCAAAGTGCTCTCAATTTCTGGATCGAATGTTAAATCACCTAGGTGAGAGGACCTGGTCATACAACAAAAAACCTAATAAGAGAATTAGAATAAATGACAAAAAATGAAAACTAACTAGAAAATTTAAAAAATAAAATAAAATAAAATGGCCAGAAACACGAAAACGCCAAAAACCCTATCAAAACATTCGAATTTGGCCTCAAGAGGGTGGGGTTAGAAACTTTTTCCAGTTTTGCTCAGAATTTCGTTTTCTTCGGAACGGGTACTCGCAGCACTTCTAACTCAACCAAAATTTTGCTTATGAATAGTACGACTGTTCATCCGGAACCGTACGACTATTCACAGTTTTTCTTTTCTTCCCTTTTTTTCCCTTTTTTTCTGCAAAATAAAAAAAATTAACAAAAACGCAATAGAAAATCACAAAAACAAAAAAAATCAACTAGAATCACTCCCTGGCAATGGCGCCAAAATCTGGTGTGCTGTCGTAGGCAACCAAGATTAAAAACCTTCCTAACCTAACTATAAAACTGTAAATAGGGTAAACAAGGGTCGATCCCGTGAAGAGTGTCTAGCCGAATTTTTGATGATGTGAACAAGGCTTGGGGGTTTTGAGTAAAGCAAAACTTGATCTTAGCAAAAATCAAAACAAAAACAATTTAAATCGAAATCAATTAATATAACGAAACTTGGTCTTAGTCAACATCCACCATCGGAATCTTACAACTGATCATTGATGCAAAATTAAATCAATTCATACCTGAATATTCACCGTTGGAACTATTTTCCTATCTCTCCTTAATTGTAATTAATTAAGAAACAAGCGATCTTAATTAATCTTACCACTAAACAACCCTAGACAAGCGCTCAAGATTTAATCTAATGGCAGCCTTAAGAATTAGAGAAATCGATGAAGAACAACACAAACGCAAGCGGTTGTATTTAATTTAGTTGAATGTTCCTCTTAAGATTACTAATTCCTGACGCAGCAAATTATTAACCCTAATTGCTTCACAAGTTAGAGGGATCAAACAATTACGGATTTGATATCAAACTTAACAGTAGATTGCAAAAAATAATCCACTAGTAGGCCTCCTAGTAATTAAATGCATGAATCATGAAAATATGCACAGAATAACATTCAATACTCAAACACGAAAATTGAACACTAAAATAAAATAGATTAGATCTCACAGTTGGCTGATTCCGAGGTCTCCGTTTCCTTTGACCAAGTTACAAAAATCAGCCACTCATGGCCATAAACAAAAACTCAAGAAAGAAAAATTGCAGAGAGCCGAAGAGAGAGGCGTGGTGTCCCTTAAAACCTAATCTGATCTCCCTTTTAAAATCCAATTCAAATCTAGAAAAACTACTCAATCTCCTAAACAAATTCTAATATCCTAAAATAACACTTATCCTAATATGATTAATTGGAAATAAATTAAAATAGAGTTGTAATAAAACAGGAAAGTGGTGTTTCCAGCTGTAATCTTCGTGCAGCATGTATGTCTTCAAAACGTGCAATAATAGAGTGACTTGCATGACAAGTCAGAACATCGGCAGTGCAGGTGCATCAAATTCAAGCCAGATTACAACCTTTATGCAGAGGGAATCTCTCCAAACTCAAAACATGAAAGTTGTAGATCTATTTCTTAGCGTTCCACAGAATTTTGAATCATCTCAATCAGAGCTCGGATGAGAGAATTATGCCCAGATTACAAAGCAGTGGCGAAACTATCCGAATTCACCTAATTAGTTCCGTTTTGCAATTAACACCTCCATTTGCTTCCTAAATCAAAATAAAGTAACAATGAGTACAATTTGGCAACAAATACATATAAAAGACTAAAAATTAAGGGGGTTAAATATGACATTTTGCATTCCCATCAGTTGGTCTTTGGTTGAAATGATTTGTTGAGTTGGTTGAGTGTTTGCCTTGAAATTGGTTGAGATTTGAGGAATCTTGGTATTACAGTCTTCACCGGGGCGAAGAATAGTCTTCACCGCGGTGATGTCAGCTCTGTGTTGCGATGTCGGTTCTGTAATTTTTCGTCGGGGCGACAGAACTTTCTTCGCCGCGGCAACGGGACGGCAGAAAAGTGTTCTTGAGGTTTCTAGAGAATTTTCCGTAGGGGGAAAATGACTATTCTACGCTTAATTAGCAGGAAAAGTGGGGAGTAAAATGTAAGAAAATTTAGTAGAGAATGTGTTGGAGTTGGGGGTGTGTTTGTAATGAATCAAAGGACAAAGATGGAATTTTCAAGGAAGAGCAAGGGCAAAATTGGAAAGAGTGGTTATAATATGAGCTAAATAAGGGATTAGTGTAGTAAACCCTCATTTCACCCATTTCCATTGCCATTCTCACTCTCTATTTTCTTCCCATCCTTCATTCAATCTCCAAGATTTCTAAGGAATTTTAGGGAGCTTTTGGGTAGTTTTTAGTAGAACTTTAATCTAAAGCATCCTAAGGTGAGGATTCTTGCTTTAGATGATAATTTGTTTATGATTTGTTGAAGTCTTATGTTGTTATTGTTGTTTAAAGTTGTAGAGACAAGATAAGACAACAAGGGGAAGGAAAAATGTTAGAGGAGTTATTTACCCACAAGGTAAGTAAATCCAACCCAAGTTGAGATTTAAAAACTCTTTTGAGTAGAGATTTATGTATGTATGTGTATGTATTACGTTTATTGAGAAATTGTGATGAGATGGATGGTTATTTATATTTATTTTTGAATATAATTGAGTTATGAGAAGAGTTGAGATTTTATGATGTTGAGTTGAGCTTGAGTTGAGTTTGATGGAAGTTAGAGAGAGTTTTGAGCCAAACCCTATGGGAGTGTTTTTCTTTGACAGGAGTTTTGAATGTATGAGGGAGGTTTTCTCCCATTTTTGGATGATTAAGGAGAAGAGAAATGTTATTGTTAAAATAGAGTTTTATATGCACATGAGTTGTATGATGAAATGCTCAAGAGAAGCATGAGTAAGAGTAGAAAGCCTTAATTTTTGCTACATGGCATAATTGCATTACATGAGTGCATTAATGAGCATGATTCATCCATATGCATTAATGGCATTAGAGAAAGAGAATAGAGAAAGTGCATTAATTGCATTAGAGAAAGAGAGTAGAGAAAGAGTATAGAACTTTGAGTGTGAGCTTCATTAAGAGAAAAGAGAGAAAAAGAGCATAGAATAGGTTGTGCAATGGGGAACCCGTGAGTAATGGGTAGAGTATTCCCGTATGTACGCTGTAAAGACAGAGAGCGGCTTGAGTATGAGAGAGAAAAGTGGTGTAGCCCGTGAGAGTACACGCGGATGAGGGCTATACCCAAGATTACCCGAGAGAGAGTTTATACACTCACATGGCCAAGGGTTCTGAATCCATGCATAACCGAGTCCGATCGGCTGGAATGAGTAGAAGTCACGGAGAGCGGGAGCGAGTCCCTACCGTGCCTCCGGTAAGATGAGGCCGTGACTTGCAAAAGAGAGTTAGTAGAAAAGAGTTATGAGAAAGAGAAAATAGAGAGAAGTATAAGAGAGAGAGTAAATGAGAATTGTAAGGAAAGAATTAGAGAAAGAGTTACGGGGATAGATGAGTAGAGGATTTTCTTACTGGGCATTGTTTTAGTGCTCACCTAGTTGTTTCCTATGTTTTGCAGGATCTAGGTGAGGACACGGTCGGATGGACGTCGGCACGCGAGGAGAAATGGCTACATTGTCCACATAGTTTTTGATAGTTTTTGTACATGATACTAACTTTTTATAAAAAAAAAAACGTATATGTTTAATAAAAGAAAAATTTTGGGCCCAACTATTTATGTTATCTTCCATGTGTTTTCATTACGTATATTTTATGAGTATATGAGTAGAAAGCAGCTATTACATACCGGCACGTTTTAATATTTTGTTTAGAATGCATGCTAAGGTGGAATGCTCAATAACATGCCAAACAATGTCATTCTAACAAAGATAATAATCTGGTGAGACATTAAATAACAAACCCTCAATTAAAGGATATTAAGTCACGTAAGCCTTCCATCACCATGGTTTTAATCAAACCACTATTCGTCGAAACTTTGTTCGCCAAAGTGAAGGGTACACTTCTATTAGTGGGAGGTTAAAATGCATTGGAGTTTTCCTTAATGGTGATGGGTTGACTTAAAATGATGGTTTTGCTTGTTCTGCTTGTAATCAATACATAATCTCAAAGTCCCATCCTTTTTTTTCACAAACAACACCAATGCTCCCCACGGAGACACACTCGGTCAGATAAACCCCTTGTCCACAAGTTCTTGCAGTTGAATCTTCAATTCCTTCAACTCTAGAGGTGCCATCCTATATGGGGCCTTAGAAACTGGAACCGTACCAAGCACAAGCTTAATAGTAAAATTGATCTCCCTTTCCGGAGGTAGTCTTGGAAGATCTTCAGGAAATGCATATGGGAAGTCCTTAACCACCGGAATATCTTCCAATCTACATCCATCCGCCTGCAAATCCATTACATGTGCCAAGTATGCCTGACATCCCTTCCGCGGATATTTCCTAACAGTCATGCCTGAAATCAAACAAGAGGGAAGTACTCGTCGTTCTCCGCAAAACACTAACTCTGGTATATCAGGCTTCCTAAAAGTGGTCTCCTTTCGAAAACAATCCACTGTAGCCCTATTGATGGCTAACCAGTCCAGGTGGGATTGTGGTACTTTCCTCGAGTGGACTGCCACCAGCAGTCAGCTCCCCCTATTAACAGAAATTCAACAAATCTCACTCTTTCCCCATCAGTACATGCCATAACCCTGAATACTTTCTCAGTACCCTCTAACCATCTCATCACTACCATAGGATCACTATCTCCATTAAATTTCTCTCCCCCTAACTTCCTAGCCCTCTCTATGGTATTCCTGTTCCTCGGATTCTCTTGTGCCCGACCACCAGTGGCACAAGTAACAACCGGGCCAGTCTCCCAATGGCTCTTTCTATCCCAGACTCACTACTAGAAGAATGGATCTCTTGCTCCATCTCTTGTTCCATCCCCTGACCCCTTTCGGGTGCTTCTATATGGGGTCCTTGTTCGTGGGCCATAGAAGCCTCACCTTCTAACCTCGCATTCTGATCCTCTCTTTGCCCTTGAGGATCACTTATTGCTCTCATAGATCGTGTGCGTAATCGGCCTTGTTTACGCATGATGATATCTATAAAATCAATTTAACTTGTTAGAATACAAAACATGTATGCATACTTGTGCAAATGCACTCAAAATCCAAAACCTAGGCTATGATACCAATTTGTCACGCCCCCTCCCGAGTATCCCTATTCTACCAAATCCAGGCGCTCCAGGAGACTCAAGATCCCGAAAGGAAGGTGAATACTCTTTAAAAAAAAAAACATTCATAAAAACAATTCCGTCTATAGACGAAAGGGAAAAGTAGTGCATTTGCATGTTTGAGGTTTAGAAGGTGGAAATACACAAATAATTACTCTAAAAACGAAGGCGAAATCCGATTACAAAAGAAACGTACTGTCAGAGTCCACTAAAGTTTGTAAAAGATGCAAATCATCATGCATCAAGGCCAACCTAGAGCGTAGAGTATGCTCCACACGAACCCAATCTACGGTCCTAGGGGAGGAAACATAAAACAGTGAGCTGGGAAGCCTAGTAAGCGGATAATATATTTTATACGAAAATAACTTTAACTTTGAAAACATGCATGAATAATCTAGTTGTATGCCACACAACACTAATGCACTTACATGATAAGGCAACAAACAGTGTATATATATTATTCTCGGATGCCATGAAATCACACACCACTATCATATAAATCAATTATCACCACCCTACTAGCACTTAAGGGCCTGATCATAATTATCTGAACCAGTCCCTAAATCAGACATGAAGCTACACCACCCGCAGTCAACCCTCGAGGTGGCACCATCCGCAGTCTACCCTCGGGATGGTACATACATCATTGGATAACCATGCTTAACCCACAGTCTACCCTCGGGGTGTCATGATATGGTATCAAATATAATCTCGCCCACAGTCTACCCTCGGGACGTCCAAAATCCCACACCGGCCAATAACCACCTGGTGTAATCCTGCCCGGAGCTCGTCAGGCGTCCGTCTTGTTCTAGTAGGATATCCCAATGGTTCGGTTGGACGGACCATCTCAATGTGTGCATGAGGATAAATATCAAATACTAGCTGATGTCTAGAGGGGGACGGTTACGGTTTCCAATCCGGGAGTCAAACATAATAATAATCATGCATCCACAATTTCATTCCAAATATGCATCATGCATGCCTTATGCATATATAAAGTATAATATGATATAAAATTCCAATAAAAGGCATGTAATCATGAATGCAATGCTCACCATGTCAAAATATAAAAGTATGTAAAATTCTATTTACACCCTATATTTATCATCAATTTTACTAAGGACCCAAAACTTCTAAACATGACAATTAACTGATAATCCGTGGATTATACAGTTTTCATTAGTCTTTTTATTCGGATTTCAGGTTCTTTTTGGTGCATTTTGACCTGAATTGATGTTTAATTCTTACATTTTGTGTTTCAGGTTAAAATGGATATTTTAAGCAAATAAAGACAAAATTGGAATTTTTGACTCAGGAGTTAGCGGATCTCAGAAGTTAGAAGAGTTCTAAAGCAGGATAAAGCACGATGAGGCTTGTTCCAAAGGGAGAGCACCAAGAATCGAAGAAGCAAGCAGAGTGGCAGTTCTGTAAATTCGGAACCTTTCAAGTATCTTCGCCCCGGCGAAGTAAGCCAATCACGAGCAAGATCTGCTTCTCTTTTCGCCGCGGCGACGTTCATTATTTTCAGTTTTGTTAAGCGTACAGGTTTACTTTGTGCGTGTTTTTGCTGGGTAATTTGGGCGAGGTATAAAAGAAACACTTAGCTTTTTGTCCAGGAGTCTTGGTTTTTAGGTTGAACAGCTTTTGCATTTTCTTTGGATTAGTTTTAAGCGATTTTAAGTTGTAACAAGGGTGAAGATTTGATTTCTAACGACGGGATTCATCTCTTGGGGAGATCTCTTATCTTTTATCTCATTTTCATCATGCTAAACTTTGATATTCTCGTTTTTCGTTTTTGTATTGTTGTTTTAGCTATGAACTAACCCATTTTGGGTTAGGGTTTTGATTTTAGTTTGGATTTTTCATGGGTTAAGTGTTTGATTGTTTTATTTTCATATGAGTATGCTTTGGTTGTGTGTTTACTCTGAGTTTTAATGCTTTTATATGAAGAACATGATGAGATTGAGAAATGAATCATGTTAAGCTTCTTGGGTAATCACCATTGTAGTATTGGATGCTAGAGATAGATGCAAGAATCAATGAAATCAGTGTAGGATTCTCTTGCTTAATGAGTTCGGAATCGTTAACCTTCAAATTGTTGGGTGCAGAAGGTTAATAAGGAAGAATAGGAAAACATAGCCCGAGAGGGTATGTTTAACACCTTAGTGAGTTCGATTTACAACCATTACATATGAATATGAATTTAGTAAAATTATAGGTTCAACCCATAAAGTCCGAATGAAGTCAAAACCCTACTCGTTTTACTTGAATTGATTTTTATCCGTGTTTTCATCTTGCATTCATAGATTAATTTTAGTTTAAATTTTATTGTTCAGTTCTAATTAGAAATAGCTGCCATCAATCCAAAATCAGGCGCTTGCTCCAACTTGATAACGTTAAGAAACTTAGTGCTTAGCTAACAATCCTCGTGGGAACGATACTCTACTCATCTTTGTATTACTTGTGCGATTAGTATACTTGCTACATATGGCATGTTGTAGGAAACACGTATCAAGTTTTTGGCGCCGTTGCTGGGGACTGTTTTAAGTTAACATTGAGTTTTTCTTTAGTTAGCTAGATTGGAGTTTTTATTTTTGTTTTTAATTTTCAGTTAGTTTGAGATCTCACTTTCCTTCATTTCTATCTTTGCAGTTTATGCGAAGAACGAGACGTCAACCAGTGGTCCTTGTTGAACTTCAGCTTGAGAGAACCATTAGACGACGTAACAAAGAGAGGAGAGAAGAGAAAGAGAGGATTTAGTTGTAGAAGCAGAAGAAATAGTTGTTAAAATGGCTGAACCAGAAAACAGGACACTGAGGGAATTTTCAGTTCCCATACTGAATAGTAGTGGGTCGAGTATTACTAGACCTACAGTGCAAGCAAACAACTTTGAGATCAAGTCGGCAATCATCTAGATGATCCAGCAGTCGGTTAGATTTAATGGTGATTTGAAGGAAGATCCGAATCAGCATATTGCAAATTTCTTGGAAATTTGTGACACCTTCAAGTCGAACCGAGTGTTGGATGACACTATTAGGCTGCGATTATTCCCATTCTCATTGGGAGATAAAGCCAAGGGGTGGTTAATGGCATTACCACCGGGAACTATAACAACTTGGAATGATCTAGCATAGAAATTCCTTACCAAGTTCTTTCCTCCAGCTAAATCAGCAAAATTGAGAAATGATATCACATCATTTCTACAAGATGATTCCGAGTCATTGTATGAGGCTTGGGAGAGATACAAGGAGTTAATGAGGAAATGTCCACACCATGGTTTACCAGTTTGGCTTCAAGTCCAAACGTTCTACAATGGATTGATGAGTAATGTACAAACCATGGTGGATGCAGCTTCAGGAGGGGCCTTGCAGAATAAGACACCAGAAGAGGCCTATGAGTTGCTTGAGGTTTTGGCAAGCAATAACTATCAAAGACCAAATGAGAGAGCAATACCAAGAAAACCTTCTGGTCTACATGAAGTTGATGCTTTTACAACCATCTCAGCCCAACTCACGGCACTTCAGAAAGAGTTGGGAACTATGCAGGTAAACTCTGTACAAGTACCTCAATTAACTTGTGATTTTTTGTGCAGGAAACCATGTAAGCAGCGAGTGTCAAGTTGGGAACACGTTTGCTTCGTCATCTTCATCAATGGAGCAAGTGAATTACTTGGCAGGAAATCAGAGACAACCAATCAACCATACTCCAACACATACAACCTGGGGTGGAGAAATCATCCAAACCTGGCTTGGGAAAATCAAAACCAGCAAAATAACCAATGGAACCAGAGGACAGTTCCAAATAACCAACCAGGGGTGAATAATCAACCGGGAGATTCAAGAGTGACAAAGTTGGAAGATATGTTTGGGAAATTTATGCAAGAAACAACGGGATTCATGAATGAGACGAGGACGAATTTTAGAAATCAAGGAGCGTCCATTCGGAATCTTGAAGTACAGATGGGCCAATTGGCTAAAAAGCTAAATGATAGACCACAGGGATCTCTACCAAGCAATACGGTGACTAACCCACGTGAGCAAGCAAATGCCATAATTTTGAGAAGTGGGACAGTTTTGGAAGAGGTAGAGCAAGCTACCAAAGAGGTTGAGCAAACCGGAAAGGAAGATTCTGAAGAGGAAGTTGATGAAGAGATCATTGTTGAAATGAAACCAAGTGGTTTGGAGGAAGAGAAAAAGAAAAATGAAGAAAGGCAAAAGAAGAAGGAGAAATTGCCATTCCCCGAGATACCACCAGAATTGGCACATCACACCCCACCCGTGCCTTTTCCTCAGAGATTGAAGAAAAAGAATCAGGATAAGCAATTTTCAAAGTTTATTGAAATTTTTAAAAAATTGCATATTAACATTCCTTTTGCAGATGCATTGCAGCAAATGCCGAGTTATGCGAAGTTCCTGAAGGAAATCCTTTCGAACAAAAGGAAGTTAGAAGATGAGGAAACGGTGATGCTCACGGAAGAGTGTAGTGCCATCCTCCAGAAAAAGTTACCCCTAAAGCTCAAGGATCCAAGGAGTTTTACTATTCCGTGTATTATAGGGGATATTACTTTTGATCCTGTTTTATGTGATCTAGGAGCTAGTATAAATTTGATGCCCTTTTCTGTTTTCAGGAGATTAGGAATAGGTGAAGTGAAACCAACGACCATGTCGTTGCAACTAGCGGATAGGTTAATAAAGCACCCAAGGGGGATAATGGAGGATGTTTTGGTGAAAGTGGGGAAGATAATTTTTCCAGCAGATTTTGTGGTGTTGGACATGGAAGAGGATAAGGAAATTCCTCTCATTTTAGGCCGACCATTCTTCGCCACGGGGAGAGCACTGATTGATGTGCAAGAAGGGAAGTTACTGTTGAGGGTACAAGATGAAACAAATGAAACAACTGCTGAAAACTAGTACAATGCATGCATAATAACAATAGAAAATTGGGCCCAAAGTTTTCTTTTCATTATAAGTCATATGTCTTTTATACCACAGAGTATGGTTTACAAAAATTCACTTTAAAAGACAAAACGAGAGTGTAGCTATTGCTCCTCGCTTGCCGACGCCCCTCCATTGCATCAACACCTAGATCTGCATCCACAAAGAAAAAATACGGGGTGAGCACAAAATAATGCTCAGTAAGTAAAACCCTCTATCTGTCTGTCCCCGTATGTATCACACGTAATTCTTTCCTTATACTATTTCTGTTTCTATTTCCGTTTCTACTAAACGGGCATGGCCTCTCTTCACCGGGAGGGATACGTGGCCGGATAAGGCGTTCACACACACCATCTCTCTTCATGACTATCGGGTGGAATTCACCACGGTACCAACCTGTTCTCGGTGACTGCAGTGGGGATCACAAAGCGCCAACTCGGTTTTTCTAACTATCGGGAGGAGACCACCTAGCACCTACCCGTTGCTCATGACTTTTGGGTAACGATCACCAAGCATTAACCCGTCTCTATTCGCTGTCAGGTGATGATCACAAAGCATCAACCCACTTCTCTTGAATGTTGGATGATAATCACAAAGCATCAACCCACTTACAACAACTAACCGGGTGGTGGTCACAAAGCATCCATCCGTTTCTACTAGTCATCGGGTGCGATCACAAAGCATCGACCCATCTCTAAGGGGCTATTCGGGTGGTGATCACAAGCATCAACCCGATTCCCATAACTATTGGGTGATGATCACAAAGCATCAACCCATCTATTCTACTCTTCTAATTCACTCCCATTCTAGCATTTGTCATTCTCTACTCTTAGAGTAGTTGCATGCATCCACCAAGCTCTCTACTCATAGGGTAATTGCCTACACAAGTTTCCTACACTTTCTTAGGTCACTTTTCAATGCACAATTAGTGCCTATGGATGGTTCATCTCCACTAATGCACTTATGAAATGCCAACATGCAATGTTGCAAGAATTAAGGTTCACTACTCATACTCACCTCTATTAGGCATTTCATCAAACAACTCATGCACACTATAAAACTCTAATATAGCCATGATTCTAAAACTTTTTCTAACCATCCAAAATAGGGAGAAACCCCTTCACATAACCATAAAACCTGTCAAAGAAGGCACTTCCAAAAAAGGGATCCACAATACCCCTTCAATTCCATCTCAAACTACCTTTCCAACCCAACAACTCATTTCTCATATTTGCAAAGAATAAACAATCACAAGCATAGAAATCTCTATTTAAGCCTTCATACATGGCATATCACATGTATATCACATACATACATCATTTCTATCGAAACCCTGATCAAGAAAATTCTTAAATCTCAACTTGGGTTGGGGTTTACTTACCTTGTTATGGAGAGACTTCACCAACTCTTCCTTTCACTTGTTTTGCTTGACCTTTTCTCTTCTCTTAACCAAAATAACAAAAGCCCTCAAATTTCAATATAACTTAAAACTCACAAATCACACAACTTAAGTAGAAATCCTTACCTTAGAAAGACTTAGGTTGCTTTTCTACCCCAAATCACTTCAAAAATCCCTTGGAACTCCTTGATCAAAAGAAAAGAGAAGTTGAGATGAACAAGAATGGAGAGTTGCGTTTTTGAGAAGAAGAATGAGGGGTTTGCTAACTCTTAATTCCTTTTAATGAGCTTTATACACAATTATTCCCATTTTGCCCTTACTCTTCTTTGGGAATTCCATCTATATCCTTTGATTCATTACAAACTCACCCCCATAACAACATATTCTCTATGAAAAATCCTTACAATTAACTCCCCACTTTTCCTATTAATTAGGGGTAGAATGGTCAAATTGCCCTTAGGGAAGAAAATATCTAAAACTTAACAAACATTTTAATCGGCACAGTGCGCGGCGGAAACTTTGTCGCCGGCAAAGCATCAGCCCTGACTTCCCAGTGGCTTCAACACCTCTTCGTCGCGGCGAAGATTCTTCTTCGCCCCGAAGCATGTGATTGAACTTCTTGCATTTTCAACCAATTTCAGGGGCAAGTATTCAACACAACACTCAATATTACCAAAAACCAACTCAAATAAGAGCAAAGGAAGAAACAACAACTACGTACCTCAAGTGGGGCGTTACAAGTAACTTTCAATATTGTAACGCCCCGCTTGAGGTACGTTGTTACTGTTTCCTCTTTCGCTCTTATTTTGAGTTGGTTTTAATATTATTGTTTGATTTAGTGTTGTGTTGAATGTTTGCCCCTGAAATTGGTTGGAAAAACAAGAAATTCAGTCACGTGCGCGAACGAAGAATTCGGCCGCGGCGAAGAGAGGTTGAAGCACTTGGGAAGTGCTTGATAGGCTTGCCAGCGGCAGCAAGTTTCTTCGCGCGGACGACATGCCAAATAAAATGTTGGTTAAGTTTTTAGATATTTTTCTTCCTAAGGGCAATTTGACCTTTCTACCCCTAGTGAGGAAAGTGGGGAGTTAATTGTAAGGATTTTTCATAGAGAATGTTGATATGGGGGTGAGTTTGTAATGAATCAAAGGATATAGATGGAATTCCCAAAGAAGAATAAGGGAAAATGGGAATAATGTGTTTATATTTCTTTAAAAGGAATTAGAATCAAAGAAACCCCTCATTTTCTTCTTCTCAAGCAACTTCCCATCCTCACTCCTCTCAACTTCTCTTTTCTTTTGATCAAGGAGTTCCAAGGGATTTTTGAAGTGATTTGGGGTAGAAAAGCAACCTAAGGCTTTCTAAGGTAAGGATTTCTACTTAAGTTGTGTGATTTGTGAGTTTTAAGTTATATTGAAATTTGAGGGTTTTTGTTATTTTGGTTAAGAGAAGAGAAAAAAGTCAAGCAAAACAAGTGAAAGGAAGAGTTGGTGAAGTCTCTCCATAACAAGGTAAGTAAACCCCAACCCAAGTTGAGATTTAAGAATTTTCTTGATTAGGGTTTTGATAGAAATGATGTATGTATGTGATATACATGTGATATGCCATGTATGAAGGCTTAAATAGAGATTTCTATGCCTTGTGATTGTTTATTCTTTGCAAATATGAGAAATGAGTTGTTGGGTTGGAAAGGTAGTTTGAGATGGAATTGAAGGGGTATTGTGGATCCCTTTTTAGAAGTGCCTTCTTTGACGATTTTATGGTTATGTGGAAGGGGTTTCTCCTATTTTGGATGGTTAGAAAAAAGTTTTAGAATCATGGCTATATTAGAGTTTTATAATGCACATGAGTTGTTTGATGAAATGCCTAATAGAGGTTTGAGTATGAGTAGTGAACCTAATTCTTGCAACATTGCATGTTGGCATTTCATAAGTGCATTAGTGGAGATGAACCATCCATAGGCACTAATTGTGCATTGAAAAGTAACCTAAGAAAGTGTAGGAAACTTGTGTATGCAAGTACCCCATGAGTAGAGAGCTTGGTGGATGCAACTACTCAGAGTAGAGAATGAAAAATGCTAGAATAGAGTGAATTAGAAGAGTAGAATAGATGGGTTGATGCTTTGTGATCATCACCCGATAGTTATGGGAATCGGGTTGATGCTTTGTGATCACCACCGAATAGCCCTTAGAGATGGGTCGATGCTTTGTGATCGTCACGATGAGTAGTAAGCGGATGGATGCTTTGTGACCACCACCGGGTTAGTTGTTAGAAGTGGGTTGATGCTTTGTTGATCATCATCCAACATTCAGTAGAAGTGGGTTGATGCTTTGTGATCATCATCCAACATTCAGTAGAAGTGGGTTGATGCTTTGTGACCATCACCCGACGGTTGGCCCGGAGGCGGGTTAATGCTTGGTGATCGTTACCCAAAAGTCATGAGAAAGCGGGTAGGTGTTAGGTGGTCTCCTCCCGATAGTTAGGAAAAACCGAGTTGGTGCTTTGTGATCCCCACTCGGTAGTCACGAGAACGGGGTGGTGTGTGTGAATTCCACCCGATAGTCATGAAGAGTGAGATGGTCTTTGTGAGAACGCCATCCGGCCGTACCTCCAGTAAGATGAGGCCATGCTATTTAGTAGAAACAGATATAGAAACAGAAATAGTATAAGGAAATAATTACGTGTGATACATACGGGGACAGACAGATAGAGGGTTTTACTTACTGAGCATTATTTTGTGCTCACCCCGTTATTTTCCTTTATGGATGCAGGATCTAGGTGTTGATGCGATCGGAGGGCGTCGGCAAGCGGAGCAATAGCTACTTGTTTCCCCTGTTTTGTCTTTTAAAATGAATTTTTGTAAACCATACTCTTTGTGTATAAAAGACATATGACTTATAATGAAAAGAAAACTTTGGGCCCAATTTTCTATTGTTATTATGCATGCATTGTACTAGTTTTCAGCAGTTGTTACAGCTCCCAAATAGCATGACTTTCCAGCAAAAGAGGAAATTTTTCTCTGACTTGAAGTTCTATATTTGGGAAGAACCATTTTTGTATAAACACTGTAGAGATCAGATGATACGTAGGTGTGTCCTGGAAGAGGAGATAGAGAGTATTTTAAGGCATTTCCATGAGAAGGAAGTTGGTTGTAACGCCCACATGGAGGTATGTAATTTAATTTATGCTCTTATACCTTTAGTTGAGTTTTGCTAAAGTTATTTTGAGAAAATGTGAAGAAAATGCCTTAAACTTACATTAAGGGTAAAATAGTATTTTCACTCAAAATTAGTTGAAATTGTGGGGAGTGAAAAGAGATAGAATTTCATGGAGAATGCAATAAAAATGAGGGCATTATGGTAATTGACTAAGGGACATAGATGGAATTTTAAAGAAAGTGCAAGGGCAAAATGGGAAACTAATATATAATTTTTATGTTATATCAAATTGAGGAGTGAAACCCTAGCCACTCTTACCCATTTGCACGCCACTTTCACCTCCATATTCTCTCAAATTCTTCAATTCTTCTTCAAAGGAAATTCATAGGTTTTGTGTATTTTTTAGTAGATTTTCAATCTTAAGCTTCTATGGGTAAGATCCTTGTACTAAGAAGTGAATTTTAGTTTTTAAAGTGTTGATTTTGATGGTTTATGCTCATAGGATTTAAGAAGAAGAGAGTTTGATCAAAGAAGATTCTTAAAGGGGTTGGATTGCTCATATCAAAGGTAAGTAAATGCCACCCAAGTTATGATGTGAGAAATCAAGTGTGTAGAGATTTTACATATATGTATATGCTTATGATTTTGAGAATTGTTGATGAAATTGATGAATTATTGATGAGTTTGATGACTATTGATGAATAGAATTTAGCCATGAGAAGTGGTTTTGGTTGTATGATGATTAATTGAAGTTTGGTTGAAGTTAGAAAGAGTTGAGTAGAATTTTCGAGAGCGTATTGTTTTGGACATATTCTTTCATTGAATTAGCCCCCTGTTGCAAACTAATAAGCTCCTGAATCTTTTCATGGACTCGATCAACTGTTCTATATTCTGCCTCAAACAATCTCCTGAAATCTCACCAGGTCATCAAAGTTGTATCATAAGTATCCTCCATCAATTCCCACCATATATGGGCATCACCCCTAAATAAAAAACTGGCATACTGAATCTTCTCCCGGTCTGTCATAGGGAAAAGTGCCGTTGTACGTTCCACTGATCTGAACCACTCATCTGCCACTATTGGGTCCACAGTACCCCTAAATTCTGACGGCAACCCATAAATTGGCTCAATTTCAATTCCCTAACAAGGTTCGTGCCAGGAGTAGTGAGTACACCAGAGTTGAGGAGAGATAAATTCATGCATGGGCTGAAACCAGAAATAGCCCGAGATGTGATGGCCAGTGCCCATCCCCCTCAGACATACAGTGAAGCTTTGGAACGAGCTTTACGGGCAGAAATATTTGTGAATAAGCTAACCCCGGCAACTCCATCAGTAGTAGCCCCCAGTGTTCCACCTCCTGCTCCACAGAGAGATAGAGTTGATGCCCCCACTGATAGAACAAACAAATATTCAAACAATAAAGTGAACTATTTTCTCTTCGGGTGAGAAAATACCGCAAGGTTTGGATAACAAATGATTACTTCCTTTCATTGATAAGTTTCAGCTGCTTAAATAAGCAAAACCACTTACACTAAAACCAAAATAATAGGGAAACTATTAGCTAATAACTGAACTACAACCCACATAAAACAGAGCATGCAAATACAAGCTAATAAGCGGAAGACACCCCACCCCGTAAAAGCGAGCATGCAAATACAAGCTAATAACTGAACTACACCCCACGTAAAACAGAGCATGCAAGCAACGTTCTTCATGTCCCAGCTCATCCCAACGTCGTGGCCTATCAGAAAAGTGGCTTAATTATAGCTGCCCCTATATACATTGAATAAAATAATAATTGGTTTACTAACCATTTTAACCTTGATGGAATGTTGAGTAGATTTATCAACTAATAAGAATTATATACATATGCAGCTTTTCTTTCTACATATGTAACCTCTCTGACTATATAACATTGTAAAATTACAATCAATAATTGAAATTGGTATCTAAACAAGTGCATAGTATTATTGAATACCAATTCAATGGCTGATATTTATTAGACTACTGGAGGAGCAACTGGTTGCGAGAAGCATTGTACCAGCGAGCATAGGAGGCATGGAGGTTGGGCCAGTCAGAGTATGGACAATATGTGAAATGGTGAAGCCATAGGGACAATACTTGCTCTTGCTCTTCTTCTTGTTCCAACATTTCTATGTTCTGTTCCAGTACTTTCTCCAGTTCAGCCCTTTCATTTGTGCTTAGAACTGGCACATCCATACCATTGCTAGCTCTGCAAAGTAATGGTAACCATGACAGTAGCATCTTCATTTTTGTTTTTCGTTGTTGCTCTTTCTTATATTCTTCTTCTTCATCACTTGTTTCTACTCCCAAATCTTTGGCTTGCTTGAACAAAAATGCTGAAAACATAAGTTTAATCAATACTCTAATACAATAATCAAAGAAAGGATTTGGAGTTGAAAAAAAAAAAAAAAAATCTAATCAACAATATCATCCTCTTGGCACATCTATGTAATTATTTTACCTGATATAATTATTTTCTTTATTAATGTGAAGAAAAATCTTATCATATATATTTATTTTTCAAAATTTTCTCATTTCTACCAACTTTTGTTAATACTAATATACTATAATTGAATATATGTTAACATTTTTGTGAATAATCTTATAAACTATATTAAATGATTGTTTTACTAGATATTTGGATTGTTTTACTAGATATTTGTTCTCTTTTTTCATTGATTTAAATTTCTATTCAGATTTATAAATTTGACTTGCAGTGTCTTGTAGTTGCAGTGGTAAACGATGGCACAACAAGACACGTGATTTGTAGTATTAGTAAATCCGGACCGTTGAAACTCTAAAATAGGTTATAGAAAAAGACACAGGTTTGCATCAACTGATCGTCAAATGTATTATTGGTTGACAGTGACTCTAATCATCGACCACAAAAGAGATTCCTCCACCAAGTAGTATATTCTAATTATTATCCTACTTTTGGAAATCATGTGTTATTAAAAAGATTTATTTTATTATATATTTCTAATTACAGAACGAGTAGAAACAAAAAATAAATTCGGAGAAATCCATGTCCCTTCCCTTTCTAGCAATTTCTTTTCTCACTACAGTTTTAGCAACCTTTAGTTAGTCTTCCAACCCTTGTTTAATTTCTAATAAAAAAGGCTACGCCAATTGTTAGTTGTTACCAATTAATTTAGACCTTCCTCAATGAAACATTACTATCCAATTATTTATTTTAGTTAAATTTGTAGTTAATACTATTTAATTAAATATTCATTCTTTCTACTAAGGCCATTTTTATTGTTAGAATTTCCATTTAATGAGATTATAATAGTTAAATATTTAATTTTCCCAACCAAGTTATACTATGAAAAGTTAATCTTCGTATATACAATATAAGATTTATTCTTATTTCAATAACTTAACTATCTTTTACTAAATAGGCATAAACCCAAAAATTAATTTTAGGGGGGACAAATTTAAAATATATTGTGTGTATATATGCAAAAATAAATAAGTTAGATCATATACGGAAACATTAATATAAACACAGTCTGATTAACGAAATAATAATAATAAAAGCAAAGTAATATTTATTTATGGGTGGGATCACCAGCCCCACTCATTACTATGTCCATATGGGTGTGCACTTGTTACTAAATATAAAAATTATAATATTTTTTTTTTTCTTATGCCCAGAAATTGCATCTAGCTGGCCCTAGCTTTTAACTTCTAAAACTCAATTTACGGGATAAATCATTTTATATCCAATTAAATTACGAAATTAAAAAAAAAAAAAAATATTACCTGAAACCCTGACCAATGAGCCCTGCAATCGTGGCTCAGCTGAAAGAGCAAGCCACCCCAAATTGGAAGCCGATGCCCACCTTTCAACAGCCTCCTCTGCAAACCCATAAGCCGCCATCTTCTGCGCCAGCCACAGTAACTCAGCCGCCTGCTTCTCAGCCGATCTCCCAGACCGGTTCACCTCCTCCTTTCCCCACCCAACCCTCGACTGAACCACCCGCATAACCCGGTTGAACCGATACTGAACCGGCCAAGAACTTACCAAATCACCACCAAGTTCCACAACCGCGGCTTCAAGTTGGCTAAGAGCCCTTGCAAAGGCTGACGTTAAAACTGTCCGGTTGACTTCATGTAAAGCCTCAACATTCTCTCTATAATTCTCATCAATAAGCCTCTCCGCTAAAGATCTCACAACTTCATACTTTCGAGAGTTGATGGGGATATCATTGACAATTGATAGTAATTGTGAAAGTGATCGAGCGATACCCGAGTCACCGCTGCCACAAGAAAGCTCGTAAACATTATTTTTGTGGGATTTAAAGCTGAAATTATGATTATTTTCGTCCGAATTTGAGTTAAAAGATGGGAAAAGAGAGGGGAGTAAACGTAAGAAGAAGAGAGAGGAAGTGATGAGAATATAGCGAATGAGTTCGAGGGGTTTGTATTTTTGGGCCAAATTTAAAAGGGATTTGTCTGCATAGATGAATATAGAAGTGACAAGGTTTCGAAGAAGCAAAGGGGCTATGGAGGTAGGTGTATATTCCATCATGCCCATGTGATATATTTTCGTGGAGTTTCTTTCTTGTTGTTTAGGTGAAGGGAAAGTTTTTTCACAGGTTTGTGAATGGTTGAAGATGATGAGAAGGAGAATAGAGGAAAGATTGCTTCCAGTTGTTCGGTTAATGTAGACAATAAATGTGGTGTTTAATTTGGACCGTAGAATTATATGTAGATGTTTAATAGTATTTAAGGGTGATAAAGACGTGCTGTGATGAATATTGAATAATAAGTAGATGTTTCGTAACTGTTAAATGTGATAAGAAACTTTTTCTCTGGTGAGACTAAGACATACGTAATAAAATATGATAGGATATTAAAGCACGTTATTATTAAGAGTTAAACGCGTACATCCTATAATAACAAATATACTATTATGGTTTCTAAGATAATAAAAACTTTTCTATAATTAATAAAAAAAATTAGTCAATCGTTAAAATTGATTTTAAAAGCCTCATAGAGTTGCCTTGGCAATTAAAAAAGTTTGCTTCCTTTATTCTTTTTTTTTTTTCTTACCACCTTAGGACCACTTATCACATATTTGTGATTTATCTTAAAACATTAGGCTTGTAGGGACAATAGGTCACAAGAGTTAATGAGAAACGTGTAAACTAATCTGAACACAATTTAACTCCTCACCTATTAAGCCCTTGTTGAATGGGAGGATTATCCCCTCTCATAAATCAGTGTCTAGTTGATGTGAGATTTCAACACTCCTACTCATGGTAAAACTCATATGTTGGGTTTACTTCTGATACTATATTAAAATTTAAGATGGACCTGACTCTTCAGCCAATAATGTCATGTTGAATGGGAGGATTACCCCTCTTTTAAACTAGTAAGCTTGAGCGTGCTTAGTCAGTGTGAGACTTCAATAATGACTCCTAAAAATGAATGTGATTGACTGTATTATTAATGCAAGCTTATGTTGAGCTGTGGTCCGAAACAACCTAAAATTTTGGAATTTCTCATACAGGAAGATGACAAAGTCCGCACCATCAATTTGCAAGTAACGATCACTCTAAAATTTTTAGTAATAATATACAAACAAATTACATAGACACAGTTTTTATTTAAAACTATATAGTATTTTTGTTTTCTTGTTATATATCATCATTAGATTGATTATTTATATTTGTTTTTCCATTCATTTTGCATTTAAAATTTACGTATGAAATATTATTCGTATTTAACTCTAACTCAATTAGCGATTTCTTTAAAACCAGCACAGACAAAAGTTGAACATTCAGCTTTCTACCACTTTTAACTGAAAATGGTTTGATTAAAATCTAAATTAGCGTACGACGTCTGATGATATCCAAATGTATTATTGACCAAATTCATTCCTAAAATATGTTACATATGATGTAACGCCCACCTTGAGGTATATAGCTTCTTCAAGTTTACTTGCCTTTAAATGTTGTTTGTTGGCCTTAGTTAAATTGGTATGGTGATATTGTTGTGTGGTTGCCTTGAATTTGATGAAGACTTGGCGAATTAGAGACTTACAGGATTCGCCGGGGCGAAGAATAAGCTTCGCTGCGGTGACGTACGCTCTGTATTTTTTCGCCGAGGCGAAGAGTCGGCTGAATTTCTTGAGAAGTTTCTAGAGGAATTTTCTATAGGGGTAAAGTGACCATTCTACCCCTAATTAGCAGGAAAAGTGGGGAGTGAAATGTAAGAAAATTTCATGGAGAATGCATTGGAGATAGCGTTGTATTTGTAAAGAATTAAAGGGCAAGGATGAAATTTCTAAGAAAGTGTAAGGGTAAAATGGGAAAGAATGCTTATATAAATGAGCTAATAAGGGTTTAGTCTTACAAACCCTCCCATTCTCTACACCCCATACACCACTTCCACTCTCCATTCCTTTCATCTCTTCACCAATTTTCTAAAGGAAATTGAGGGCTTTTGGTTGGATTTTGATAGGGATTTGATCATAAGCATTAAAAGGTAAGGATTCTTGCTTTAGTTATGAGATTAATTTGTGTAAGTGTTGAATTCTTATTAAGTTTATGCTTAGGGTTTGAGAGAAAGAACAAGTCTACCAAAGATAGAGGGATTCTTGTGGACTTACTCAAGCATAAGGTAAGTAAATCCAACCTAAACTAAGATTTAAGTAATCAAATGATTTGATATGCATGTATATGCTTATGAGTTTGAGATTGATTGTTGAGAATGATGCTATTGTTAAGTATATGGCTTTTCGATGAGTAGATTTAATCCATGAGAAGTAGAGTTGGTATGATGGTGACCAAGTGAAGTTTGGTTGAATTTAGAAAGAATTTGAGTAGAATATTGAAGTGTATTTTCCTGGCCAGGATTTGTGATGATTCAAGGGAGTTTCACTCCAATTATGGATGGTTTAAGAAAGAAGGAGAATTATAGTTAAAGTAGAATTTAAGTATGCATGCTTGTTGTTTGATGAAATGCCTAAGAGAAACATATGCATGAGTAGAGAAAACTTAATTTTGTGCAACATTGCATATTTGTATTACATGCTTGCACTTAAGAAAGAATTATGAGCATGAGCCATCCACATGCATATATTTGCATATGCATGAGAATTTAACGAAAGAATAAAGAACCTTAAGAATAAAGAGAAAGAAAGAAAAGTACTAAAGAATTAAAGAAAGAAAAGTGCTAAAGAAAAGAAAGAAACAATAAGAATAAGAAACAATAAGAAAAGAAAGAAAGAAAGAATAAGAATAAGAATAAGAATAAGAAAGAATAAGAAAGCATAAGAAAGAATGAGAAAGAATAGAAGAGCTTGAGCAAGCAAGAAAAGAAAAAGAAATAAAGAATAGAAAGAAAAGAAAAGAAAAGAAAAGAAACAGAAAAAGAAATAGAAAAGAAGAGAGAAAATGCATTTCCTTGCATTAATGCATGTGCATCTCATTTATGCATTTTACCATGACTTCCCTCATGGTTAGGGAGAATAAGAAAGAAAGAAAAGAACAGAGGGAACTAGAAACAGTGGAAGAAAAGAGAAAGAACAAAGAGAGAATGAAAGAGAAAAAGAATAGAGTAAGGAAAGAATTCAAGAGAAAGTCACAGGGATGAAAGAGTAGAGGATTTACTTACTGAGCAATTTGTGCTCACCCCGTTGTTTTCCATGCTTTGCAGGAAATAGGTGAGAAGTGGTCGGATGGACGTCAAGAAGCGGAGAGAAATGGCACTACTGTCCACCGTTGCTAAAGTTTTTGTATATATATTTTTTGTATTATGTAAAGAATTATATGTTAAGTAAAGAGAAAATTTTGGGGCCATCTACTTTTCATTTAAATAAATATGTATGTTTACATAGTATATTTTCTAAGTATACTAGTAGAAAAGAAGCTGGTACATTTTGGTATCAGAGCTAAGATTTTGGGATTTGACAGTGTGCCACTCTCGCCGCCACGACGTTCCATAGCCGACCGTTGTAAGTTAATTCTTTCCTTACTTAAAGTGTTGTTTGAGTTGATTACATGTGGTTGTCTTGTAGATGAGATGTAGAACTCGAGCAAGTAGTAAGAAGAAAACGAGTGCGGGGGAACCTTCCAACCCGCCAGAACCTACTCCCCCTACTCTTGATGAAGCTGGAATTCGGGGTATTATACAACAAGTCTTAGTAGAAAGCCAGGGGAGAGTTGAACTAGAAAGAATCAAAACCCCCGTTCAAGTACCGCCCACCAGGGAAGAAAGAGAAAGGCCAGTACCGCCAATAGTATAGAATCAGATTGAGCTGATTTATGGGCTCCCAAGTCAGCACCAGCCGTCTGTAACGCCCACATGGAGGTACGTAATTTAATTTATGCTCTTATACCTTTAGTTGACTTTTGCTAAGGTTATTTTAAGGAAAATGTGAAGAAAATGTCTTAAACTTGCATTAAGAGTAAAATGGTCTTTTCACTCAAAATTAGTTGAAAAAGTGGGGAGCGAAAAGAGATAGAATTTCATGGAGAATGCATCATGGAGAATGCAATAAAATGTGGGCATTATGGTAATTGACTAAGGGACATAGATGGAATTTTAAAGAAAGTGCAAGGGCAAAATGGGAGGGATCACTGACATATCTTCAGAGCATCGAAACATGGAACACATTGTGCACCCTATCCATATTAGGTGGTAGCGCCAACTTTTAAGCTACCTTTCCAACTCGTTGCAACACTTCAAAGGGGCCGATATATCTAGGCGCAAGTTTTCCTTTACCACCGAACCACATTACCCACTTGTAGGGGGAAATCTTAATAAACACTTTATCACCCACTTCAAATTCAACATCTTTTCTCTTTAAATCTACATAGCTTTTCTGTCTGTCTTGGGCTTGTTTCATTCTACTTCTGATCAACTTGATATCATCTATCATTTTCTCGGTTATCTCCAGCCCAAGAGCTGTATTCAAAACATCTTTCTCTCCTATCTCATCCTAATGTAGTGGAGATCTACATCGCCTACCATACAAGGCTTCGTAAGGAGTCATCTTAATTACAAACTGATAGCTGTTATTTTAGGTAAACTCCACCAAGGGTAATATCTCATGCCATGTCATTCTATAATCCATATAACATGCTCTCAACGTGTCCTCAAGTACCTGATTTGTTCTCTCAATTTGGCCATTCGTCTGAGGGTGGTATGTTATGCTAAATGCTAACCTAGTACCCAAGTTTCTCTGTAAACTGGTCCAAAAAGGTGAAACAAATCTGGAATCTCTATCTGATACTATGGTCTTGGGCACCCCATGGAGTCTAACTATCTATCTGATATAAATCTAGGCCAACTGATCTACTCTGGTACTATCTTTTACTGGAAGAAAATGCGCTGATTTGGTTAATCTGTCTACTATCACTCATATCGCATTATACCCCTTCTGAACTCTTGGAAAGCCTATGATAAAATCCATTGATATACTCTCCCATTTCCATTTAGGAATGTTGAGTGGCTGAAGCAAACTTGATGGCATTTGGTGTTCTACTTTTACCTGTTGACAAACCAAGCATTTAGCCACATAATCTCTGATATCTCTCTTCATACCTAGCCATCAATAATTCTTCTTTAAATCTTGATACATCTTGGTTGTTCCGGGATTAGCAGTGTATGGTGTATCATAAGCCTTCGTAAAAATTTTCTTCTTCAACTCAGCATCTTGGGGAATGCATATACGATTCCTGAAACGGAGGTCACCATCTAAAAGGTGAAATTCTGATATCTCGCCTTCCAACACTTGTCGACTTATTTTCTTACACCGCTCGTCGACAACTTGCTTTTCTTTAATTTTTTCCAGTAAAGTAGCCTGAATTTCTAACCTGGCAATCCTTTCTGGTATCACTTCAATATGTTCCCTATACAATTCTGCATTGTGAGTCGGGACAAATAGACTATTACGTTAACTTTTCCAAGCTGATACTTAATTTCACAATCATAATCTTTGATCAGCTCTAACCATCTCGTCTTTCTCATATTCAGTCCCCTTTGGGTAAAGAAATACTTCAAACTCTTATGGTCGGTATAAATGTTACTCTTAGCACCATATAGGTAATGCCTCTATATCTTTAATGCAAAGACTACAGCTGCTCCTTTCAGCTGATCAAACAAATCATCTATGCGAGGTAACAGGTACTTATTCTTCATTGCCACTTTATTCAACTGTTTGTAATCTATACACATCCGTAGGGATCCATCTTTCTTCTTAACAAATAGGATTGGAGCACCCTTCCATGGATCACTACGGACTCCCCTGGAAGCATCCCCTGAGTTACCACAGTAACACCATCTAGCAATTCTATCTTAATGGGCTGTCCCACTATAACAGGTTTCAAACCTAATCTCTCTATGATCCCATGTGTAATAAAAAAATGTGTGGCTCCAGAATCAATTAATGCATATAGGGGAACTTCAACAATTCTCGACCTTTTATTCTGCCTTCTATTCTTTTTGAGCTAAAATCTTTTCTTATTTCTCACTTATCTATTATTGGGGCATTACCCTTAAACAGAAAACTAGCATACCAGATCTTCTCCCGATCTATCATAGGGAACAGTGCCATCGTAAGCTCCACAGACCTAATCCACTCTTCTGCTACTATTGGGTCTGTCATACCTCTGAATTCTGATGGCTGATGCTGACTAGGTAATCCATAAATAAGCTCAAAACGATTCTATACTATCAGGGGTACCGACCTTTCTCTCTCTTCTCTAGTGGTCGGTACAACAACGGGTGTCTCAACTCTCTCCGGTATAGAGCCTCCCGATTCTCTACCAAGACTTGTTATATAATATTACAGATCCTCGCTTCATCGAAGACAGGGGAGTAGATTCTAAAGGATTGGAAGGTTCACCCGTACTCATTTCTTTCTTACTGTTTGCTCCAATTCTACATCTCATCTACATAACACTAACACTTTTAGTCAACTCAATTAACTCATCTACTACAAGTATGGAAAGAAATAACTTACAACGGTCGGCTACGGAACATCAATGCGGCGGGAGTGGCACACTGTCAAATCTCAAAACCTTTGCTCTGATACCAAAAATGTAATACTCTCTCTCTATCTAGTATACTCTCTCTCTAGCTAGTTTACTCAAAAAATAATAGTAAAACCCAAAAAATATATATAAGAAAATATACATGTAGATGAGTATAAAATAATGAGCCCATAACTAATTTTTCTTTAAATACAAATCTTTATAAAATATAATAAAGTCACAAAACATCAACTCGACAATGTCGCCAAACCCTTCCGCTTCTTGACATTCTAAGCGACTGCAATCTCATCTACTACCTACAAAAACATTAAAAACAACGGGGTGAACACTAATTGTTCAGTAAGTAAACCCACTATGCTACCCTTCTCTCTCTGTTGCTTAAATTCTGAATTTCTTTCTTTACATCACACTTCTCTATTCTTTCTCTATTTTTCTCTCAATTTTATAATTTCTCACTACTCATGATAATTAGCATGGTATTATGCATATACATGATGCAAATGCACAAATGCATAGAATATGCATTTTCTTTTCTATTTTTCTTGTTCTGTTTCTGTATTTCTTTCTTTCTATTCTTTCTTTCTTTCTTTCTTTCTAATCTTTCTTTTCTTTCTATTCTTTCTTTCTTTCTATTCTATTCTTTCTTTTCTTTCTATTCTTTCTATTCTCTTCTTTTCTTTCTTATTCTCTTCTTTCTATTCTTTTCTTTCTTATTCTTTTCTTTTCTTTTCTTTCTTATTCTTTGCCGATCGGACTCGGTTGTGGTATGGATTCGGAACCATGGCCGTGTGAGTGAGTACAGTCCTCATCTACATGCACTCTTACGGACTGTACAAATTCTTCTTCTTCTTAGGCTGCTCACTAAAGGCGGCGTGCATGTAGGAATATTCTTCTGGGTACAGTCCTCATCCACATGTACTCTTACGGATTGTACAAATTCTTCTTCTTCTTAGGCCGCTCACTGAAGGCGGCGTACATGTCGGAATATTCTTCTATTTGTCACTCACGGGTTTCCCATCACAACAACCTTCTTTTCTTTTATGTTTCTTATGGAAATTAGTATTCAGTTCCCTTTCTTTAATAATTCTCATTTCTTTCTATTTGTTCTTTAACTTTAATGTTCATTATTGCTCTTTAATACTCTTATGAGTATGTATGCATGTATATGGGCTCATGCTAATTATTCTTTCTAAATTCACATGTTTGGATGCAATAATGCAATATGGAATGTGAACATGTCATTCCCTACCATCTACCAACTCATCTCAAGATAACACATAACCATACTCATACATGCACTTCTCTTTGACATTTCATCAAACAACTTATGTGCACATCTAAGCTCTAAATTGGCTACACTTCTACTTCCTTTGTAAGCCACCAAAATTTGGAACAAAATCTGCCAAGACTAATGCCAAACCTGTTCAAATTGCACACTCCATAATCTCTACTCCAATTCTTTCATAATTCATCCAAACTTTCATCAAACATCAAGTACACAAACACTACTGCTCATGGATAAATTCTAACCATCATTCAATATCCATTCCATCAACAATTCTTCATATATAAGCATATACATGCATAAAAGAAATTCTCTACAATTCATCCAAACTCTCTTTCTCTTTGTTCTTTAATGTTCTCATATATGTGTATGTGCGTGGAAATATGCTTATTCTTTGCTATTATTTCTAAATGCAAATGTGAGAATGTGAGAATGCATTATGACATATAAAGATATCATTATGGAACTAGTATTTTCTACCAACAACATTCCCATACTTGAAATCAATCATAGATTATTAGACTAAAAATAACTAATAAATTGGAGGTACTTTTGAGGTGGTCATTCTGTGCAGGTCATATTCAAGAAAGCATATCTCGAGCTATACACATCGGATTGCTATGATCTTGGTCTCATTTTAAGGCTTAGAGAAAGGGCTACAACTTTTATGTTTAGGTCTAAACCCAGTTCGATGGATAAGATGCTCAAAACTCACTCTTAAGGTCATGGATTTGACAGGGCAACCATGGTAACATGTTTTCTCTTAGGATTTTCATCAAACAATTCATATGCACATGCTACTACCATGTTGGCTACACTTCCACAACTCTCTAATTCAACCAAATTGTGAGCCAAAAACTCACTAAATTGAGTATCAAACCTGGCTGAATTGATCACTTCTCTACACTCCAAAAATCTCAACACAAAATCTTCTACAACTTCACCAAATCATCATATAACCATACACTACTTCTCATGGCTAGAATTTATACATCAATAAACATCAAAAACAGCCCATAATTCTCTCATACCATCACATACAAACATGCAAAAAAATTCATTCAACAAAGTCTTGCTCAAATTAAGGTTCAAATTAGGTTTACTTACCTTGAATTTGAGCAACTCCAACACTATACTCTCTTTGGTAGAATTCCCTCATTCTCAAACCCTAAGCATATACAACCATAAGAATTCAAAACTTTAAAATTTAATCTCACTTCTTGGTGTAAGTATCTTACCTTTGGATGCTTAGGATTGAAAATCTATCAAAAGTTAGCCAAAATCCTATGAATTTCCTTGGAAATTTAATGAAGAAATTTGAGAGAATTTGGGTAGAGAATGGCTTGAATTGAGGGTAGAGTGGCTAGGGTTTCTCTTCTTCAAATCTTAATATCATAAAATAATATATATTAGATTCCCATTGTACCCTTGCACTTTCTAAAAATTCCATCTATGTCCCTTAGTCAATTACAAGTATGCCTTCATTTTTATTATCTTCTCCATGTTATTCTATTTCTTTTCACTCTCCACTTTTTCAACTAATTATGAGTGAAAAGACCATTTTACCCCTAATGAATATTTAAGGAATTTTTTTCACACTTGTTCAAGATAACTTTAATGAAATTCAACTAAGGGTATTAGGGCATAAATAAAGCTACGTACCTTGATGTGGGCGTTACAAACGAGCTCTAACCATCTCCTCTATCTCATATTCAACTCTCTTTCGGTGAAGAAATACTTCAAGCTTTTATGATCTGTATAAATGCTACTCTTTGCTCCATACAAATAATGCCTCCATATTTTCAGTGCAAAAACTACAGTAGCCAACTCTAGATCATGTGTAGGGTATCTCGTCTCATACTTTAACTTAACTCTACCCACCGCATCAATCTTGCACCAAGTCCCTGAAATGAGGCATCTATATAAATGTCATAATCTACACCCTCATATGGTAACACAAGAATATGAGCTGTGGTCAATCTTCTTTTTAACTCTTGAAAACTTTCTTCACAGGCATTCGACCAAATGAAAAGAGTTCTCTGTTTAGTAAGAGATGTAAACGGTTTAGTCAACTGAGCAAACCCTGCTAGAAACCTCCTATAATAGCCTGCTAGCCCCAAGAAACTTCTAACTTCCTTTACTATCTTTGACTCTTGCCATTCCAGAATTGCTTTTACTTTGCTTGGATACACTGATACACCCTCATTTGAGACGGTATGGCCCAGAAAGATAACTCGATCTAGCCAAAACTCACAATTAGAAAATTTGGCAAATAGCTTCTTATCTCGTAATCCCTGTAGCACAAATCCGAGGTGTTCTTCATGTTCCTTTTCTATCTTAGAATACACCAGGATATCATAAATAAACGCCACTATGAATTGATCGAGACAATCCTGAAACACCCTGTTTATTAAGTCCATAAAGATTGCTGGGGCATTGGTTAACCCAAAAGGCATCACCACAAACTCATAATGCCCATATCTGGTCTGAAAAGCAGTCTTGGGCAATATCTTGCTCTACAACCCTTACTTGGTGATAACCCGACCTCAAATCAGTCTTTGAAAAAACTGCTGCTCCTTTCAACTGATCAAACAAATCATCTATGCGAGGTAACAAGCATTTGTTCTTCATTGTCACTTTATTTAACTCTCTGTAATCTATACACATCCATAGAGATCCATCTTTCTTTTTCACAAACAAAATTGGAGCGCCCCAAGGAAAATGGCTAGGTCAAATAAAACCCTTGTCTAAGAGTTCCTGAAGCTGCTTTTTCAATTCCTGAAGCTCGGTTGGGGCCATCCGGTAAGAGGCTTTAGAAATTGGTGCGGTCCCTGGTGCCAGTTCAATACTGAATTCTACTTCTCTTTCTGGAGGTAAACCTGGCAAATTTTCTGAAAATACATCTAAAAACTCCCGAACTACTGGAACCTTCTGAATCTCTAGTTGTGGGACATCACTATTGTGCACTACATGAGCAAAATACCCCGAGCACCCTTTTCTTAACATCTTTCTGGCCTTTACACTGCTGATTAACATACTAAGCTAGTGACCCTCGCCAAAATTAAACTTATCTCCATCATCAAGATTAAATCTTGCTTTCTTTCTCCGACAATCAATTTCTACTCCAAACCTCCCCAAGAAATCCATGCCTAAAATAACGTCAAAATCAAGCATATCAAACACTATCAAATCCACTAGCAACTCTCTTCCATGGATCACTACGGACTCCCCTGGAAGCATCTCTTGAGTTACTACACTAACACCATCTGGTAACTCTATCTTAATGGGACAATCCACTCTAATTGGTTTTAAACCTAATCTCTCTAAAATCCCATGTGTAATGAATGAATGTGTGGCTCCAGAATCAATTAATGCATAAAGGGGAACTGAATGAAATAATAAGCCGACCGAATGCTGCGGATGGGCTAGCTTCAGCTTCACTCTGGGCTATTGTAAACACTCGAGCATTGGTACCTTTAGCTGTCTACGTTGCGAGTGCAGGAAGGGCTTTACAATCTTTCACCGTATGCCCTGCTTCCGGCATCTATAGCATACATTTCGGCCCAAATCTCTAAGACACTCCCCATAATGATTTCTTCCACACTTCTGGCATTGGGGAACTTCACTAGTTCTCAGCTTTTTATTCTGCAATCCCTTCTGTTCTTCTTGGGTTGAAACTTTTTCTTATTTCTCACATCTCTATTAGTAGGGGCATCATCTCTCTCTCTCTGTGGAGTAAGAGGTAGAACACTGGGGGCTACTGCTGATGGAGTTGCCAGGGTTAGCTTATTCACAAATATTTTTGCCTGTAAAGCTCGTTCCAAAGCTTCAATGTATGTTTGAGGGGGCTAGGTACCGGCCATCACATCTCGGGCTATTTCTGGTTTCAGCCCATGCACGAACTTATCTCTCCTCAATTCTGGTATACTCACTACACCTGGCGCAAACCTTGCCAGGGAATTGAATTTCATTGAATATTCTTTCATTGAATTAGCCCCCTGTTGTAAACTTATAAACTCCTGAACCTTTTCATGGACTCGATCAACTGTTCTATATTCTACCTCAAACAATCTCCCCGAAATCTCCCGAGTCATCAAGCATATCATGAGTATCCTTCATCAATTCCCACCATATACGGGCATCACCCCTAAATAAGAAACTGGCATACTGAATCTTCTCTCGGTCTGTCATAGGGAAAAGTGTCATCGTACGCTCCACTGATCTAAACCACTCATCTGCCACTATTGGGCCCACAATACCCCTAAATTCTGATGGTTGGTGTTGACTAGGCAACCCATAAATCGGCTCAATACGATTCTGTACTACTGGGGGTAACGGCCTCTCTCTCTCCTCTCTAGGGGTTGGTACAATAAACAGGGTCTCAACTCTCTCCGGCACGGAACCTCCCCGATTTTCTGCCTAGACTTGCTGTATAATAGTTTGAATCCTTGCTTCATCGAGGACAAAGGGAGTAGATTTTGGAGGGTTGGAAGGTTCACTCATACTCATTTCCTTCCTACTGCTTCCTCGGGTTCTACACTCATCTACATAAACCAACACTTTTAGTCAACTCAATTAACTCATCTGCTACAAGTAAGGAAAGAAATAACTTACAGCGGTCGGCTATGGAACATCAACGTGGTAGGAGGGGTACACTGTCAAATCCCAAAACCTTTGCTCTGATACCAAAAACTGTAATACTTTCTTTCTAGCTAGTATACTCGTAAAATAATTAATAAAACTCATTAAAAATATATATAAAAATACACATATAAACGAGTAATAAAGTATGGGCCCATATTTAATTTTTCTTTATATACAAATATGTACAAAATATACTCAAAAATAGCAACTCGGTAGTGTAGCCGAACCCTTCCACTGCGTGACATTCCGAGCAATCGCAACTCACCTATTACCTACAAAAACATTGAAAACAACTGAGTGAGCACTAATTGCTCAGTAAGTAAACCTGCTATGCTACCCTTCTCTCTCCATTGCTTAAATTTTGAATTTTCTTTCCTTACTTCTCATTTCCCGATTATTCTCTATACTTTCTCTGTTCTTCCCTCTGTTCTTTCTTTATTCTTTCTCTGTTTTGCTCTCTGTTTTTCATTCAATTTTCTAATTTTTCACTACTCATGATATTGAGCATGATATTATGTATATTCATGATGCAAGTGCACAAATGCTGATGCAAGTGCACAAATGCATAAATTATGCATTTTCTTTTCTATTTTTCTTATTCTATTTTCTGTTTCTTTTTCTTTATTTCTTTCTTTCTTTTCTAGTCTTTCTTTCTATTCTTTCTTTTCTTTTCTATTATTTCTATTCTTTCTTTCTTTCTATTCTTTCTTTCCTTTCTATTCTTTTCTATTCTTTCTTTTTTTGCTGATCGGACTCAGTTGAGGCATGGATTTGGAGCCTTGGCCGTGTGAGTGAATTCTCTAATTATGGGTACAGTCCTCATCCACACGTACTTCTAACAAACTGTACAATTCTTCTTTCTGAATTCTTAGGCCGCTTACTAAAGTCGGCGTGCATGTGGGAATATGTCACTCACGGGCTCCCCATCGCAACAACCTTTTTTTTTTTTTATCTTTTTACACTTCTTTAAGTAAAAATTCAGATTTGAATATCTTTAATATTCTCATTTTTTTCTATTTCCTCTTTAACATATTTTAGTGCTTTTTCATGCTCTTATGAATATTTATGCATGTAGATGGTTTCTATAATGCCCACTTTCAGGTACGTAGTTTTGTATGCTTATTATTTGTCTTGGTGTTGTTTGTTGGCCCTAAGTTAAATTGATATGTTGTTATTATTGATTGGTTGCCCTTGGTTAAGTTTGTTTCTAGGAGCTTACAGGCCCTTCCTTTAAAGGTACGCAAGGAATGGGTTAGGCGTCTGACATTCCCCGCAGGGTGAAAAGGCAAAGCAGTGCCTATAGCAAGTCCAACGACCTTAGATCCCATGTTAAGGAGGACTTTTAGCTCTCGTATCCCCAATACTATCTATATTAAAGGTGCTCCTATGGTTACCATGTCTCTTTTAGGTAGCTGTTCCAAGATTGGTACTCTTTAGGGTGACATCCCAAAAGGGTTTTTTGTAAAGGCTTCGCTTCCCGGCCGATTAACAAAAGCTGCCTAAGACCCGGATCGAAAGTTGTTAATCCCGGGAATGATCGTACAAGGAGAGCAAGCTGTTGACCCGGTGGTATTCGTTCATCGAGAGTTAGAAATGCCAGTACGGTTTCCCAAGAAGTTTGATCGAGGGAAAGCAAATGTTGTAGCTAAAGCGGGCTTAAGGCAGCGGGAAAAAACTAGCCGATCCCTTCCCGGGAATGGTGCCTAAAGCCAATCAAGGATCGCCTTCCAAATAAGGTTTTCCTACTTTGTTGTCCGCTCAAAGAAAAGAAGAGTTGTTTCAAAGGTTAAAGCTTTAAGCCCGATTTCGGTTGTACCGTTTTGGTTGTTAGGTTCGAGCCTCCACCTTTTCCTCATCGAAAGGCCCTTTACCCTTCCCGCCCCTAGATATCCCACCCCTTTCTTTTGTGGTTGAGGTTGGGCCAAGCAGCCTATCCTTGCTACTGTATGATCAAGGTTGTAATCCCGAATCCATGAATGGGCTTTAATCCCGCGAGAGTCAAGCCTTTTTGAATGAATGTCCGATGGACTTTCTTTATTGTTAAATAAAAGAGAGAAGGACCACTTACTCTTCCTAAAAGCTTTGCTTTTCTCTTCAACCTTGCTTCCACTCTTTCTTTTTACTTGAGCTTCGCCTTAGGCCGATTTTCATAAAGAAAGAAAGAGTTTGCTTAGTTTCCCTTTGGGGAGTTTCGCCAAAGGGATTTTCGATTCTCAAGTAACTTCTCTCGCGTATAACATAAAAACGATTGCTTCAAGTATTCGATAAGTGAGTTACTTCCACTGCCTGGTTGTAAAGACTAAGAAAAGAAAGGTTTGCATTCCCGGGAAGCTTTACGGGTGTGTATGGGCTTTATGTGTTCTCTGACGATTGTTTTGTCATTAAAGAATCCCCTGTCTATTCGAAAGCTATAAAGCCTACCTATCTTTCCCCTGAGTGATTCCTTTTCTTTCCACTTGCTTGCTTACTGCGGAGGTTCTTTCCCGGAATGGGTGAGAAATAGGTTGCTAACCTTCCGGGTGATATCCCCATGGTTCTCTACTGGAAAATCTCCCTATAGCTAGTGAGAATCTTTACTTTAAGTAGGGTAAAAAGCCTCAAGTAAGGGGAATTACGCCCTCGAGGGAGAACTAAGATAGCGGTTGATTGTCTATGGTCTTGTTACAGGGGATGAAGCTACGAGATAGACGCAGATAGAGTAGAAGAGTTGGTGGGGGCTTACCTCTCTTGTTGAACTAGAGTAGAGGGTGGGGCAGAGAAATCCCTTTAAGAAAGAGCTTATTCCACCTCCTGCTCTGGATCGGTAGGGTTTCCGGTTCCATCAATTCGATTAAGGGTTCGATAACTTTCGGAAGCGAGGTTACGATTCTAGTTTAGTTCATCGATCCCACGCTCGGGCACACCCCACCCGAACGTAAGACGGGATCAAAGTCCAATAGAATAGTAGAATAGCTCTTGGGGCATGAATAAAGATAGAATTGACGAGACCTTTTCCTACTTCAAACAATTAGCGATCTCGAACCCCGGTGTTTCATTGAGGAGACAAGACAAATAGGGACCTAAAAAACACCCCGAGCTGGGGACGCCCCCTTCCCGGCCCTTGAGATGCTTTCCTTTGGGACATGCTATTCTTTTTATAGAAGACTTTGCTACGGCTTAGCCCGACCTTCCCAAGAATAACTTCAAGACATACTTGGAGTATTATATGCTAAATATAAATATTTTCACAGGACTTCCTCAAGTCGATAGCACGTTGAGAGATGATTCCTTCTATGTCCTTTCCTGTGAATCGTATATCTTGAATGCCCTGACCTACCTCTCTTTGCGTATGATACCTCTGGAAGAATCCCGTTGCTCATTCTTACCTTTCTCTTTCTTATCCGGGTGCAGACTAGGTTGTCTTTCCTCGTTGACCCTTGGTCTTTCAGTAAGAGGGAGCATCACTTGTTCCTAAGTATTCTTCTTAGCATCAAACATCTCTTTGTATCTCTTGGCAATCTCTTTCCTTCTGAGATAATTTCTCATTGAGAATCTTCTTTTCAGTCTGTAGTTGTATTACATCATTCTTTAGAAATTGAATTATTTGTTTTCCAATGTGATCTAGACAAGACAAGTCATTGATATCAATTGGATCTGTATCCACCCAGACATCTCTGTGATATACTGGTATCCTCTTGGTCCCCAGCGTAATCCCAAGCCTGACTAATGTGTCTTTCTTGTTGATGTTAAGAGTGTGCCAATCAATCCGGAAGTTGGCTTCCACCGGTACCAGTTCTGTACGAGATGGGTCCGCGTACTGTGACTTAAACCATTCTGGATAGACCTGGGTTTTCGCTGGTCCCTTGTACTTGAGTACATTGGTGCCATCTTTTGCGATGTAGAAATAGGATTTCGGTGCTAAAAAGTATCCTTTCATGATTCTGTCCTCTAGCTTAAACTTACCTAAGACAGAAGAAGAAATCACTTCTTTAGGTAGTGGCTGACCAAGCACAACTGAGTCTGTGTCCGTGTAGTAGCAGTCCTCTCTTGAGATATAAGGGTACATATAGATCCTAGCAGAGGCAGTGATCGCAGCAGCTAGTTGGACAGCAGAGTTCTTCGGTGGGTTCCAATAATCTAAGCCCTTCTCGGTATTGCTATGGTAGGCAACTATGTAGTTGTTCTCGCTAAGCATATCACCGAATATCAACTCACTATGCCTGATCAAATGTTTGTATCGATCTTCATCGCAGACCTCGGCTGTCGTGCTTTTAGGGTTAATGCCAAATCTACCGTATAGCGAATTCATTAGGATCTTGTACACATAGGCCAAGGCCTCATTACCTGACATCCTTGCCTCTAACCTGCTCTCAAAGAGTGAGCTAACAAAGTCCCTGAATGGGCTTTCCATCCTCTCAAAGAGGTAGCCTGAGATTGGGAGCACAGTGTAGCCTAGGTCTCTTGCATACTTTAACTCCTCGCTATAGTACACTCCAACAAATTCCCCGGTTGGAAAGATGAGAGTTTGATTCTTGTCTCGATAGGGTAGAAAGGGCTTCTTGATAGTCTTCGGACATACCACATATGCCTCAATAAAGCCACACATGCTATCTAAGTCCATGCCTTCCAGAATTCCATGCCAGACTGGCACACCACCAGGCATTGGAAATTCCTTCATTACAAAGGGATAGAGAGAGTTCACATCGTAGTAGTATAGGTCCTCGCCATATGGCTTGTATGTATCTGTATGACCACCGTAGTAGCCACGCCTTATAAAGCTGTCTTCATTCTTGTTTGGGATGTGGATTGGCCAATTAGAAGCATCGTAGTATTTCATACGAAAGATGGTTAGAGCCAGTGAGGAAAGGGTCATCTTGCTTTCTATGTCCACCTTGTACAGCTTCCAATATATCTCTTGAGCTTTTTGCATTACACCTCCAAGGAGAAGGATGTCCTGTTTCATATAGTCTAACAAGCTTTTTTTCATACTTGCCAGATTTGACAGTCTCACCTCATCATATGGGATAGAGCCTTTCGGGCCTAGACCCGGGCATAGATTCTTAGCTAGGGCGCTAAGTTTGCCAGGGAGTAGATTCAAGGAGTCTCTGAAGCGGAATAACATCTTCTTACCAGAATAGACTGGTAACTCGTAAAGCCTATGGTTCCTCATCAGTGGTTTTAGCTTGTAGCTCTTGTGATGACATGCTAGGTGCTTAAGCAAGAGAATTCCATCGAATCTAGAGAAGTTGTGGAAGTAAATTGTTAAAGCTGATCGTTCTTGTCTAACAATCGTTAAGATCCTTAATACCAAGTCATAAAGTACCTTAGTACTCCTTTCTTCAAAGGAATCCAAGATTATAGAGTAGTCTTCACTGAAGTAGGTATCAATCATAATCTCATTGATCTGTTCACCGGGACGAACCATCAAGAGACCAGCAGCATAAGGCTTATGAACGTTATCGATCAGTATAGTCTCGGTATCGGCTACCATGAATGGTTTCAGCTCAGTGCGAGATGGTTTGAGTGCTGTGATATGGGTTGGATGGCTACGCTTACGATTTTGGATCTTTCTTGCTGTAATTGGCTCGATCTCACTCAATCCGGCTTGAATGATTGAAGAAAGTGAGCTATCTCTCTCCTCTGAAGATAGGGCTAGCCTATTCATCTTTTTGCCGTCCATATAGACTCGGATCATGAGTTGAAGTATATAATCACCGTCGTAGATTTCAGCATATTTTATAATAGATAGATATATATGAGCATAGACCTCATTCTTTGGAATTAACGTACCATCGTGATAAGTCAAGGGGATAGCAGGACCTAGCGTAAATGAGATCTTCGCCCCGTAAGATCGCAGCAGGGTAAAGGAAATTGTGAACTTACCGTAACCAGATAAGGATGGGTAAGCAAAAAGGTTTAAGAGATCCATGGTCGCAAGACTGAGTAGGTCAATCTCGTTAACAAGAAGGTTATGCTCAATGAAGTGATGTGAAGCAATTATTAACCCTGGATGCGGATCTTGGTGTGTTGTTCGTTCAATATTTTGATACAAGCGATTCAATAACCGTCTAGTAGAATCGCTGTCTTCGGTGTATGCCTTCTTATGCTTCATAGTTAATAGTGTACGCAGTAATATTTACCTCCCTCCATCTTTTTTAGCTTTAACTTGAATTTATTCCACTTTTCCTCATGAGCTAGCCAACAATCCCTAGGGGATTGAAAATCACCGCATACATTACGAGTATAGTTCTCGTAAGAGGTCAGTATTCCCGAGATCCTTTCTTCCCAAGTTGCCATCATCTTCTTGCTTATGTTCTCAGGTACATTAGCCTTTAAGTAATAATGAAGCCTCTCTTTTGGGATTACCTTACAGGCAAAGCAACCCTCAGTTGGTCCACCTGACTCCCTTTTTACAATAGGTTTAATAACATTCATATAGATGAACTCGTTGAGGATTGAAAGTGGAGCTCCCATGTCACGAATGACGCTGCTATAAATCAATGGTATCAAATCGCTATATTGAGCTGTTGTTATAAAGTTGTCGTGTACTGTGTATATAGGTGCATCCACAGAAAGCATATCTTTTACAACACTCATTGCAATATGGGCATCCCTCTGATGGATGAAGTTTACGAAGGTAGAGATTTCAGTCTTCCTACGATCTCTCTTAGAAGAAGAAACTCTGAGAGTCACCCGACGCCTCTTCTTATGAAGTCTATCATAAACCCATATATTTATGGCCTCCATTATCATATAATCTGATAATCCGTAAATTATACAGTTTTTATTAGATCTTTTTGTCGGATTTCTAGTACTTTCTAGTGCATTTTGACCTGAATTGTTGCTTAATTCTTTACTTTTTGTGGTTTCAAAGGGTTAAAATGGACTTTTGAAAGCAAATAAAGACAAAATTTAATAGTTTTGACTCGAAATTAAAGCAGATCTCCCGAAGAATAGGAGGAGGTTCCTGGAGGCAGGACAAAGCACGCATGAAGCTTGTTCCCAAGGAAGAGAGCCGAGAATCGAAGTCGAAAGAAACGAAGAAGCAAAAGCGAGGGTGGGCAAGTTACGCAATTTCCAGCGGATGAAGCTTCGCCCGGAAAGAAAATGTCTTTGCCGTAGGGCGAAGTTGGCCGGACGTTAATTGAGCGCTGGCGGCAAGTCAATTTATTCATTTTGTTAAACGCACAGTTTCGTGTTGTGCGTGTTTTGGTTGGGTTTTTGGACTAAGTATAAAAGAAAAACTTAACCTTTTGCCAAGGGGATCTTCAGCTTTTTAGGTTTAGCCGTTTTTACACTTTTCTTAGAGTAAAGCTTTGAGTTTTCGGATTGTTTAAGGGGGAAGATTGATTTTGACTTGAAGATTTATCTTTTGGGGAGATTTCTTATCTTTCATCTCAGTTTCATTATGTTTAACTTGTTTATTTCTATTTTTTGTTTTTGTAGTATTAATTTAGTTATGAACTAATCCTTTATGGGTTAGGGTTTTGATTGTAGTTTGGATTTTAAATGGGTTAAGTATTTGATTGTGTTATTTCCATGTGAATAAGCTTTGGTTGTGTGTTACTCTTAAATTGAATGCTGTATGTGATGAACATGATGAGATTGAGAAATAATTCATGTTAGGCTTCTTGGGTATTCACCATTATAGGATTGGATGCTAGAGATAGATTCAAGAATTAATGAAATCAATTTAGGATTCTTGTGCTTAATGAATTCAGAATTATTAACCTTCAATTTGTTGGGTGCGGAATGTTAATAAGGATGACTAGGAAAATATAGCCCAAGAGGGTATGTTTAACATATTAGTGAATTCGATTTACAACCATTGTGCATGAATGTGAATGTAGTGTAATTTTAGGTTTAACCCATAAAAGTCCAAACGAAGTCAAAACCCTACCCGTTTTGCTAGAATTGATATTTCGTGTTTTTATATTGCTTTCTTAATTAAGTTTTCGCCTTAGTAAATTTCATTTTGTTGTTTTTAAATTAAAACTTGCTCCCACCAATCCAAAGAATTCGATTACTTCAACTTGATAACGTTAGGAAACTTAGTGCTTTGCTAACAGTCCTCGTGGGAACGATATTCTACCCATCACTTTATTACTTGAGCGACTAGTGCACTTGCTAGTTTTGCATGTTGTAAGAAACACGCATCAAGTTTTTGGCGCCGTTGCCAGGGATTGTTTTTAAGTTAACATTAAGTTTTCCTTAAGTTTAGCTAGATTGAAGTCTTAATTTTTGTTTTTAATTTTCATTAGAGTTGTGATCTCACTTTTCTTTCACTTGTGTTCGTTCAGTTAATGCGAAGAGCAAGACGTCAACCAGTGGTTCCTGTTGACCTTGAGCTTGAGAGGACCGTAAGAAGACGTACAGAGAGAAGAAGAAAGAAAGAAAATCTTCTGCGAGAATACGAAGAAGTTGTTGTAGAAATGGCTAAACAAGAAAACAAGACACTGAGGGAGTTTTCAGTTCCCACAGTGAATGGAAGTGGGTCAAGTATTACTAGACCTACAGTACAAGCAAACAACTTCGAGATCAAGCCGGCAATCATCCAGATGATCCAGCAGTCGGTTAGATTCAACGGTGATTTGAAGGAGGATCTGAATTAGCACATTGCAAATTTCCTGGAAATTTGCGACACCTTCAAGTCAAATGGAGTGTCGGATGATGCTATTAGGCTGTGTTTATTCCCATTCTCATTGGGAGATAAAGCAAACGGTTCCACCGGGAACGATAACTACGTGGAATGATCTGGCGCAAAAATTCCTGACCAAGTTCTTTCCTCCAGCCAAGTCAGCGAAATTGAGAAATGATATCACATCATTTCTCCAAGAAGATGCCGAGTCGTTGTACGAGGCTTGGGAGAGATACAAGGAATTAAAGAGGAAGTGCCCACATCATGGTTTGCCAGTTTGGCTTCAAGTCCAAACATTCTATAATGGTTTGATGGGTAATGTGCAAACCATGGTTGATGCGGGCGTCGGGAGGGAGGGGCCTTGCGAATAAGACACGAGGAGGCGTATGAGTTGCTTGAGGTTTTGGCAAGCAACAATTATCAAAGACCGAATGAGAGAGTAACAACGAGGAAATCTTGGTCTTCATGAAATTGATGCTTTCCGCAGCCATCTCAATCCCAACTCTTTGCACTTCAAAAAGCACGTTGGGAACTATGCGGGGTAAAACTCTATACAAGCACCTCAACTAACATGTGAATTTTGTGCGGGGAAACCATGTGAGCAGCGAGTGTCAAGTTAGGAACACATTTGCTCCGTCATCTTCATCAACGGAGCAAGTAAATTACTTGGCGAAATCAAAGACAACCGAACAACCCGTTCTCAACACATACAACCTAGGGTGGAGAAATCATCCGAATCGGCTTGGGGAAATCGGAATCAACAAAATAACCAATGGAACGGAGGCAAGTTCCAAATAACCCGCGGGGGTGACTAATCAACCGAGGAGATCAAGAGTGATGAAGTTGGAGGATATGTTCGGTAAATTCATGCAGAGACTACGGGGTTCATGAATGAGACGAGGACAAACTTTAGAAATCAAGGGGCGTCCATTCAGAATCTGGAGGTATAGATGGGCCAATTGGCTAGGAAGCTTAATGATCGACCACAGGGTTCTCTACCAAGCAATACCATAACCAACCCACGTGAACAAGCAAATGCCATAATTTTGAGAAGTGGGACGGTTTTGGAAGAGGTAGGCCACACTACCAAAGAGGTGGAGCAACCGGAAGGGAAGATTTTGAAGAGAGGAATTGATGAAGAGATCATTTGTGAAGAGAAATCAGGTGATTCGGGGGAAGAGAAAAAGAAAGAGGAAGAAAGGCAAAAGAAGAAGGAGAAATTGCCATTCCCCGAGATACCACCAGAATTGGCACATCACACCCCACCCGTACCTTTTCCTTAGAGATTGAAGAAAAAGAATCAGGATAAGCAATTTTTCAAAAGTTCATTGAAGTTTTTAAAAAAATTGCATATTAACATTCCTTTTGCAGATGCATTATAGCAAATGCCAAGTTATGCGAAGTTCTTGAAGGAAATCCTTTCGAACAAAAGGAAATTAGAAGATGAGGAAACGGTGATGCTCACGGAAGAGTGCAGTGCAATCCTCCAGAAGAAATTACCCCCGAAGCTCAAAGATCTAGGGAGTTTTACTATTCTTTATGTTATAGGGGATATTACTTTTGATCGTGTTCTATGTGATTTAGGAGCTAGTATAAATTTGATGCCCTTTTCCGTTTTCGGGAGATTGGGGATTGGTGAAGTGAAGCCAACGACAATGTCGTTGCAACTAGCGGATAGGTCGATAAAGCACCCGAGGGGGATAGTTGAAGATATATTAGTGAAGGTGGGGAAGATAATTTTTCCAGCGGACTTTGTGGTGTTGGACATGGAAGAGGATAAGGAGATTCCTCTCATTTTGGGCCCACCATTCTTGGCCACGGGGAGAGCATTGATTGATGTGCAGGAAGGAAAGTTGTTGTTAAGGGTTCAAGATGAAACAGTAACTTTCAATGTTTTTGATGCAATGAAGTTTCCGTCTGAATTGGATTCATGCTTTAGTGTCGATGTGGTGGATGAACTTGTTATAGAATCCATGGAAGAAAACACCCCTGAATTACCTCTAGAAGCTTGTATAGCCAAATCAAAAACCGTAGAGGTGGAAGAATCGGCAAGTAATGATTGTGCTAGGATGTTAGAAGCACTTCAACCGATTGAGGAGAGTCAAGATGTAGAATTTGAGGAGTTTGATTTTGACAAAGAGAAGGCAAAGGAAAATAATGAAGAAGCTTTAAGGCTTGAACTGAAACCTTTACCGCCTCACCTCAAATATGTCTATCTTGGAAACTCAAAAACTTTTCCGGTGATTATTAGTGCAGCTTTGAATGCCTTAGAGGAAGAGAGGTTGATTAGAGTGTTGAGGGAACATAGACTAGCAATTAGATGGACCATTTCGGACATTAGAGGTATCTAGCCCTCATTTTTCGTGCATAAGATTCTCATGGAGGATGACATTAAGCCTAGGGTACAACCACAGGCGGAGATTGAATCCTTCAATGAAGGAAGTGGTGAGAAAGGAGGTGGTGAAACTCTTAGATGTGGGGATTATTTATCCAATTTCCGATAGTCCATGGGTGAGCTTGGTACAAGTAGTTCCGAAGAAAGGAGGGATCACTGTTGTGAAGAATGAGAGTAATGAGTTGATTCCAACAAGGGCCGTATTCCCGGGTTGGAGAGTGTGCATTGATTACCGTAAACCCTGAATGAGGCGACAAGGAAGGATCATTTTCCATTGCCCTTCATCGATCGATGTTGGAGAGGTTAGCGGGGACATGCCTATTATTGTTTCTGGATGGCTATTCGGGATATAGCCAAATTGCCATCGCTCGGAGGATCGAAAGAAAAACTACCTTCACTTGCCCCTACGGCACCTTTGCTTCCCGAAGGATGCCATTTGGGTTATGCAATGCACCAGCAACATTCAAAGATGCATGATGTCAATCTTTGGAGACATGGTGGAACGATTCATAGAAGTCTTCATGGATGACTTCTCAGTTTTTGGATCATCATTTGATAACTATCTAACAAATCTGTCTCTTGTTTTGCAGCGGTGTAAGGAAACAAATTTGGTGCTGAATTGGGAGAAATGTCAACTTCATGGTCCAAGAGGGAATAGTGCTTTCGGGCATAGGATTTCCAAGGATGGGATTGAAGTTGATCGGGCAAAGGCAGTGATTGAGAAGCTACCACCACCATCAAGTGTCAAAGTAGTCCAAAGTTTCTTGGGGCATGCGAGGTTTACTGAGCTTCCGTCAAGGATTTTTCTAAGATTTCTAAACCCTTTTGCAATCTATTGAATAAAGATGTCGTTTTTTATTTTAATGATGATTGCATGCATGCTTTCTTAACTGAAAAATTTACTAGTATACGCACCTATTATTGCGGGTTCCCGATTGGGGGAAACGCCACTTTGAACTAATGTGTGATGCTAGTGACTTTGCTTTAGGGGTAGTATTAGGGACGAGAAAAAAATAAAGTGTTGCATGTAATTGAATATGCTAGCACGACACTTTTCGTTGATGCACAATTGAATTACACCACCTGAAAAAAGAATTATTGGTGTGGTGTTTGCTTTTTGACAAGTTTCGTTCTTACTTATTAGGTGCGAAGGTGATCGTTTACACGGACCATTCAGCACTCAGACACCTACTGGCGAAGCAAGAAGCAAAACCTCGATTGATAAGATGGATTTTACTACTTCAAGAGTTTGAGTTGGAAATTCGAGACAAGAAGGGGAATCGGAAAATGTGGTAGGCGATCATTTTGTCGAGAATTGAGAGACCAATCAAAGGGAAATGAGGTGGAAATGCCAATTACGAAACATTTCGGATGAGAAATGAGAGTGGAAGAAGCACCATGGTATGCGGACTTTGTAAATTATCTATCATCAAGGGTGCTCCCAAGTGGTATGACATTTCAACGAAGAAGAGGGAAATTTTTTCTCGATTTAAAGTACTACTTTTTGGGAAGAGTCGTTCTGTATGGTCTTATCTTGATCAAATGATACGGAGATGTGTCCCGGAGGAAGAAATGGAGAGCATTTTAAGGCATTGTCATGAGAAGGAAGTAGGTGGCCATTTTGGGGGAGCTAGAATAGCAGCGAAGGTGCTACAATCTGGGTTTTATTGGCCAACCCTCTTTAGGATTCCTTAGGATGATTGAGTGTGACCAATGTCACGGATGGGAAATATTTCAAAAAAGAGATGAGATGCCGTTGAACAACATCCTGGTGGTTGAAATTTTTGACGTTTGGGGGATTGATTTCATGGGTCCTTTCCCAAGTTCTTTTGGGAACACGTATATCTTGGTAGCGGTGGATTATGTGTCGAAATGGGTTGAGGCAGTTGCATTGCCAACTAATGATGCTAGGGTGGTGATTAATTTTGTGAGGAAGAATATTTTCTCAAGGTTTGGGGTACCACGAGCAATCATTAGTGATAGAGGATCGCATTTTTGCAATAGGCAAATGGATGCATTGTTGAGTAAGTATGGAGTGACACATAGAGTTGCAACACCCCTACCATCCACAAACGAGCTTGGGCAAAAGTGGAAAACCCCTGCGAATAGAGAACTTAAAGGGATTTTTAGAAAAAAGCAGGTTAATGCCTCGGAAGGAAGGATTGGTCACGGAAGTTGGACAATGCTTTATGGGGGCTTATCACCTTTGCCTTCAAAACCCCCGGGGAAATTGGTATGTCTCCGTTGATTGGTTTATGGGAAAGCGTGTCACTTGCCGGTAGAACTTGAACATAAGGCATCCCTTGGGCCGTCAAAGCGTTGAACATGGACTTGAAAGCCGCGGGAGAGGAGAGAATGCTTTGACTTTGACGAGGCTTGATGAGTTTCGTCTCAAGCATATGAAAATGCCCTTAATTAATTATAAAGAAGAAGACAAAAAGGTGGCACGACAAGCACATCCCGAGTCAAGGCTTTTGAAGTTGGACGTAAGGTATTGTTGTTTAACTCTAGACTTAGGCTTTTCCCGGAAAACTTAAGTCTAGATGGTCGAACCATTCACTATTACGAATATACATGCATCGGGAGCGTGGAAGTCACACATGAGGAAAAGGGCACTTTCATGGTTAATGGACAGAGGTTGAAGCCATACATTGAGGGTGATGAGTTGCAAGTTCATCCCAATCCGACTTGAAATCCCAACTTGAGAATTGGGAAGGGAGGTCGAGCTTTCGACTATAAACAAGCGCTTTCTTGGGAGGCAACCCAAGTGTTTTTAACTTTTTGATTTTAATTTTGGTTGTTCGAATTTATTTTATTTCATTATGAGTTTGTATAAAATTTGATGTTTTTATTGTTTTTGGGTGTTTCGGTGAAGTCTTGAGCCAAAGGAAGGTATAAAAAAATTTCAGGCTTCCGCCGGGCGAAAAGGGAAAATTTCGCGCGGCGAATAGACATGAAAAAAACCAGGTTAGCTCATCGGAGGATTTCGCATCGCGAGTAACCTTGCTCGCGCCAATGAAAGAAAAAGGAAGTAAATTGCGAAAAACTAGGCTAAGGCATTTCGCCGAAGGCGAAGTAAGCCTTGTGTCGGGGAAGACCCTTTCCCGCCCCCTGCAAGAACCCCTTTTTCCGGCCGCTGGCGAAACCTAGGAAAATTTTAGGGTTCATGACGATGAACCTTCGCAAGGCGAGACCTCGGAAAAAGTTGATTAGGGTTTATAATTGATGAACCTTCCGCCGGCGGCGACGCTATTTCTATAAATACTCGCTTTACTCCTCTCATTTTTCATGCCACCTTGCATTTTGAGTTGAGAGAAAATTTTTCAACTTTAAATCTTTTGCTTCTATTTTGCTTTTCCAACCAAAACTCTTACTCTACAACATTCCTAAACACCAAAACAACCCGTATCAACAACAAATTTCACGAAAATTTCACAAAAATTTTTGGATCGAAAAATTAGGGGCTTTCTAATTTGGGAGGTCGTTTCGGTTCAATTGGTGGTGCAAACTCCTTCATATTGGTAAGATCTCGGGGAAAACCCAAAGCTTTATTTTTGGAAAAATTTTAAGTCTATAATCATAGATCTAAGAATTTTGTTGAACTTTTGACTTGAGACTTTTGGTTTTATTTTGAGTTTTGATTTTTGATTGATGTTGAGAAGTTTGTGAATCAATTGATTGTTAGAAGTGTGGATGTTGATTTTATTTTGGAGTGTTTGTGTTGAATTGAAAAATTGTATTGGGGGTTGAATTGCAAATTTTTGGAAGTGTGGGTTGTTGTTGCAGGTTTGACATGGCTGTGTATTTGTAGGTCTAATTCCTTGGGGTTAATATTTTTGGATTGAATTTCAGTTGGATCAATGGCTCCGAAAATTAAGCAACCATACAAGGAAGTGTAAAGTAAGGGAAAAAGTGTAGATAACCATTTTTGTAGGCGAAGGCGATGAGGCCCAGAAGAAGTATGAGGTGGCCATTGAGAAGAAGGACAAAGGATTATCCCGGAGCGCGGCTTAACCAGTTACCTCGCTCTTGATTGGAGTAGAGGGAGGCGGTGGGAGATGTTTACGCTCCTGATCGGTTGGTTGTTGGAGCCATGGTAAGGGAGTTCTATGCCAATCTCTCGGAGGTGGTAAAGAACAGACGGTTTTTGTAAGAGGGAGGAAGTGCCCCACCTTTTACGGCCGAAAGAAATCGGAAGGTTGATTTCTTTCATTTGCCGAAATCCTCATTGATGACTACGTGGAGTTCAAGAGATCGGGGATTGATGCGACTTGATTCCCCGGTGATTGCAAAACCGGTACAGTGGGCGGTGGTCCAAGCAAAAAAAGAAAAAGACTTCTTGAGGCACACGGTTGACTTTTTACTGGCTGGCCGTGGCAATATTTCATATGTGCGAGACTCATGCCTAGGAATCACATTACGGATCTTGTGGGCTCGTGAGAAGGCCATACTACTCATTCGATTTGCCACGAGGAATAATATTGATGTAGGGGATTTAATTTTTAACGTATAAGAAGTTGGGCGAAACACAGGCGAGGAAGATTCTTGTTCCCGCATCTCATCACATAAACCCTATGTCTAAAAGGCCCTGGGAGGGTCGCGTTCGGGATGCGAGCAGCGTATTCATCTTTGCTCCAACATTAGACGGATTATTACATGAAACACCCTTAGGACCGAAGCGAAGCTGCCAACCAAGAGCGGGGGAGGGGGTGAAAAAGGCGAGAAGCGAGGGCCTTGCCACATCATCCAGCTCCACCCCGGTACACAAAAAGAGATGATGCGAGGCAATGATGGGCCTGATGAAGTTACATGAAGAGAGCGCCAAGATTGGATGATAGAGCCCGATGGCGATTCATGAATTGTTGACAAGCAATTTCCAAGGAGCTGAATGTTGACACTTGAAACATACCAATGGGTTGGCCCGGAACTCCGGATGAGTGGTTGGACTCGAGGAGGCGATGAAGGCGAGCTCGAAGAAGAAAGAGATGAAGAAGCGTGAACCCGAGCACCCGTTTATTTTATTTTTTGTTTAATTACATTATTTAATTTAGTGATCGGTTGAAAGCGTTAAACTTCGGTTTTTTATTTTGGTTTTGAACTTTGTTTATTTTGTTAGTTTTTAATTGTTGTTTTAATTCGTAGTTGTGAAAAAGTACGGGATTAGGTTGTAATATTTTCAAGATTAGTTGTGAATTGTGCTAACATAAAGGACACCATAGTTTGATTGTTTTGACAGATTCTGGATGATGAAAAGTCCGACACTAGGGGGTCATTGTGGAACGACAATTCATGGATTAATCAGGGAGAATTCTCTTACTTTTACTGTTTTATTATTCTCTATTCCTGATTTTTTTTTGCATAATGGAACATTGGGGACAATGTTATGTTTAGTTTGGGGGAGGGGGTAGGGAATAGAATTAAAAGCAAGGGTTTAAGGGTATATTGGTTGGAAACCGGAATAATCGCCTTAAAAAGCGCACGTGATGTTAGGCGACCTCGGGTATAACAACGCCACGTACACCTTAACTTGAAAATAAATAAATAAATAAATAAAATTAAAAATTAAAAATTAAAAATTAAAAAAAAAAAAAATTTTTTTTTAGGTTAATTGTTACTTTCTTTGTTTCATTTAAGGGTATATTGGTGGGAAACCCAAGAATCGCCTTAAAACGCTGCAGATTGGAGGACCTCGGGTTTAACAACGCCACGTACACCTTAACTTGAAAACCTCTTTGTGTTTTGTTTGTTAACTTTGTTTGTTTGTTTGCCGATGATGAATTGCATAAATCAATGATGAGAATAAGGCTGTTGAATTTTTATTGTTGAGAAATGTTAAGCATTGCTTCAAGTTTTGGTTTATTGATTGGATTCTGATTGAGGTTTGTTGAGTGGTTCAACCACAATTTTCATTTTTTTTCGGCATGCTTAGATTCATTTTATGCGATTAGGTAAAGTCTTGATAATGTTGGTGGACTCTAGAACCTAGTTGAGAAATGCTTGAGGTGAAATTCTAGGATTAGACATGGTTGAGGAGTGATTTAGGCAATTTTTCGGAACGTTTGAGCCTTTCTAGCCAACCCATGAATGAAGTTATCCCTAGTCACCCATTTGAGCCATATGAACTTTGCTTTATTTTTCTTGGAAAACAACAGAATTGTAAATTCCTTTTACCCTAAACACTTTGTCGTACCTTTAGGAGAATTCGGTCCTAGTGCAAAACAAAGAATGAAACGAGTGTACAAATGAGTAAAAAGAATAGTTTGGGGGTTAAGAAAGAAAAATGAAGAAGAGCCCAAAAAGAATGATGTAGGGGTTGAGAGAAAAGAATAAAAACAAAGGAGGTAGTCACCTCAATTCAACTCTATTGATTAAAAAAAAAAAAAAAAACCAATTCTGCCTCGTTTAAGGGTATACCGACTAGAAACCAGAACCCGCCTTAAAAGCTTTGCAGCGGTATTTGGTGACCTCGGGTATAACAACGCCACGTACGCCTAAAACGGTCTCAACCGCGTTTATGGTATCCAAAAGTTTTTTAAGGATACGCGTTTGAAGGTGTGGAACTAGTGGACATGTCAATTGGTGTTGAGAAAGTGTGGGTTTGATGTGATTTTAGTTTTGCTTTAGGACAACCCAGTTCTCTTACTTTGTTTCCTATCCTTTTATTGGAGCCCATGACCTGAGCCTAACGTTACAAGCTTTTAAAGACCTTTTGATTCTCATCTGTGTTTAGTCCTCATTAGTGGAGAGTAGTTCGATTGTAACGCCCCACTTGAGGTACGTAGTTGTTGTTTCTTCTTTCGCTCTTATTTGAGTTCAAGGTTTTGGTAATATTGTTTGATTGAGTGTTGTGTTGAATATTTGCCCTGAAATTGGTTGAAAAATAGAAGAAGTTCAAGATGCCATGCTTCCACGGGCGAAGGAGAATCTTGGGCCGCGGCGAAGAGGTGGTGAGGCACCTGGGGAAGTCGGCGAACAGCCATGGGCAATGGCGGATATGCCGATTAAATTGTTTGTTAAGTTTTAGATATTTTTCTTCCCTAAGGGCAATTTGACCATTCTACCCCTAATTAGTAGGAAAAGTGGGGAGTAATTTGTAAGGATTTTTCATGGAGAATATGTTGATATGGGGGTGAGTTTGTAATGAATCAAAGGATATAGATGAAATTCCCAAAGAAGAGTAAGGGCAAAATGGGAATGCTTGGGTATAAATTTCATTAAAAGGAATTAAGAGTAAGCAAACCCCTCGTTCTTCTTCTTCAACGCCACTTTCTTCTCTTATTTCCTCTTAACTTCTCTTTTCTTTTGATCAAGGAGTTCTAAGGGATTTTTGAAGTGATTTGGGGTAGAAAAGCAACCTAAGGCTTTCTAAGGTAAGGATTTCTACTTAAGTTGTGTGATTTGTGAGTTTTAGTTTATATTGAAGTTTGAGGGTTTTTGTTCTTTTGGTTAAGAGTAGAGGAAAAGTCAAGCAAAACAAGGGAAAGGAAGAGTTTGTGAAGTCTCTCCATAACAAGTAAGTAAACCCCAACCCAAGTTGAGATTTAAGAATTCTCTTGATTAGGGTTTTGGTAGAAATGTGATATACATGTGATATGCCATGTATGGAGGTTTAAATAGAGATTTCTATGCTTTGTGAATGTTTAGACCTTGCAAATATGAGAAATGAGATGTTGGGTTGGAAAGGTAGTTTGAGATGGAATTGAAGGGGTATTGTGAATCCCTTTTTGGAAGTGCTTTCTTTAATAGGTTTTGTGGCTATGTGAAGGGGTTTTTCCCCATTTTGGATGGTTAGAAAAAGATTTAGACTCATTGCTATAGTAGAGTTTTATAGTGTACATGAGTTGTTTGATGAAATGCCTAATAGAGGTTTGAGTATGAGTAGTGAACCTTAATTCTTGCAACATTGCATGTTGGCATTTCATAAGTGCATTAGTGGAGATGAACCATCCATAGGCACTAATGGTGCATTGAAAAGTGACCTAAGAAAGGGTAGGAAAATTGTGTATGCAATTACCCTATGAGTAGAGAGCTTGGTGGATGCAACTACTCGAAGAGTAGAGAGAATGAAAAATGCTAGAATAGAGTGAATTAGAAGAGTAGAATAGATGGAGTCGATGCTTTGTGATCATCACAGATAGTTATGGGAATCGGGTTGATGCTTTATGATCACCACCCGAATAGCCCTTAGAGATGGGTCGATGCTTTGTGATCGTCACCCGATGAGTAGTAGAAATGGGTAGATGCTTTGTGACCACTACCCGGTTTGTTGTTAGATAAGTGGGTTGATGCTTTGTGATCATCATCCAACATTTAGTAGTAGTGGGTTGATGCTTTGTGATCATCACCCGACAGTGACTAGAGACGGGTTAATGCTTGGTGATCGTTACCCAAAAGTCATGAGAAACGGGTAGGTGATAAGTGGTCTCTACCCGATAGTTAGGAAAAATCGAGTAGGTGCTTTGTGATCCCCACTCGGTAGTCACTAAGAACGGGTTGGATCTTGTGTGAATTCCACCCGATAGTCATGGAGAGTGAGATGGTGTTGTGTGAACGCCATCCAGCCGCATTACTCGATAAGATGAGGCTATGGTATTTAATAGAAACAGAAATAGTATAAGGAAAGAATTAAGAGTTATACATACGGGGACATGGATAGAGGGTTTTACTTATCGAGCATTATTTTGTGCTCACCCCTTGTTATTTTCCTTTGTGGATGCGGGGAGGGATCTAGGTGTTGATGCGGAATCGGAGGGCGTGAAGAGCGGAGCAATAGCACTGTTTCCCTTGTTTTGTCTTTTAAAATGAATTTTTGTAAACAATACTCTTTGTGTATAAAAGACATATGAATTGAAATGAAAAGAAAACTTTGGGCCCAATTTTCTATTGTTATTATGCATGCATTGTACTAGTTTTCAGCAGTTATTACATTTTTGGTATCGGAGCAAAGATTTTGGGGGATTGAACAGGTGTACTATTCTCATCGCCACGACGTCCTCTAACCGACTGTGTGAGTAATTCTTTCCTTACAGTAATTATTCTTGAGTTCATTAGTGTGATCATTTTGTAGATGAGGCGTAGTTATCGAAATCGCGGTAAGGGTGTGGTGAATGAAAAAGAACCTTCTAACCCACCAGAGTCTACGCCCCCTCCCTTGGATGAAGCTAGAACTGGGGAATTATACTGACCAAGTCATGGCGAAACTCGGGGAGAGTTGTACCCCCTTACAGTACCGCCGATTACAAATGTCGAAGGAGGACAACCGGTACCTCCCCGATGCGAGCAGTGGAACCGATTTATGGCCTTTCTAGTCAAAGATCAACCCTCGAGTTTAAGGGTACTGCGATCCGATAGCGAGGGAAAGAGTGGTTTGGGAGTCGTAGAACGAGCCACGGGTTTATTTCCCATGTCGGGACCGGGAGAAGATCCGGTATGCGAGTTTCTTGTTTCAGGGTGATGCCCGAATTTGGTGGGAATTAATGGAAGAAACTCATGACATGCAAGAATGACGTGGGAAGAGTTCAGGCAAGAGTTTGAGGCCGAGTATAGAACAGAGGACCAAGTTCATGAGAAGGTCCAAGAATTTATCAGTTTATAGCAAGGGACTAGCGCTGTGAAAGAGTACGCGGTGAGATTCAACTCTCTTGCAAGGTTTGCACCCGGAATAGTTAGCACTCCGGCCTTGAGAAGGGATAAGTTTATGCATGGATTGAAGCCGGAGATAGCCCGGGATATAATGACAAGCTCCAACCCTCCTCGAAATTATAGTGAGGCATTGAGGCGGGCGATGAAGGCGGAGATTTTGAGAATAAAATCTTCCCCGTAGGATCCCCTCGGCGGGGAGGACCGAAGGAGCTACCCTCCGCTCCTCGGAGAGAAACATGAGGGTGTAAAAGGTAAAGACATGAAGAATCAGAAAAAGAAGTTTCAGTATAGACAGAATAGAAAAGAGTGGAAGAATAAACGACCTCGGGACGGAAGGGTTTCCTCTTTGCCCTAAATGTGGGAGGAATCACCCGGGAGAATGTCGAGGGGATCGAGAGTGTGTTATAGGTGCCGCGGCGGGGCACATGATGAGAGATTGTAAAGCTCCTCTTCCATTGGAACCACTCGGGGAGGTTCGGGAGGTACTGCAGAATGCCGAGTTTTCTTGTGGACGACGAGGGAACGAGAGGCCGATCCATCGCCAGTTCTTGAGTCGGGATTATTATTTCATTCAGTCCCTTTATCGCTTTTAATTGATTGGGAGCTATACTCGATTCGTTCATATCTTATGGGATGCTTGAGAGATTAGGTTTGAAACCTACTAGAACGATTCAACCCATTAAGATAGAACTACCCGATGGGGTTAGTGTTGTGACTCAAGAGATCTTGTTAAGGGAGTCCTTAGTGATCCAGGGTAGAGAGTTAACCGTTGACTTAATAGTTTTCAATATGCCCGATTTTGATGTGATTCTGGGCATGGACTTCCTAGGGAGATATGGAGTAGAGATTGACCTCGGGAAAAAAGAAGGCGAGGTTTAACCCTCGATAGTGGAGATAAGTTTAGTTTTGGAGAAGGCCATCAGTTGAGCATGCTGATTAGTAGCGTGAAAGCCAGGAAGATGTTGAGAAATGGGTGTTTGGGATATATCGCCCATGTAGTGCAGAGTGGTGATGTTCCACAGTTAGAGATTCAGAGGGTGCCAGTAGTTCGAGACTTTCTAGATGTGTTTCCGGAAGAGTTACCGGGTTTGCCTCCAGAGAGGGAGGTAGAATTTAGTATCGAACTAGCACCAAGGACGGCACCAATATCTAAAGCCCCTTATCGAATGGCCCTTGAGCTCCAATTAAAGAAGCAACTCCAAGAGCTTTTAGATAAAGGTTTTATCCGACCAAGTCATTCTCCTTGGGGAGCTCCAATCCTGTTTGTGAAAAAGAAGGATGGATCACTAAGGATGTGTATTGATTATAGGGAGTTGAATAAAGTTACAGTTGAAGAATAAGTACCCATACCCGGATAGATGACCTTTTTGATCGGCCTTGAAAGGAGCGGCAGTGTTCTCCAAAATTGATTTGAGGTCCGGGTATCACCAAGTAAGAGTGGTTGAGCAAGATGTGGCTAAGACTGCCTTTCGTACAAGATACGGGCATTATGAATTTGTAGTGATGCCTTTTGGCTTGACTAATGCCTCAGCAGTTTTTATGGACTTGATGAACAAGGTATTCCATGAGTATTTGGACCAGTTCATTGTTGTCTTCATCGACGACATTCTGATTTACTCAAAGTCAAGAGAAGAACATGAGAAACACTTGAGATTAGTATTGCAACAGCTGAGAGAAAAGAAGTTGTGTCCTAAATTTTCTAAGTGTGAGTTTTGGCTGAACCAAGTGATATTCCTGGGTCATACCGTGTCGAAGGAAGGGATTTCGGTAGATCCAAGGTAAAGTGCAGGGCAATCCCCTGGAATGGCGAAGCGAACGTTGAAAGAAATCGGGAGTTTCTTAGGCTTGCGAGGTTACTACCGGCGATTTGTAGAGGGTTTCGCTCGATTGGCTAAACGTTGGCGCTCTAACCAAGCGAGAAAACTCCTTTTTGTGCGGTCGGCAACATGTGAAGAAAGCTTTCAAGAGTTGAAGAAGAGGTTAACAACAGCTCCTGTATTAGTGTTACCACACGAGGGTGTAAGAATATGATATTTATACGACGCCTCTGCGAGGGGACTAGGCGCCGTGCTAATGCGATTAGGTAGGGTTATAGCTTATGCTTCTCGTCAATTGAAGGTACGAGACCCGATACCCTACGCATGATTTAGAATTAGCAGCCGTGGTCTTTGCCTTAAAGATTTGGAGGCATTACCTTTATGGTGTGAAGAGTAATATCTACACCGACCATAAGAGTCTAAAATACTTCTTCACTCAAAAGGAGTTGAATATGAGGCAAAAGAGGTGGTTAGAACTGGTTAAGGATTATGATTGTGAGATCAAGTACCAAGCGGGAAAGCCAATGTAAGAGCCATGCTTTGAGTAGAAAAGCCCATGTTTTCCGGCTTTACCCGGGAGGGGAAGAGTTAATAGAAGAATTGTCTAAGGAAGCGATTGAAGTGGTTCCGGAAGAATTGCCGATCTAGAGGTACATCCTCTTTACTAGAGGAAATTAGAGAAAAGCAAATGGCTGATGAGTGGTGTTAGAAAACAGTTCAGCAAGTGCGTGAGGGCAAGACAGCAGAGTTCTTTGTGAGAGATGGTGTCCTCTATTTCAGAAATCGGTTGTGCATTCCTCCAAATGAGGAGTTGAAACAGAAAATTCTTATGGAGGCTCATGACACACCGTACACCGCTCATCTGGGAGCAACCAAGATGTCGAGATGTAAAGAAAGGCTATTGGTGGTCGGGTATGAAGAAAGACATTGCGAGTTTGTGGCTAAATGTCTAACTTGCCGGCCAGGTGAAAGCGAGAACATCAACGGCCGTCCGAGGTTGCTTCACCATTGAGTATTCAGTGGAAATGGGAGAGCATTTTCAATGGATTTTATCACCGGTGGTCTTCCCTGAGTGCGGAGGTGTAATGCCATATGGGTGATTGTGGATAGGTTAACCAAGTCACCCATTTCCTTCCAGTAAAGGAAAGTACCACTACAGATCAATTGGCTCAGATATACCTTAAGGAGATAGTCAGATTGCATGGTGTGCCCAAGACTATAGTGTCGATAGAGATTCCAGATTTGTTTCACCTTTCCGGACAAGCCCTGAGGGAGGGGTTTGGGTACCCGCTTAGCATTCAAGATCGCCTATCATCCCTCGGGGACGGATGGCCAAACCGAGAGAACGAATCAGGTGCTCGAGGATATGTTGAGAGCCTGTTGCATGGATTATAGAGTATCCTGGCATGAGATGTTACCCTTGGTGGAATTTGCCTACAACAACGCTTATCGCTACAATTAGAATGGCGCCCCTTACGAGGCTTTGTATGGTAGACGGTGTAGGTCTCCGCTACATTGGGATGAAGTAGGCGAAAAAGATGAGTTGAGTACCGCTCTTGGGCCAGAAATGACTCAGAAACTAGTAGAAGATGTGAAGTTGATCAAAAATAGAACGAAACAAGCCCAAGATAGACAAAAGAGTTATGCCGACTTGAAAAGGAAAGAGGTAGAATTCCAAGTGGGCAATAAAGTGTTTCTGAAAGTTTCCCCTTACAAGCGAGTAATGCGCTTCGGAAGCAAAGGGAAGTTAGCACCGAGGTATGTAGGTCCTTTTGAGGTCTTGCAACGAGTGGGAAAGGTGGCCTACAGATTGGCACTACCACCTAGCATGGATAGGGTGCATGATGTCTTCCATGTCTCGATGCTACGGAAATATGTAAGTGCTCCCCTCCACATCCTGAGCATAGAGGACGTTGAAGTAACAGAGAATCTAGTATATGAAGAACGTCCAGTTCAGATCTTAGATCGAAGGGTTAAAGAACTTCGGAACAAGAGTGTTCCGCTAGTGAAGGTCCTTTGGAGGAATCACAAAGTGGAAGAGGCCACTTGGGAAGTAGAGCGGGACATGCGGAATCTGATCCAAATCCAACCAATTTTCAACAACAAACAACACAAAATATATCCTAAACTCAAGCTCAAATTCGGCCAAACACAAATGGAAGCAATGTTGCACTTACTTGCAAATTTTAGGTTAAGACAAGAATGAACACTTCAAGCATAAAGGAATTATCCACCAACTTGAATCGATTCACCACCAAATCTCCTTGCCAAGACTTGGATAAAGAAATCTCAATAAGAACACAAAGTTCTCTCAATGGTTAAACCAAGTTTTTGATAATTTTCATGAACTACTTTACAAGGGGAATAGTTGCCTTTATATAGGCAATTACAAGGTTAAAAGAGTAACCAACAAATACATTACAAGAAAATGAAAATTAATAAATATTACACAAAAATTACAAGCCTTCCATTCAAAATTAAGGCCATACCCATTTAATGCAAAAAGGGACATGATTCCCTAATTCTAGGGTTCATGTCTTTAACCACCCTATTAGTTGAAAAAACTCACTTTATTAGCCCAAAACTTGATCAATGATCCTAATCAAGTCTACTAATAAGGGTGCAAGAGATTGGGCCTTGAAGATCTTGCAATTGGATCCAATAAGGGTTCAAGTGGACTTTCCCCTTTGGAATGAGAAATGGGCCGAATGGGCTTACTTCAACACTTGGGCTTTTCTCTTGGTGGACTTGAGCTTCCTTTGTTGGGCTTGGGCTTGGAATGGTTTGGGCCGAAGTGCTTGGGCTCTCTCTCCCCTTGGGACTTGCTTGGGCCGAATCTCCTCCAATGCTTTCCACACTCCACAATCCAAGTGTTTTAGGACTTGGAATGCAATTCTTTGATTCAACCGAATTAACAAGTGTTTTAGGACTTGTAATTCCTTGTCCACTCATGTTTACAAGTGTTTTAGGACTTGTAAACGTATCATCCTCCTCGGGTTGAGAAGGATTTGCCCTCAAATCCAAAAACGTCCCTCCAAGTAAGGGCTTAGATCCCCCACATTGAAGGTGGCCGAGACTCCCCTATACTCACTAGGCAACTCCACCTTATAAGCATTATCATTTACCCTCTCAACAATCTCAAAAGGTCCATCAGCCCTATGAGCTAATTTACTCTTCCTTTACTTGGAAACCTCTCCTTTCTCAAGTGAATCCAAACTAAATCCCCCGGTTGGAAAAGCTTAGGTTTTCTATGCTTGTTTGCCTTATTCTTGATCTTCTCATTTGAATTTTCTATTTGAGCTCTCACGGTTTCATGGAGTTTCTTCATTTGTTTCAACTTCTCATTAGCATTCACACTTGGCTCAAAATCAAGGGGTAGGGAAGTGAGATCAAAAGGGATAAGTGGGTTTACTCCATACAACACCTCAAAAGGAGTGTGACCCGTAGTAGAACTAGGACTCCTATTGTACGTAAATTCAGCATGTGCCAATTGTAAATCCCAATCCTTTAAATGCTTGCTCACGAAACTCCTTAGGACATTACCCAACACTTTATTCACCACTTTGGTTTGAACATCGGTTTGCGGGTGGTGTGAGGTGCTAAACATTAATTTTGTCCCTAGTCTACCCCATAAACTTCTCCAAAAATGACTCAAGAATTTTGTATCCCTATCCGAGACAATGGTCCTCGGAATGCCATGAAGTCTCACCACTTCTCTAAAGAACAATTCGGCAATTTTGGAGGCATCATGCGTGGTATGGCATGATATGAAATGGGCCATTTTTGAGAACCTATCAACCACTACCATGATGGAATCTTTTCCTCTTTGTGTCCTAGGCAATGCAACCACAAAATCCATGCTAAGGTCCTCCCAAGGGTGCTCGGCTATGGGTAAGGGTAGGTATGGTCCGGCCTTGAATTGACTCTTAGCTCTTTGACATGATCCACACCTTCTAATAAGAGCTTGAACATCCCCTAACATTTTAGGCCAATAAAAATATTCCTTGATGGTTTCTAAAGTCTTAGTAACCCCAAAATGGCCTGCCAACCCACCACTATGTGCTTCCCCTCATAATTAGTTCTCTAAAACTAAAACCCTACCCTTAGGGACACATAATCTTCTACCCTTGAACAAGTACCCATCATGCATAATATAATTCTCAAAACCAGGTTTCCCACATTCAGTTATGCATGTTTTCATCTCCAAATCTTCATCATAGCACAATTTCATTAATTCAAAACCTAGAACTCTAGAATCAAGCAAAGAAAGTAAGGCATACCTTCTAGAGAGTGCATCGGCTACAACATTGTGTGATCCTTGTTTGTAATTCAGCACAAAAGAAAAGGATTGGATGAACTCAACCCACTCAGCATGTCTTGTGTTGAGTTTACGTTGCCCATTGATGAATCTCAAAGCTTGGTGGTCCGAATGGAGTACAAATTGTTTCGGCCGAAGGTAATGACTCCAATGGTCAAGTGCTCTCACTATAGCATAAAAACTCCTTATCATAAGTGCTATACTTCCTCCTTGAATCACTAAGCTTCTTACTAAAATATGCTATTGGCCTCTTGGATTGATTCAAAAGCGCCCCAATGCCAACACCACTTGCATCACATTCTACTTCAAACACTTGGTTGAAATCGGGTAAGGTAAGGATGGGAGCTTCACACAACTTCTTTTTAATCAAATTGAAAGCTTCATTTGCTGCCTTAGTCCACTCAAAAGATCCCTTCTTCAAACATTCAGTTATGGGAGCCATAATGGAACTAAAATTAGGGACAAACCTACGGTAGAAAGAGGCTAAACCATGAAAACTCCTAACTTCCGTAATTGAACCAGGTTTAGGCCAATTTTGAATGGATTCTACCTTGGATTGATCTACCTTAATTCCTTCTCCCGAAACTACATAACCCAAGAACACCAATTGTTTCATAAATAGCTCACATTTTTCAAGCTTAGCATACAACTTCTTTTGCCTCAATAATTCAAGCACTAAGCTAAGGTGTTATACATGACTATCCTCACAAGTACTATATATCAATATATCATCAAAATATACAACCACAAATTTTCCAATGAAAGGTTTGAGTACCTCATTCATTAACCTCATGAAGGTGCTTGGTGCATTGGAAAGGCCGAAAGGCATCACCATCCATTCATACAATCCTCCTTTGGTCTTGAATGCCGTTTTCCATTCATCTCCCTCTCTCATTCTAATCTGAGGGTAACCACTTCTTAGATCAATTTTTGAGAAGATGGTTGCACCATGAAGCTCATCCAACATGTCATCTAACCGTGGAATGGGATACCTATACTTGATAGTTATCCGATTAATGGCCCGACTATCAATACACATCCGATAAGTGCCATCTTTCTTGGGTACAAGCAAGGCTGGAACGGAACAAGGGCTCATGCTTTCTCTCACAAATCCCATGGAAATCAACTCCTCAACTTGTCTTTGAAGCTCTTGACTTTGGGATTGCACCTATATGCTGGTCTATTGGGAAGAGGTGCACCGGGGATCCAAATCAATATGATGTTCCTATTCCCTAAATGGTGGCAAACCCCTTGGTAACTCACTAGGAAAAACATTCGCAAATTCATCCAAGAGATGGTGAACTTTTGGGTGAAATTCAGGTTGCTCTCTCTCTTGGTTTGTCTCGGCTATAAGGAAGGCAATGAGAGGTTTGTGTTTTAGGAAAGCTCTTTCTAATTGGGTGCTATTTAGGAAGAGGGTTTTACGGGTTGGTGCCTTGGATGGTGTTTGGGAAAGTGTTTGGGAAGTTGTTTGTGTGGGAGCTTGGATAATGGCTTGGGTGGGGGCTAAGGGTGCAAGGGTAATAGACTTCTTGTTGAGCTTGAATGAGTATGTATTCTTGCGGCCATCATGGATCACTTCTCTATCATATTGCCATGGCCTTCCAAGTAAAAGATTGCAAGCATCCATGGGAATGATATCACAAAGTACCTCATCTGAATAGCTCCTCCCAATGGAGAATGGTACCACTACTTGCTTGACTACTTGTATGGTGTCTCCATTGCTCAACCATTGTAGCTTGTACGGGTGAGAATGATCCACAACCAGCAGCCCCAATTTCTCCACAAGTTTGGTGGAAGCAACATTGGTACAACTCCCACTATCAATGATCATTGAACAAACTTTTCCCTTGATAGTGCACCTTGTATGGAACAAGTTCTCCCTTTGGTTCTCTTGGGGGTTTACTTGAGTATGCAGCAACTTCTTGAGCATAAGCATCTCTCCACTATCAGCTTCCTCAATAACCTCATTCTCACTCTCATCCACTTCCTCTTCTTAAATAGAATCCCTTTGACAAGCATCATCAATCTCATTTATTTCTCTAAGGGTCATAACTCTTCGGTTTGGACAATTTGCTTGGGAAGTGCCCATAACCTTGACACTTGAAACATTTCTTGTTCCTCAAATCAGGCCGTGGAGCATCATTCCTCACAAAACCTGTTTTCTCCTTCCCCCGGTGTTTCATTGGCTTTGTTCTTATCATAAGCCATAGGTGCCACATATGGTTTGGTGTAGGAAGGTGAACCCCTTTGGTAGTTACTTTCCTTAAAGAGTTTCTTGGGGGCCAAGGACTTCATGCTCTTCAATTTTTTTCAATCCTTGTAGACAGCTTGCAAACATCCCCAAAGGAATGGTAAGCTTGCAACTCAAGCTTGTATGCAATGTCCTTACTCAAACCGCCCATGAACCTTGCAATTGTGTGCTCTTTCTCTTGGGAATATCACTTCTCAACATCAACCCTTCAAACTCCCGAATATACTCCTCAACTTTTCTATCTCCTTGCTTCAAATTATGGAGCTTAAGATAAAGGTCTTGTTTGTGATTATCGGGCAAGAATCTTTTCTTCAACACTCTCCTCAATTTCTCCCATGATCTAATTCTAGCCTTCCCTTCTCTTTCTCTCTTCTTCCGTGTATTTTCCCACCACAAGGAGGCATACTCCTTGAACTTTAATATGGCTACTTTACACTTCTTTTCATCATTGTAGCCCTTAAATTCAAATACCCGCTCAATATCATGCAACCAATCAATGAAGTCATTTGGGTCAAGACTCCCATTGAATTCGGGTAAGTCTACTTTAAGACCCCTATCATCATCAAACTTTCTCCTCCTAGGCACTTCGGATTCACTAGATGAATCATTACTATCTCCTAGGTTTTCCATATACAATGGTGTCTTAAGGATGGTTCGTTGGTGGTAGTGTGGGCGACCATCCCGTGGGGGTGGTTGTGGGGTTTCCTCAAAAGTAGGTTTGGGTTGTGAAAGGTTGGCAATGTCCTTAGACATGTTAACCATCAACTCCATCATGCTTGACATATTTCTCTTTACTTCATCAAGTTCTTCTTGAATTCTTTTGTTGGCACTGTCCCATGGTGTTGGGGGTGGAATTGGGGAGGAAGGGGGACTTGTTTGCCATGAGAATTTTGAAAGTTTAGCTACTGTGAACAGTAACTCTGGATGAACAGTAACTTTTTGAAAGTTAAAGAAAAATGGAAAATGGGAGGGAAAGGTCAAGTGTATGAGTTTTGGTGATTTTGGTTAAGTGTAAGTATTTTGTGAATAGTGTTCTGTGAATAGTGTCTTGTGAATAGTGTTCTATGAATAGTGTTTTTGTGATTAGGCTAAGGAATGGTGTTTATGGAGATGAGATTAGGTTAATTTAATTGTGTTTAGGGTTTAGGGTTTGTGTTTAGGGTTTTAGTTTAGGGTTTAAGGTTTGGTTGTAAAGGAATGGGTTTAGTTGACTTTGGAGGTAATTGGTTAGGGTTTGGGTGAGGTGGCAATGGGTTTGGTTACAAGGGAACAAGGTGTAAGGGATTTGGTTGGGGAATAGTGTTTGATGAGAGAGAAAAATTGTTCATTCACTTGTAACAAAGAGAAGTTTTGAAAACACTTAGGCTAAAGAACTCCAAATCCGGCAATGTATACTCCAAAATCCGGCCACCTTCTTTCAACCAATCCTAAATCAATCCTACTCCAATTCACAACCTAAGCTCTGATACCAAATGATCCAACTCCAACCAATTTTCAACAACAAACAACACAAAATATATCCTAAACTCAAGCTCAAATTCGGCCAAACACAAATGGAAGCAATGTTGCACTTACTTGCAAATTTTAGGTTAAGACAAGAATGAACACTTCAAGCATAAAGGAATTATCCACCAACTTGAATCGATTCACCACCAAATCTCCTTGCCAAGACTTGGATAAAGAAATCTCAATAAGAACACAAAGTTCTCTCAATGGTTAAACCAAGTTTTTGATAATTTTCATGAACTACTTTACAAGGGGAATAGTTGCCTTTATATAGGCAATTACAAGGTTAAAAGAGTAACCAACAAATACATTACAAGAAAAATGAAAAATTAATAAATATTACACAAAAAATTACAAGCCTTCCATTCAAAAATTAAGGCCATACCCATTTAATGCAAAAAGGGACATGATTCCCTAATTCTAGGGTTCATGTCTTTAACCACCCTATTAGTTGAAAAAACTCACTTTATTAGCCCAAAACTTGATCAATGATCCTAATCAAGTCTACTAATAAGGGTGCAAGAGATTGGGCCTTGAAGATCTTGCAATTGGATCCAATAAGGGTTCAGGTGGACTTTCCCCTTTGGAATGAGAAATGGGCCGAATGGGCTTACTTCAACACTTGGGCTTTTCTCTTGGTGGACTTGAGCTTCCTTTGTTGGGCTTGGGCTTGGAATGGTTTGGGCCGAAGTGCTTGGGCTCTCTCTCCCCTTGGGACTTGCTTGGGCCGAATCTCCTCCAATGCTTTCCACACTCCACAATCCAAGTGTTTTAGGACTTGGAATGCAATTCTTTGATTCAACCGAATTAACAAGTGTTTTAGGACTTGTAATTCCTTGTCCACTCATGTTTACAAGTGTTTTAGGACTTGTAAACGTATCAGAATCGTTTCCGAATTATTTGCATGAATTTCGGGGACGAAATTCTTTTAAGGGGGGAAGAATTGTAACGCCCCACTTGAGGTACGTAGTTGTTGTTTCTTCTTTCGCTCTTATTTGAGTTGGTTTTTGGTAATATTGTTTGATTGAGTGTTGTGTTGAATATTTGCCCTGAAATTGGTTGAAAATAGAAGAAGTTGAGTATGCCATGCTTCGCCGGGGCGAAGGAGAATCTTCGCCGCGGCGAAGAGGTGGTGAAGCCACGGGAAGGTCGGCTGGGACAGTTTCGGGCCGCGGCGGCTGATGTTGCTTAGCGCGCGACAGGCCGATTAAATTGTTTGTTAAGTTTTAGATATTTTCTTCCCTAAGGGCAATTTGACCATTCTACCCCTAATTAGCAGGAAAAGTGGGGAGTAATTTGTAAGGATTTTTCATGGAGAATATGTTGATATGGGGGTGAGTTTGTAATGAATCAAAGGATATAGATGAAATTCCCAAAGAAGAGTAAAGGCAAAATGGGAATGCTTGGGTATAAATTTCATTAAAATGAATTAAGAGTAAGCAAACCCCTCATTCTTCTTCAACGCCACTTTCTTCTCTTTTTTCCTCTCAACTTCTCTTTTCTTTTGATCAAGGAGTTCCAAGGGATTTTTGAAGTGATTTGGGGTAGAAAAGCAACCTAAGGCTTTCTAAGGTAAGGATTTCTACTTAAGTTGTGTGATTTGTGAGTTTTAGTTTATATTGAAGTTTGAGGGTTTTTGTTCTTTTGGTTAAGAGTAGAGGAAAAGTCAAGCAAAACAAGGGAAAGGAAGAGTTGGTGAAGTCTCTCCATAACAAGTAAGTAAACCCCAACCCAAGTTGAGATTTAAGAATTCTCTTGATTAGGGTTTTGGTAGAAATGATGTATGTATGTGATATACATGTGATATGCCATGTATGGAGGTTTAAATAGAGATTTCTATACTTTGTGAATGTTTAGACCTTGCAAATATGAGAAATGAGATGTTGGGTTGGAAAGGTAGTTTGAGATGGAATTGAAGGGGGTATTGTGAATCCCTTTTTGGAAGTGCTTTGAGAGGGTTTTGTGGCTATGTGAAGGGGTGGTTTTTCCCCATTTTGGATGGTTAGAAAAAGATTTAGACTCATTGCTATAGTAGAGTTTTATAGTGCACATGAGTTGTTTGATGAAATGCCTAATAGAGGTTTGAGTATGAGTAGTGAACCTTAATTCTTGCAACATTGCATGTTGGCATTTCATAAGTGCATTAGTGGAGATGAACCATCCATAGGCACTAATGGTGCATTGAAAAGTGACCTAAGAAAGGGTAGGAAAATTGTGTATGCAATTACCCTATGAGTAGAGAGCTTGGTGGATGCAACTACTCTAAGAGTAGAGAGAATGAAAAATGCTAGAATAGAGTGAATTAGAAGAGTAGAATAGATGGGTCGATGCTTTGTGATCATCACCCGATAGTTATGGGAATCGGGTTGATGCTTTGTGATCACCACCCGAATAGCCCTTAGAGATGGGTCGATGCTTTGTGATCGTCACCCGATGAGTAATAGAAATGGGTAGATGCTTTGTGACCACTACCCGGTTTGTTGTTAGATAAGTGGGTTGATGCTTTGTGATCATCATCCAACATTTAGTAGTAGTGGGTTGATGCTTTGTGATCATCACCCGACAGTGACTAGAGACGGGTTAATGCTTGGTGATCGTTACCCAAAAGTCATGAGAAACGGGTAGGTGCTAAGTGGTCTCCACCCGATAGTTAGGAAAAATCGAGTAGGTGCTTTGTAATCCCCACTCGGTAGTCACTAAGAACGGGTTGGTACTGTGTGAATTCCACCCGATAGTCATGAAGAGTGAGATGGTGTTGTGTGAACGCCATCCGGCCGTACCTCCGGTAAGATGAGGCTATGGTATTTAATAGAAACAGAAATAGAAACAGAAATAGTATAAGGAAAGAATTAAGAGTTATACATACGGGGACAGTCAGATAGAGGGTTTTACTTACTGAGCATTATTTTGTGCTCACCCCGTTATTTTCCTTTGTGGATGCAGGATCTAGGTGTTGATGCAGTCGGAGGGGCGTCGGCAAGCGAGGAGCAATAGCTACACTGTTTCCCCTGTTTTGTCTTTTTAAAATGAATTTTTTGTAAACAGTACTCTTTGTGTATAAAAGACATATGAATTGAAATGAAAAGAAAACTTTGGGCCCAATTTTCTATTGTTATTATGCATGCATTGTACTAGTTTTCAGCAGTTATTACATCGATATTTAGGCTTATGGAGTCTGCCACCATTTGATAAACTTTACAATTTTTTGCATAAAATAATCCGGGAAGTTGGAATGTGGATTGAATTGGGGATCACCTACTTGGTGGACCGATTGAGGAAGACAATCGATGTAGCTTATAACTTCTTGGAGTGTCGAAAATTTCCTGATAATAATTTTTCAACAATTTTTGAGACGTGTGCAATCTCTAGGGAATTCACTGTGGGATTTGAGTTTTGTTGGTTTTGTTTTTCAGTTTTGTTGTGTATGTTTTCATGTTTTTGTTTTTGTTTGTTGTCTTGTTTTCGTTAGTTTTGTACTGTATGCTCGGGGACGAGCATCTCTTTAGTTTGGGGGTAGTTGATAATCCGTAAATTATACAGTTTTTATTAGATCTTTTTGTCGGATTTCAGGTACTTTCTAGTGCATTTTGACCTGAATTGTTGTTTAATTCTTTACTTTTTGTGTTTCAGGTTAAAATGGACTTTTTGAGCAAATAAAGACAAAATTTAATAGTTTTGACTCATAAATTATCAAATCTCAGAAGATAGGAGAGTTCCGGAGCAGGACAAAGCACGATGAAGCTTGTTCCCAAGGAAGAGAGCTGAGAATCGAAGAATTGAACGAAAAAGCAAAGCGGGAGGGCGGTTCGCAATTTCCCAGAACCGAGGAAGAAGCTTCCCGGCCCGAAGAAAAATGTCTTCGCCGCGCGAAGTTGGGCGTGTGGACGAACTTATCGACTCATTCTTCCGCAGCGCGCTGAGTTTCAATTTATTCAGTTTTGTTAAATGCACAGTTTCATGTTGTGCGTGTTTTGGCTGGGTTTTTGGACTACGTATAAAGAAAAACTTAACCTTTTGCCAAGGGGATCTTCAGCTTTTTAGGTTTAGCCGTTTTTACACTTTTCTTAGAGTAAAGCTTTGAGTTTTTCGGATTGTTTAAGGGGGAAGATTCAGATTTTGACTTGAAGATTTATCTTTTGGGGAGATTTCTTATCTTTCATCTCAGTTTCATTATGTTTAACTTGTTTATTTCTATTTTTCGTTTTTGTAGTATTAATTTAGTTATGAACTAATCCTTTATGGGTTAGGGTTTTGATTGTAGTTTGGATTTTAAATGGGTTAAGTATTTGATTGTGTTATTTCCATGTGAATAAGCTTTGGTTGTGTGTTACTCTGAAATTGAATGTTGTATGTGATGAACATGATGAGATTGAGAAATAATTCATGTTAGGCTTCTTGGGTATTCACCATTATAGGATTGGATGCTAGAGATAGATTCAAGAATTAATGAAATCAATTTAGGATTCTTGTGCTTAATGAATTCAGAATTATTAACCTTCAATTTGTTGGGTGCGGAATGTTAATAAGGATGATTAGGAAAATATAGCCCGAGAGGGTATGTTTAACATATTAGTGAATTCGATTTACAACCATTGTGCATGAATGTGAATATAGTGTAATTTTAGGTTTAACCCATAAAAGTCCAAACGAAGTCAAAACCCTACCCGTTTTGCTTGAATTGATATTTCGTGTTTTTATATTGCTTTCTTAATTAAGTTTTCGCCTTAGTAAATTTCATTTTGTTGTTTTTAAATTAAAACTTGCTCCCACCAATCCAAAGAATTCAATTACTTCAACTTGATAACGTTAGGAAACTTAGTGCTTTGCTAACAGTCCTCGTGGGAACGATATCCTACCCATCACTTTATTACTTGAGCGACTAGTGCACTTGCTAGTTTTGCATGTTGTAAGAAACACGCATCATAATCCTGTACCGTGGTAAAGTTAGGGACTCTATAGAAAACCGGGCCATCCCTATGCATACGATCCACCCTATATGGCGGATCAACCGGATCAGGCATTCCATGTTATTATATTTCGTCCTCCAGAACTTAAAGCAAACAGAGGCAACTTGGAAGCATTCCTTATGAATGATGAAGTGAGAAAGATGGTCTTCCAGATCACTGGCCATGCTCATTAAAGTTTTGCCATAGATAATAGGCATAAAGATACCTTTGACTATCTTACGAGTGAGGAGATTGCAAATTATCGTTGATAGATTATTCTCCGCCGCTTTCATGAACACCTTGAGCTCTTCGAGGATGAATGAATAAACATCTTGGATTTTTCCATTCGAAGATGGGATGAGATTCGTTCTCTTAGCCAAGGTTTCATCCAACAAAAAGTAACTCATGATCTGATATGCACTCGCTGAGGCGTCTTGGGTAATAGGCATGCTCGTAATAACGTTCAATTTGTTAGTGACGAGTCCAATTATATTAGAGAGGAACTGAAAGAGGCGTTTAGCCTCCTAAGCGTACTCGAAAAAATTATCATTGATTCGTGAGAAGTTGTTTTCAAACCACTCGTTTCCCTCCTCAACAGATCGAAAGACTTGTAATGGAAGGCTACTGTTAAAGATGTATTAATATTGTCCATAGATTCATTGTCCTTAGATTTGCTATCCGCAAAGACGATCAGACTTCTTGCTAGATCACGGTCGTGGAAATGCAAGATCCCACGCGGTAGATTCGACCTCGGAAGTCGAGAAAGGCGGCAAATAAAAAAATTATAACCATCGTAGGCCTTTGCCAGCATGATAATCAATTTCTCATAACGTGCACGTTGTATGTTTTTATATAAAGTTTGTAACAATTTGTTAAAGCTACATAATTGGTTAATAACCTCATTCTTGAAAGGCATCGAGGGCAGGGAGGGAGGCAATAGCCTCGGTAAAGACAGCATCCCGGCCCGTATTAGTGATAGTTTACCTTGTTGACTCCGCAATTTGAGAGTCATAGAAAGTTTGAAATCAAAATCAAGATCAAAAGCGAGTAGTTTCAAGGCCGGCAGGTCCAAGGTAGAGGTAGAAGTTTGAAAGCGAGCGAAACGCTCTCCGGGGAGGGGTCGTATCGATTGGTTGAAAGGCCTGAAAGAGAACGGGGGGGTATGATCCCCGTCGGTACCGGATTCAAAGGATTAGTGTACTCTTCAAGGCAGCCTAACAACATTCTTTTGGAAACACACACAAAGAACTTATTCGGGAGGGGAATGGGAGATATTTTCTTACACCACAGAGAATTATTTGCCTCTTACATTTCAAAGACTTTACATGATACATCAGAATAATCACTTAGAGGATTTAATGAGTCCTAGGAGCAGATTCTTTTAACTATATTGGGGTCGTTTGATTTATTAATGGTAAGAAAAGAAAGATAATAATGAATAGAAAGTAATGAACGGCCTGGATCGTATATCAATGGCCAATCTCTAGTAGAAGAGAAGGTTCCGTCGGAACAATTATTTATTTCAGGGCACCTCATCTCTTAAAAAAAAAAGAGGAAGTGTGGGGAGAAATGGCAAGAAGATATTGGAATATCAATTTGGAAGAAATGATGGAAGCAGGAATTCATTTTGGTCATGGTACTAGGAAATGGAATCCTAGAATGGCGCCTTATATCTCTGCAAAGCATAAAGGTATTCATATTACAAATCTGACTAAAACTGCTCATTTTTTATCAGAAGCTTGTGATTTAGTTTTTGATGCAGCAAGTAGGGGAAAACAATTCTTAATTGTTGGTACAAAAAAATAAACGACTATTCGATAGCGCGTATAATCTGACTCGGTGTCATTATGTTAATAAAAAATGGCTCGGTGGTATGTTAACGAATTGGTCCACTACAGAAACGAGACTTCAAAAGTTCAGGGATTTGAGAACGGAACAAAAGACGGGAAGACTCAACCGTCTTCCCAAAAGAGATGCAACTATGTTGAAGAGACAATTATCATGCTTGCAAACGTATCTGGGTGGGATTAAATATATGACGGGGGTACCAGATATTGTAATCATCGTTGATCAGCAAGAACCCCTTCTGGACCAAAGATGGGCATCCCAATCACTTTTGTCACAACTAACTCTTGGCAAATTGTGTTCATAATAGATTAAAGGTCTCGAGCTCATCTGTCAATCATGGCATGGGTAGAGAAGAATGGTTAGCTATCCTTAGTGACACATCGCTATGATTGGATCGAAGACGGGCTGTCAGTGACAAAATCCTACAAATTGCATGGCTGGCACAATCTGAGTACTATAACCACGCTGCATGTATTAAAAAACAAACTTTGCAGAATCGTTTCACCTAATCGATCGTGGTGAAGTCAGCAATGGATTCAGCGGATCATCCACGTCACGCTAGGATTTTGGAAGGACATTTACGAGAGTGAGGTGAGTTTTAAGAGAAAGACGAGGGTGGATTTTGGTACTCTAACTGGCTGTGAGCATGGGAATTGCATTGCCGAGCAGAGGGCGGAGAGGAATTTGGTGTTGCAGGATTGATGACTGGGAAAGGGTTGATAATGTGTTGGTTTGTTTTAGCAGGTATATTGGTACTCACCTATTTGTGGTTCTAGAACTTCATCGAGTTCTACTTTTCTCCAACTAGTACTTCTTAGAAAAAATCCTTTTCTAGGAAGACACCAGAATGAGCAACAACAATTTTGTACGCTTCTAGGTGGTAGAAATAGTATCCTTCGGTCTCCTTAGGATACCCTACGAATATACATTTACAGGATTTTGGGCTCAGCTTGTTCAAAGTCAATTTCTTAACATGAGCTTCGCAACCCCAAATCCTTAGATGAGACAAGTTAGGCTTTCGCCCACTCCATTGATCATATGGAGTCTTATCTATAGACCTTGATGGCACATGGTTTGGTACGTGAGTCGTAGTCTCTAGGGCATAACCCTAGAATTATGTAGGAAAATCATAGAAACTCATCAAGGATCTAACCATATCAAGTTAGGTCCTGATCTCCTATTTTAGATACACCATTATTCTGGGGTGTACATGGAGATGCGAGTTTTAATACTATCCCACATTCCTTCAGGTTCAGCTCAACTTACCATAGTTGACATAGTTGTTATTTTTGAGATTATCTTTATTGTCTATCTTAAGAACATGTTATTATGAAATAGCTCCATAAAGAATATTATTTACGTTTAAGGATAATAATCCATTAGTAAAGTAATACTTTTATTTGTCCTAAATGGACACATAAATATAATTTCTAGAAACTGAAGAAAAATCATAATAATCCACGAGTTCTAAGAAACAAGCCCATCGGCAAAATCAGACGATAAGAACCTACAGCAAATGCAGCACGACTTGCTTCATTTTCAACTGGTAGGTCCACCTTTCCCTCGGCCAGTAATCTACTATGCTGTAGTCCCTACACATCAATCAAATGTGAGAACCACATCTTGTGTTGATAACTCAAGATGTTAACGGGATAAGTCGATCTCAAAAACATACCTGACGAAGAAGTAACATTCTTCTTCCCTCTTGCTAGGAAGGCCTTTTAATGTTTCCTCCAGTGGCTGGGATTCCCATAGTGAGGACAAACGCCTTTCCTTTCTACAGTAGTTCTTTCCAATGACTTTTGAGCCCTTGCCTTCTCACTTGAGCTGGCTTCAACCAACGTCAACGTTTTTGACATTTTCATGGCTAACTCAGTAGCCTTCAACATATCCAGAAGCTCAGAAAGGGTGTTCTTCTTATCATCCTCAATGAAGTCATAGACAAATTGAGAATAAGAACCTGGCAAAGACTGTAATATGAGGTCTATCGCTAAACCCTCATTAAGTCCACATCCCAAAATCTCAAGCTTGTTCATATACTCGGTCAATTTGAGTATATGATCGCCAATTTTGGTACCCTCTTCCATCTTGCATCTAGATAAAGACCAAGACACCATATCCTTCTCATTCCTTTGAAGAAAATGAAGAATAGAAGCTAAGTCCATTTTCTCGCACTGTTGTCGCAATAATGGTGTCATTGATGCAAGCACAATGTATCTTGTCATTTCTGCTTTCGCATCATGTGTATGCTTCACATATACATACCCAGTCTCATGGATAGAACTATCAGCAGGCTCTGGTGACAAAGCCTGCTTAATGATGTACAATCTATCGCTTGACTGAAGTATATCGTTTATACTTCTATACCAGTCAACGAAGTGCCCACCATTCCATTTCTCTCCCAGTTCGATGATTTGTTGCAGTGATGTTGGGATCATTTTGCTCAATTTTAAGTGAATCTACAAGTGTAGAATAAATAACCGTTATTACAATGTTTATTATTATTTGTTTAATAAGGCCTTTTATTTAAACAATCGCTCCCACTATTTTCCTCAAGTCAATAGCCCTCCCTATTAACTCAGGAAAGCCCGTTGGCTTTCCTAGTGGACCGAGATCCCATCTAGCCCATTTCAAACCTTCGCTTTGGTGAACAAGCCAAAATAGGTTGATTAGGTAGGCCAATAAACATAATCCACACCAGTTGTTAGCTTCTACTATCAACCTCAAATGTGACGAAGCCAACAAGCCAATCACATAATCCAATGGCCCCAACCATTGTCCTCAAGTGTGATTCTCAGTATCAGTAGAGTGGACACTACATGCCACCACATACACACAATATGTGTACTTCTCTACTATGTCTGTGACGCGTTTATCAACCTTCTCTTTGGCAAACAAGCAAAACCATCATTTTAAGTCGACCTATCACCATTAAGGAAAACTCCGATGAATTTTAAGCTCCCACTAGTAGAAGTGTACCCTTCGCTTTGGCGAACAAGGTTCCGACGAACAATGGTTAGATTAAAATCATGGTGATGGAAGGCATATGTGACTTAATATACTTTAATTGAGGGTTTATTATTTATGTCTCACCAGATTATTATCTTCGTTAGAATGACATTGTTTAGCATGTTATTGAACATTCAATCTTAGCGTGCATTCTAAACAAAATATTAATACGTGCCAGTACATAGCCCAACTAAAACTGATTTCCTCGAGCCTAGAGGAATCAGTAGGTCACCTAGGGGTCTTGTAATAAAATCTTGAGTCTTCAAGTATGATTGTCTCTTCCTTGATCCGTCTTCAAGTACATTACAAAAACATCATTCAAAATTTACAGTGAGAATAATTAAACAAAATTTTTTTACATCAATAAATTTAGAAACCTCAATTAACATTCGAGGGGAATGAGATGAGAAAAGAATGTACATCGAGAAGGGGAGAAAGGCAGGACACGTAGGCCCTATTTAATAAATTACAACCATACATACCCAAAAATTTAAAACATTCACCATAGGTCTAAGGCTCATGTACCGGGCACCATGCAATATACAAACAAGTACATGGCATACATTTCAAAAACAATCAATTTTTTAATTAGGTGGGTTAATTATTAATTACCCCTTGAAAATTTGCAGATAAACAATTTGGTCCAAAAGTTTTTTGAAACTTTTCATTCTGGCCCTTATGCACTCGAAAGTGCGCTCGCTGCGGCGATAGATTAGACATGGCTTAGCGCACCGATTTCAATCGCGCCCTCGTCCCCAAGGACGCTCGCCTGTGATGGATTATATCGCCGCGGCGAGCGCTGATTTTTGCAATCAGCGTGTACGCCAAACAACTCATGCCGCGACGATGGGTTATATCGCCGCGACGAGTGTATACTGATCTGTAACATCATATCAGTTCAATTAGCCACCAAAAATACGCCAAACAGATTTTGCAATCAATCTTAACTACTGATTTAAACAAAAATCCATAACTCAATATACCAAACTTGCAGATCATCAACAAATTAAATTAATCAATCAATTGATTTCTTAAAACATGCTCTCATGGCAGATTTTGTGCAAATTCATCAAGGCAACATGTTATCAATCAAATACATGTAATCAACCATTCACAAAAACTATAAAATCTGGTGCCCTAGGCTCTGATAGCATTGTTAGGAAATAATCATACATGGTAGCGAAAAACAAAAAATTATTTACATCATAGATTGTTCCTTAGAACCAAGATCAGGGCACAAATTTACAGTTTATACGTAATATTAGAATTTAAAGATTTTCAGTTTAGAGTTTAAGAAATCATATGCACGTTTCGAGGCTCCTCCAACTTGTTTCTGAATGTATTTCGCTATCGACTGATAATCCGAGAATTATACTGCTTTTACTAGGCTTTTAGGCTAGATTTTAGATACTTCTTAGTTCATTTATGCCTGAATTGCTACTTGTTTCTTTACATTTTATGTTTCAGGCTAAAATGGACATTTTGAGCAAATAATGAGCAAATTGGAGTTTCTGGATTCAGAAGTAAGCGGATCTCAGAATTTGGGAGAGTTCAGAAGCAGAGTGAAGCACTATGAAGCTTGTTCCCATAGGAGAACACCGAAGATCGAAGATTCAAGCAAAGCAGCAAGCGGAGGGCAATTCTGTAATTTTAGAATTCTTCATGGAGGTATGAGTCACACATGAGAATCCATTTCACTTCGTCGCCGCGGCAAAGAATTCTTCTTCGCCGTGGCGAAGTCTGCAGTTTTTAGTTTCTTTAAAACGCACAGTTTCAATTTTAGGAAAGTTTTAGGTTTTTGGATGAGGTATAAAAGCGAAACTTTACCATTTTGAGAGGGAGCCGCGTTTTCCTTAGTCTAGAACAGCTTTTTCATCTTCTTAGTTTTAGATTTGACGACTTTGTGTTGAAAAAGTGAGAAGAATTGGGATTAACTCCAGTGGATTCTGCAACTAGGGGAGATCTCTTGTCTTTTCTCTCATTTTATCATGTTGAACTTTGTGTTTATTGTTTTTCTTGCTTATTGTATTGATATAGCTATGAACTAACCCATTTTGGTTTAGGGTTTTGATGTAGTTCGAATTCTCATGGATTAACCAATTGATTTTTATTATTTTCATATGCTATTGCAATGTTTGTGGGGTTATTCTGTTTTTAATGTTATTAATTGATGAACATGATGAGATTGAGAAATAAGTCATGTTAAGCTTCTTGGGTAATCACCATTGTAGTATTAAATGCTAGAGATAGATTCAAGAATCAATGAAATCAATCTAGGATTCTAGGTGCTTAATGAGCTTAGAACTATTAATCTTCAATTTGTTGGGTGCGGAAGTTTAATAGGGAAAAGTAGGAAAACATAGCCTGAGAAGGTATGTTTACAATTTAGAGAATTCAATTTACAATCAATGCATGTGAATATGGAAATAGCATAATCTGTAGGTTTAATCCATAGAGTCCGAATGAAATCAAAACCCTACCCGTTGTTTTAAATTGATATTACCTTGTTTTTAATCTTGCTTTCATAATTTAGCCTTGAATATTTAGAAATTTTGTTTTAGTTTTAAGTTTAATTTTGTCCCTTTAATCCAAACAACTCGATTGCTCCAACTTGAAAAATAGTAGAAAACTTAGTGCTTAGCAACCAATCCTCGTGGGAACGATACTCACTCATCACTTTATTACTTTGTGCGACTAGTGCACTTGCTATTTATGCATGTTGTAGTAACAACGCATCAAGTTTTTGGCGCCGTTGCCAGGGATTGAGTTTTGTGTTAACATTAAAATTTTCTTGTGTTAGCTAGATTGGAGTGTTATTTTTACTTAATTGTTGTTTGCTTAATTTTTGTTATTTTTTTTCTTTGTTTGGTGTGATTTCACTCTTTCTATTTTTTTGTGTAGTTTATGCGAAGAGCAAAATGTTAGCTAGTGGTTCTTGTTGATCCTAAGATTGAAAGAACCACTCGAAGACTGAACAGAGAAAGAAAAGAAAGAGAAGCTATAGTTGAACCAGAAGTAATAGTTGTAGAGATGGCAGAGAATTGAACACTGAGGGAATTCTCTATTCCCACATTTAAAGGCAATGGGTCAAGTATTACTAGACCAGCGGTAAAGCCAACAACTTCGAGATAAAGCCGACAATCATCCAGATGATCTAGCAGTCGGTACAGTTCAAGGGGGATTTGAAAGAAGATCCAAATCTACACATTGCCAATTTTTTGGAGATTTGTGATACTTTCAAGTCAAACGGAGTGTCAGATGATGCAATCAGATTGAGATGATTCCCATTTTCATTGAAGGATAAAGCTAAGGGATGGTTACTAGCACTACCAACAGGAACAATCACCACATGGAATGATTTGGCACAGAAGTTCCTGACCAAATTCTTTCCTCCAGCAAAGTCAACAAAGTTGAGAAATGACATCACGTCGTTCATTCAAGAAGAGTCAGAATCATTGTATGAGGCTTGGGAGAGATACAAAGAATTACTAAGAAGGTGTCCACATCATGGGTTGCCAGGTTGGATGCAAGTCCAAACATTTTATATTAGATTAACGGTGAATGTGCAAACTATGGTGGATGCAGCCTCGGGAGGAGCATTACAGAATAAGACTCCGAAAGAAGCTCACGAGTTGCTTGAGGTTTTGGCAAGCAACAATTATCAAAGACCTAATGAGAGGGTGCAACCAAAGAAATCTATGGGTCTTCATAAAGTTGATGCATATATAGCCATTTTAGCCCAACTGACAACACTTCAGAAACAGTTGGGAATTATGCAGGTAAATTCCATTCAAGCTCCTCAACTAACTTGTGATTTTTGGGCAGGTAATCACGTAAACAGTGAATCTCAAGTGGGGAACACGTTTGCCTCAGCATCGTCATCATCGGAGCAGGTTAACTACTTGGCTAGAAATAAAAGGCAATCGAACAATCCGTTCTCCAACACATATAATCCTGGTTGGAGGAATCACCCGAACCTGTCTTGGGGCAATCAAAACCAACAGAATCAGCAAAACAATCAATGGAATCAAAGGGCATTGCCAAACAACCAAACAGGGGTGAACAACCAACAAGGAGACCCAAGAGTGACAAAATTGGAGGACATGTTTGGGAAGTTTATGCAAGAGACCATATGTTTTATGAATGAGACGAGAACTAATTTCAGAAATCAAGGGGCGTACATTCAGAACTTGAAGGTACAGATGGGGCAGTTAGCTGAAAAGCTAAATGAGAGACCACAGGGCTCATTGCCGAGCAACACGGTGACTAACCCACGAGAGCAAGTGAACGCAATAACCTTGAGAAGTGGGACAGTCTTGGAAGAGGTGGAACAATTAAGGAAAGAGAAAACCCCATCAAGGGAAAATGAAGAATCTGATGAGAAAGTTGATGAAGAAATCATTGCTAAAGAGAAACTACCTAGTCTTGGGGAGGATGAGCGAAAACGGGAAGAGAGGCAAAAGAGAAGGAAAGAGAAATTGCCATTTCCCGAGATACCACCAGAATTGGCACATCACACTCCACCCGTGCCTTTTCCTCAGAGGCTCATAAAAGAAAAACAGGATAAGCAGTTCATTAAATTTCTTGATGTATTTAAAAAACTTCGTATTAACATTCCTTTTGCAGATGCATTGCAACAGATGTCGAGCTATGCAAAATTTCTCAAGGAGATCTTATCAAACAAAAGGAACTTAGAGGATGAGGAAACAGTGATGCTTACGGAGGAGTGCAGCGCCATTCCCCAGAAGAAGCTACCCCCAAAACTCAAAGATCCAGGGAGTAGATCCAGAGAATTTAATTGTACTGTGAGATCACCAAAATACCTTTTTACCTAAAAAGATGAAAACGCCCTTCTTATAAACTGGTTCTTAAATTATCTTCTATGTTTGTGACCCGTAGGCTCCTTATCATATCGGCAGTGTATAGTATCATGATTAACACCAATTAATCGTCTCACTACACACAGACCAAGATTGACCCCTAGCAAGGCATCATGGCCACCGGATAGATTCGGATTCAGCGAAGTAGCTACTTGTCAATGATATGGTTACCGCACAATCCATGTTAGAGTAGATGCCCTAGAGCCAATCAATTATTGTAGAATTGACTTTTTGTAATAATGTTCATTAATCAATAATAAAAGGTATTTTATTCTATATCGCGTAAATCATTATTATTGCAATATGTATTGATATATGTCATTGGAATGGTAGAACCGTGACGAGGGTATCAAGTGTTTCAAATCTTGATAGTGAGAACCCTATGAGCACATATGGTGGCCATTCTAGAAACGTCCGTAGCCCCCAGTATTATTCTAAAGTAAGGGCACAGATAATACAGTATGGCTATCATAGTGTTGAACGACCCTGTCAAAAGGCAGTGATTGATCTCACTTGTCAAGGTTGTTTGGTGACAACCTGGTGCAACATATGGGTGCTTGCTGTAGGCAAATACACTGCAACAAGTTCATTGGACTGACCCACAAGAGGATTCCATATGGATGGTAACCCAAGTGTCTATGGAACAAATCCTCTAACGAATGGTGGTGCATGTGATCCTTAGACTTGAGATCACCGGAGCGCCTTGTGCACCAATTAGTGTAGTTTGACACTAACCTAACGCAGTTCTTTTCAGAGCTGTCAATACGGTGGTGATTGGCTGCATCAAGGAGTGTATCAAGACTATGGTGGATAGACAGAGGATTCATCAATCCTGGGTACGGGAGAAGTTATCTCACGTCACAATTCAGTATATGGCAATGACACTAAAACTGTGGCCACAATGGGATTGAGTTGTTACTCTATCTAGATTATAATACATGTCATTAGTCCAGAAACTAACTATATAATATCGAGAGTAACCGAAGGTTGACACTATTTCTATGCCTTCATCTCGTAGAGATAATGTATGATGAAAGGATCGAATTGTACAGTAACCATATCATTGACAGGTAGCTACTTTGCTGAATCCGAATCTATCGGGTGGCCATGATGCCTTGCTAGGGGCCAATCTTGGTATGTGTATTAGTGAGACGACTAATTGGTGTTAATTGCGATACTATACACTGCCGGTATGATGAAGAGCCTATATGTCACACACATAGAAGATAATTTAAGATTCAGGAAGAAAGAATGGTGTTTTCGTCTTTTTAGGCGAAAGGGTATTTTGGTAATTTCACAGTGTAATTAAATTTGCTGAGGTCGTAGCCTTTATTTGATTTATTAAAAAAAATTAAATAAGTGAAATTACGTTTAAATATGTGTTCGCATATATTTAAATAAATTATCATTATTGTTAAATGTTAATATATATATAGAGATTAAATATATATTAATTGATTTTTAATTAAGATAATGATGAATTAAAATAAATATCTAATTGGGAGTGTTTGGAAACATGGGGTGTTTGGCTTGGAGCCCAAGCCTATTCCATATGGGAATAGGGCAACTAAAATTTTAATATAAAAGAAAAAGGTTAATTGTAAAATATAGAGATAATTCATTATTCACCTTTTCTTTGAAAAGCAAAATACACCCATACATTTCTCTCCCACGACAGAAGTCATTTTTCATTTTCATTCATTGATTGAAAAATCAAATACATTTCTTTTCTTCATTGATCTTAAAGCTAAAGAGGATCTAGCAAATCCCTCTTTAGTTCTTTGTGATTGTCTTCGTGTGGACTACGTTAGTTCGATCCTACACTTGGGTCGGTAGCAAAACGTTCAAAGACAAAGTTGGAGGAACCTCCAAACGTGCGTATGGTTTCTAAACTATAGATTAATTTTCTGCAGATTCTTATTGCGATATAAACTGTAAAAATGTACCTTGATCTTGGCTCTTTGGAACGATCCTTGTATTATTATTTTTTTGTTTTCTGCGTATATGGACCGTTTCCTAACAGTGGTATCAGAGCCTAGGGTACAAAATTTTATAGTTTTTATGTGGATGGTTGATAACATGTATTTGATGATAATATGTTGCCTTAAAGAATCTGCATAAAATTTTCCTTAAAAGCATGATTTAAGAAATCTATTAATCGATTAATTTTAATTTGTTGATGATCTTCAAGTTTGGAATAATGGTTGATGGATTTTTGTTGAAATCAGTTTGTATGATTGATTGAAAAATCCGTTTGGAGTGTATATAGTTACTGTATGAACAGATCCGGAGGGCTACAGATCTGTGTATGCTCGCTGCGACGATATAACCCATTGCTGCAGCAAGCGTTATTCACGCTCACGCTGGTGACGAAACCAGTGCTCGCCGCGGTGATCATGATTTGGACGAGCGCTGTTCGAAAACAGCGCTCCGCGACGATCGTCCTTAGAGCGTGGATGTCAGCATAACCAATGCACGCCGCAACAATCTAACTCATTGCCGCAACGAGCGCACTTCCGAGTGCATAGGGGCTAGATTGTAAAGTTTTAAAACTTTTGGACCAAATATAGATTTGCAAATTGTCAGGGGGTAATTAATAATTAACCCACCAATTTCAAAAAAAAAAAAATGATTGTTTTTGAAATATATGCTATCTACTTGTTTGTATATTGCATAGTGCCCGGTACATGAGCCTTAGACCTATGGTGAATGTTTTAAAATATTTTTGGGTATGTATGGTTGTATAATTTATTAAATAGGGCTTGCGTGTCCTGCCTTTCTCCTCTTCTCAATGTACATTCTCTTCTCATCTCATTCCCCTCGAATGTAAATCGAGGTTTCTAAATTTATTGATGTAAAATTAGTTTAATATTAATTTTATTGTAAATTTAAAATGATTTTTGTAATGTACTTGAAGACGGAGCAAAGGACGAGGCAACCATACTTGAAGACTCAAGATGTTTATTACAGGACCCCTAGGTGACCAACCGATTCCTCTAGGCTCGAGCAAATCGGTTTTAGTTGGGCCATGTACCGACACATTTTAATATTGTGTTTAGAATGCATGCTAAGGTTGAATGTTGAATAACATGCCAAACAATGTCATTCTAACAAAGATAATAATCTAGTGAGACATTAAATAACAAACCCTCAATTAAAGTATATTAAGTCACGTAAGCCTTCCATCACCATGGTTTTAATCAAACCACTGTTCGTCGAAACCTTGTTCGCCAAAGCGAAGGGTACACTTCTACTAGTGGGAGGTTAAAATGCATTGGAGTTTTCCTTAATAGTGATGGGTCGACTTAAAATGACGGTTTTGCTTGTTCGCCAAAGCGAAGGTTGATAAACACGTCATAGGCATAGTAGAGCAGTACACATACTGCGTGTACGTGGTGACATGTAGTGTCCACTCTACTAATACTGAGAATCACACTTGAGGACAATGGTTGGAGCCATTGGATTGTGTGATTGGCTTGTTGGCTTTTTCACATTCGAGGTTGATAGTAGGAGCTATCAATTGGTATGGATTACGTTTGTTGGCCTACCTAATCAACTCATTTTGGCTTGTTCGCCAAAGCGAAGGTTTGAAATGGGCAAGATGGGATCTCGGTCCACTAGGAAAGTCAACGGGCTTTCCCGAGTTAATAGTAAGGGCTATTGACCTGAGTAAAATAGTGGGAGCATCATTTAATAAAAGACCATATTAAATAATAATGAACTTTATAATGACTTTATTTTTCTGCAATTGTAGATTCACCAAAATGAGCATTATGAACCTGCGACTGATAATCGAGAAAGAAAACAGGTTGGATGGATCCAATTTCTTAGACTGGTATCGTAATCTTCGGATTATACTTAAGTCCGAAAAGAAATTGTATATCCTTGAAAAGCCATACATAGCTGAGCCTGATCCTGATGCCACTCAGGAAGCAAATGATACTTATCAAAAGCTCCTTGATGATGCTGATAGCATTCAATGCATGATGTTAGCATCGATGATACCTATGATGCAAAAGCAGCATGAGAAGATGGATGCTTCTTCCATTATTCTACACCTCAAGGAGCTTTTTGAAACAAATGCTCGACATGAGAGGTACAAGGTGTCGAAAACACTGTTTGGGAGTCGTTTGACTGAGAGAGCCCAAGTTGGTCCTCATGTGCTCAAGATGATCGAGCACATAGAGAGGCTTGAGACTTTAGGATGTGGCTTGGATGCAGAATTACAAATGGATTTAATTCTGCAGTCATTGCCTGACTCTTATGCTCCGTCCATAATGAATTTCAATATGAACATGATGGAGAAAACCCTGTCAGGAACTTTTGAACATGTTGAGGACTGTAGAATAGGATTTGAAAAAGTCCAAGCTGTTTTACTGGTTGCTGCCAGAAAGCAAAGGGTAACGACAAGGGTAAGGCCAAGGCCAAACCCAAGCCCAAGCCCAAATGACAGGTTGCTCTTGGGCCTGAGAGTGGCATAGGGTAGGGAAAGGTAGTCTACTTCTTTTGTGGCAAGCCTGGCCACTGGAGGAAACACTGCAAGGTTTTCCTCGCAAGCAAGAAGAAGTCAGATGCTACGACTTCAAGTTATTATGATTAAGATTAATTTCTCTCCCTCAACATCTTGGGTCATTGACACAGGATGTAGTACTTACATTTGTACTGATGTGCAGGGACTAAGGAAGAGTAGAGTGCTCGCCAAGGGAGAGGTGGACCTACGAGTTGGAAATGGAGCACATGTGGTTGCATTGGCTGCAGGGGCTTACTATTTATCTTTGCCTACGGGCTTGTTGTTGGAACTACATAACTGTTATCATGTACCTGCTATTTCTAGAAATATTATTTCAGTATCCGCTTTGGATAATATAGGGTATCATTTTGAGATATCTAATGGATTGTTGTCCTTTAGTTTGAATGGTATTCTATTTGGAATTGCGAGGTTATATAATGGATTATATGTTCTTGATTTAAACAACAAAGATGTTCTCAACATTGAAACCAAGAAAGCTAAACATAGCGATCAAAACCAGACATATCTTTGGCACTGTAGATTGTGTCATGTTAATAAGACCCGCATTGCAAAACTTCAAAGGGATGGAGTTTTGGACCCTTTTGACTTTCAATCATTTGAGGTATGCGAGTCATGCCTGTTAGGCAAGATGACCAAGTCTCATTTCATAGGAAAAGGTGAAAGGGCTACTAAGCTGTTAGGCATCATCCATAGTGATGTATGTGGTCCATTAACAGTTGAGGCTAGAGGTGGTGTTCATACTTCATCACATTTACTGATGATTTCAGTAGATATGATTATGTCTACCTTATGAGACACAAATATGAAGCCTTTGATAAATTCAAGGAATTCAGGAATGAAGTACATAATATGTTGGGCAAAAGTATTAAAGCTTTTCGGTCGGATCAAGGAGGTGAATACTTAAGCTCAGCGTTTTTAGAATACCTAAAGGAATGTGGGATAGTATCACAACTCACCCCTCCTTATACAACCCAACACAATGGAGTGTCTGAAAGGAGGAACAAGACCTTACTTGACATGGTTAGGTCCATGATGAGTTTTACTGGTTTACCTCTATCGTTCTAGGGTTATGCCCCAGAGACTGCGACTCATGTTTTGAACCATGTGCCGTCAAAGTTTGTAGATAAGACTCCATATGAGCTATGGAGTGGGCGAAAGCCCAACTTGTCTTATCAAGGATTTGGGGTTGCGAAGCCTATGTTAAAAAATTGACTTCGAACAAGTTGGGCCCAAAATCCTGTAAATGTATATTTGTGGGGTATCCAAAGGAGACCAAAGGATACTATTGCTACCACCCAGAAGAGCGCACAATTTTTGTTGCTCGATCTAGTGTCTTCCTAGAAAAGGAATATTTTCTAAGAAGTACTAGTAGGAGAAAAGTAGAACTTGATGAAGTTCTAGAACCACAAGATATACTAGACGAAGGACGGGATGATGTTCCATAGGAAGTGGTTGAATATCAAGAGGAGGTTACTCCACAACTTGTGGATCAAAGTGAACCACCTCAGGTAGCACAAGAGCTATATAGATTTGGGAAAGTACGCCATGAGCCCGAGAGATACGGTTATCTCGTGACTCAACATGGTGACATACTAGTCTACCAAGACGATGAACCCAGAACCTACGAAGACGCTATATCAGATCCAGATTTCGTTAAATGGCTTGAAGCCATGAAATCTGAGATGGACTCCATGTACCGGAACCAAGTGTGGTCTCAGGTGGAACCACCTGAAGGGGTAAAACCCATAGGGTGTAAATGGGTCTTTAAGAAGAAGACTGACATGGATGGCAAGGTGCATACTTATAAAGCACGATTGGTTGTCAAAGGTTTCAAACAAATTCATGGCATTGATGACTATAAAGAAATCTTTTTGCCGGTTGCCATAATTAAATCCATCCGGATTATGCTTGCGATTGCTGCATATCATGACTATGAGATTTGGCAAATGGATGTCAAAACAGCTTTCCTAAACGGAAACCTTTAGGAGGATGTGTATATGACACAACCTGATGGTTTCGTTCTTGATGGGCAAGTTGATAGGGTATGCAAGTTGCAGAGATCTATATATGGACTCAAGTAAGCTTCAAAGAGCTGGAACATTCGTTTTGATGAGGCCGTAAAAGAATTCGGTTTTATCAAGAATGAAGATGAGCCCTGTGTTTACAAGAAAGTGAGTGGGAACGCAGTAGTATTCCTACTGTTGTATGTCGATGACATACTTGTTATCGGGAATGATATACCGAACTTGTAGTCGGTAAAGACTTGGTTATCCAAGTGCTTCTCCATGAAGGACTTAGGGGAAGCAGCCTACATGCTTGGAATAAATATCTATCATGATAGATCGTGTAGGTTGTTTGGCCTAGGTCAGAGTGCGTATATTGACAAGGTACTGAAAAGATTCAGTATGGAAGAATCCAAAAAGGATTTCTTCCGATGTCACATGGTGTTTATCTCTCTAAGGAATTGTGTCTTAGAACACAAGATGAGAGAGATAAGATGAGGAGGATCCCATATGCATCAGCAATTGGATCCATCATATATGTCATGCTATGTACTCAGATTGATGTCTCATGTGCTTTGAGCACTTCTAGTAGATATCAATCGAATCCAGGTGAGCATCACTGGATGGCTGTCAAGAATATTCTTAAGTACCTGAAGAGGACTAAGGATATGTTCTTGGTTTATGAAGGGGAAGATGAGCTCACTGTAAGAGGATACAGTGATGCCAGTTTCCAAACGAACAAAGATGATTATCGATCGCAATCAGGGTTTGTATTTTGTCTCAATGGTGATACAATGAGCTGGAAGAGCTCCAAGCAAAGCACTGTAGCAGACTCTACAATGTAGGCTAAGTATATTGCATTGTCAGATGCGGCCAAAGAGGCAGTCTGGATTAAGAAGTTCATTACTGAACTTGGTGTGGTTCCCATGATTGTTGATCCTATAGACATCTATTGTGACAACAATGGAGCAATTGCTCAAGCCAGGGAACCACGGTCTCATCAGAAGTCCAGACACATACTCAGACGATTCCATCTCATTAGAGAGATAGTTGAGAGGAAAGACATGCAGATTTGTAAAGTGCATACTGACAACAATCTCGCAAATCCATTGACAAAGCCTCTATCGCAACTGAAGCATGAAACGCACTTGAGATCATTTGGTATTAAATACATGAATGATTGGCTATAGTGCAAGTGGGAGATTGTTAGAGTAGATGCCCTAGAGCCAATCAATTATTGTAGAATTGACTCTTTGTAATAATGTTCATTAATCAATAATAAAAGGCATTTTATTCTATATTGCTTAAATCATTATTATTGCAATATGTATTGATATATGTCCTTGGAATGGTAGAACCATGACGAAGGTATGAAGTGTTTCAAATCTTAATAGTGAGAACCCTATGAGCACATATGGTGGTCATTCTAGAAACATCCATAGCCCCAGTAGTATTCTGAAGTAAGGGCACAGATAATACAGTAAGGCTATCATAGTATTGAACCGACCCTGTCAAAAGGCAGTGATGGATCTCACTTGTCAAGGTTGTTTGGTGACAACCAAGTGCAACACATGGGTGCTTGCTGTAGGCGAATATACCATAGTAAGTTCACTAGACTAACTTGATGCGTTGTTACTACAACATGCAAAAATAGCAAGTGCACCAATCGCACAAAGTAATAAAGTAATGAGTGAGTATCGTTCCCACGAGGATTGGTTGCTAAGCACTATGTTTTCTACTATTTTCAAGTTGGAGCAATCGAGTTGTTTGGATTAATGGGAGAAAATTAAACTTAAAACTAAAACAAAATTTCTAAATATTCAAAGCTAAATTATGAAAGCAAGATTAAAAACAAGGTAATATCAGGTTTAAAACAACGAGTAGGGTTTTGACTTCATTCGGACTCGATGGGTTAAACCTAAGGATTATACTAATTCCATATTCACATGCATGTATTGTAAATCGAATTCTCTAAATTGTAAAATATACCTTCTCAGGCTATATTTCCTTACTCTTCCCTATTAAACTTCCGTACCCAACAAAATGAAGATTAATAGTTCAAAGCTCATTAAGCACAAAGAATCCTAGATTGATTTCATTGATTCTCAAATCTATCTCTAGCATTCAATACTAAAATGGTGATTACCCAAGAAGCTTAACATGATTCATTTCTCAATCTCATCATGTTCATCACATAAAAACAATAAATTCAGAATAATCATACAATCAAAGCAAAATCATATGAAAATAATAACAATCAATTACTTAACCCATGGAATTCCGAATTACATCAAAACCCTAACCCAAATGGGTTAGTTCATAGCTAAATCAACAACACAAACAAAATAAACGAAAAACCCAATGTTTAACATAATGAAAATAAGAGAAAGGACAAGATATCTCCCCAAATGACGAATCCACTAGTTTTAATCTCAAATCTTCACCCTTTTCAATCAAAGTTCGCCCAAATTAAACCTAAGAAAATGAAAATAGCTGCTTTCTCCTTAAAAAACGAATGACCCCTTACAAAAATGACTGAGTTTTGCTTTTATATCTTGCCTAAAAACCTAGGAAAATGCCTAAAAACTGTGCGTTTTGGAATTCGCAGACTTCGCCGCGGCGAAGAAGGATTCTCGTCGCGGCGACGAAGTGAAATAAAACTCTCGTGTGCAACTCTCTTTGCCACGGTGAACCTTCATGTGGAATTCTAAATTTACAGAATTGCCCTCTGCTTGCTTCTTTGCTTGAATCTTTGATCTTCGACGCTCTCCTCATGGAAACAAGCTTCATAGTGCTCCACTCTGCTTCAGAAGTTTCCCAACTTCTGAGATTCGCTCACTTCCGAGTCCAAAAACTCTAATTCGCTCATTATTTGCATAAAATGTCCATTTTAGCTTGAAACACAAAATATAAAGAATTAAGTAGCAATTCAGGTCAAAATGAACTAAGACGTATCTGAAATCCGACTGACAAGTCTAATAAAAACAGTATAATCTACGGATTATCAAATACCCCCAAACTAAAGGCATGCTCCTCCCCGAGCATAAGGTACAAAACTCACAAAAAGAAAAGCAACAAACAAACAAAAACACAAAACATAACACAACAAAACAAAACAAAAAAAAAAAAAAAAATGAACACACAAAAAAATTAGACTCAAACTCAACAAGAATTGCCTAGAAATTACACAAGTCTCAAAGGTTGTTGAAAAATTATTATCAGAAAAATGTTCAATAAGTTATAAGCTACATCGACTGTCTTCCTCAATTGGTCCACCGAGTAGGTGATCCCCACTTCAATCTACATTCCAACTTCCCAGATTATTTTATGCAGAAATGAAAAGTTTATCAAATGGTGGCAGACTCCATAAGCCTAAATATCGAACTACTCTCCACTAATGTAGACTAGACATCACTAAGAATTAACAGGTCTTTACAAGCTTGTAAAGTTAGGCTCGGGTAGTGGGTTCCAAGAAAAAAAAGATAGGATAAACAAAGTAAGAGAACTCGGTTTTCCTCATGCAAACACTACAAGTCATATCAATCTCCACTTCTTCTCAACAACCAATCAAAGTGTTAACCATTTTACAACCCTCAAACTTAATATTTCTTATTTCTGATTTTGAATTGAACCAAGAATTTTTTTTATTTTTTTTGCATCAAAATAATAACATTCATTCGAATTGAGGTTAACTACCTATCTTATTCTTATTGCCCTTCTCACAACCCCCAAACTGTTCTTTTAGTGATTCGCACAACTCTTCACTTTCTTTGTGTTTGCATTAGGCCCAAAATTCTCCTAAGGGTACGATAAAGTGTTTATGGTAATTGGATCGGACAATTTTAGGTGTGCAAAGAAAATAAAGCAATGATAATCTCACAAGGCTCAAATGGTGACTAGAGACAAATTCATTAATGGGTCAGCTGGAAAGGCTCAAACGTTCTGAAAATTGCCTGAATCATTTCCTCAACAATGTCTATTCCTAAGATTTTGCCTCAAGCACTTCTCTACTAGGTTCTAGAATCCACCAACATTATCAAATTTTACCTAACCACATAAAATGAATCTAAGCATGCCGAAATAAATGAAAATGGTGGTTGAACCACTCAACAAACCTCAATCAAAATACAGTCAATAAACATAAACTTGAAGCAATGCTTAACATTTTTCAACAATAAAATCCCAACAATCCTAGTCTCATCATGGACTTATGCAATTCATCATTGGGAACCACAACAAAAACACAAATGTAACTAAAACAAAAATAAAAATAAAAATTCAAATTTTTCCTACCCCCAAACTAAAGATGACATTGTCCCCAATGTCATATTATGCACAAATTAGGAACAGAAAACAAAATAGAAAAAGGTATGAGATAGTTCCCTGATCAATCCATGACGTTGAAATTCCGCTCAACAGTGTGCACACCCGGTCCTCAACTTTTTCATCACCCAAATTCTGTAAAAACAATTGCAAACTGTGGTGTCCACTATGTTAGAAAAATCTACTGACTAATATGAAAGTATTACAACCCTAATCTCATCTTTACATCAGCTAGAAATTAAAACAAGAATGAAACAACAAAAACAACTAACACAATCCCAAACAAAAATATCAACTGAATTCAATGTTCAAAATAAAAGAAAAACAGAAACAACTAAAACAAATAAAAATAACGAAAACTTAAACAGGTGCTTAGGTGCTCATTCTTCGGCCTCCTCGTCTTCCTCAACGTCATCTTCTTCTGAATCGGAGCCCATCCACTCATCTGAATCCCAGGTCCCTTCCTTTGGTTTTTGAAGTATCAATCCCATGGTTGTTGCGGCGCTCGAGGTGCGCTCGTGTGTCTACAGTGCTCTCTCTGCCACCCTGTGATGTCGTTCCATCCATTTCATCTTACCCATCATCTTCTGCATCATTTCTCTCATTAGAACTATTGAATAGAATGCGGTGGCAGCTGTTGTTGTTCTCCTTCTCTTGGTGCCTGATCTGGGCCCTTCTTCTGGTTGAGACGTAAGATGTTTGCGAAAGTAGGCTGTGTGGAGGACTGGGGCATGGATCAGTGGCTCATCATCATGTACCTTGATTCCTACTTTAGTGCACAACTCTGTAATGAGTTGTGGGAACGAAAAACTGCCTCGTCCTAGTTTGGCTGCATGCTGAATGTTATTCAGGATAATTTGTCCCACATTCATTCTCTTTCCTATGGCAATAGAATACAACAAAAGTGCCTTTTCATATGTCACTGTACTGTAGTGCGTCTCTGGCATCATCCTCGCACTGATAAAATACTGCCACAACTGGGCCATCGGTGTGAATTTAGTTCCCTTGATGCTCTTCTTGCCCTTTTTTGAAACCTCCCATGTGGTGTCCGGTTTTGTAATGACCGGAAGAATAATATCATCCTTAAACTTTGTCTTCCTAAAATCCCCATAATCATCTCGGTCAATGTGGGGTAAGCCATAGAAATCATTGATGACCTTTGTCGTAAATACCACATCAATACCCCTCACAAAAACAACCCCCTCATCACATTCAGGGAGGTTAGCATAAAACTCTCTCACCAGTGGTTCCATGATGAGAATGCAAAATATCATATTTAACCCCCTTAATGTCTAGTATTTTATACTTATTTGCTGCCTAAATGTACTCATTATTATTCTATTTTGATTTAGGATGCAAATGGAGGCGTTAATTGCAAAACGGAACTAATTAAGTGAATTCGGACAGTTTTGACATTGCTTTGTAATCTGGGCATAACTCTCTCATCCGAGCTCCGATTGAGATGATTAAAAATTCTGTGGAATGCTAGGAAAGAGATCTACAACTTTTATGTTTTGAGTTTGGAGAGATACTCGCTGCCTCAAGGTTGTAATCGAGCTTGAAGTTGACGCACCTGCACTGCCAACGTTCTGGAACATTCCGCCTTGTCATGCAATTCAAATAGGCAGATTATTACAAGAAGTTTTGAAGACGTATTGCATGCAAATTACTGCTGGAAAACACCACTTTCCTATTTTATTTTAGGACTTTATTATTTTATTTCCAATTAATCAGATTAGGATAAATGTTACTTTAGGATATTAGAATATTTTGAGGAGATTGAGTAGAATTAGAATTAGAATTTAGATATTTTTAAAAGAGAGACCAGATTAGGGATTACAGGAGATATCACACAGGCCTCTCTTTCTCTCTTCTAGAATTCGTTTTTTCTTTTGAGTTTTTCATAGCCATGAGCGGCTAAACATTTATAACTTGGTCGAAGGAAACAAGACCTCGGAATCAATAAACTATGAGATCAATCTGGTTTTTTTCTTTAAGTGTTCAATTTATATTTGAGTATTGGATGTTCTTCTATGCATATTTTCATGATTGTTGCATTTAATTACTAGGAGGCCTACTAGTTTATTAATTGTTGCAATCTACTGCTAAGTTAAATATCAAATCCGTAATTGTTTGATCCCTCTAACTTGTGAAGTAATTAGGGTTTAAGAATTTGCTGCGTCAGGAATTATTAAGTCTTAAGAAGAACATTTGACTGAATTAAATGCAACCGCTTGAGTTTGTGTTGTTTAGCTTCATCGATCTCTCTAGGTCTTAAGGCTGCCACTAGATTAAATCTTTAGCGCTTGTCTAGGGTTGTTTAGTAGTAAGGTTAATTAGATCGCTTGTTTCTTAATTAATTACAACTAAGGAGAGATAGGAAAATAGTTCCAACGGTGAATATTCAGGTATGAATTGATTTATTTTTGTATCGATGATCAGTTGTAAGATTCCGATGGTGGATGTTGACCTAGACCAAGTTTCGTTATTTGTTGATTTCGGTAGTTTAATTTGAATTATTTTTCCTGAAATTATTTCTGTTTTACTCAAAACCCCCCAGCCTTGTCCATATAACATTAAACTCGGCTAGACACTCTTCGTGGGAACGATCCCTACGCACACTACTACATGTATTTTTTAGGGTTTTAATTCTGGGTGCCTACAACAGCAACATCATTCCACAGCTGCATGTTCGGGTTCACTCATAAAGTCCTCCCAACTTCTCCCTTGACTCCACTCATCGCTCGGGTTGCAGTCAGTCCACACTCAGGGATAAATCCCTTGTCTTTCCGTTTGGCTGCTGCCTCATAGTTTTTTCAAGCCTTTTCATTTATAAACCGGTCGTTTACTTTCTTTCCTTTTTCCTTACCCTTGGATGGTACCTTGACTTTGAGCGGCATTTTCTCCAAAACTACACTTCAACTCAATAATGCAAACCAAAAATTCAAACCTAAGTGTCTTACGACAACCAATTCAATCGTGCAAAAATTGACAACACTTCCAACAATTCGCACTTAGACCCCCAAACTATGATTTTTCCAAATTCAACTAAACACTCCAAAATTCAAAACCCACACTCCTCAATATCACACAATGCACAATCAACCCTTCCTCAAACAAAATCAACACTCACAAGCACAAAAATTCCACAACTCAACCAACATCAAAATTTTCAGATCTACAAATCAAAACTCGACATTTTTGAGATAAAAAGCTTAGAGAACATGAAATCTTACCCAAACTAACGAGTATTCGCCACCAATTGAGCCAAAATCAGCCTAGATTGCAAAACCCCAAATTTCTTGAACTAAAAAATTTCGTGAATTTTTCGCAAAAATTGTTGTTGAAATGAGTTGTTTTGGTGTTTAGGAGGGTTAAGGAGTGAGAAACTTTGCTTAGAAATCACTGGGAAAGCTCTGGATTGAACGTTGGAAAATTTTTCTCTAAAATGCGTTTGCGAAGTTTTTTTGAAAATGAGGCGTCGCGGTGCATATATTTAAAACGCAGGTTTCGCTGCGGCGAAAAATTACCGCAGCGACGAACAATCTTCGCCGCAGTGAAATTCCCTTAGTCAATTTCGCCCACATTTCCCTCGTCGCGGCGAAGACAGATTTGTTGCCGCGACGAAAAATTACCGAGAGAATGGTGCCGCGGCAAAGAACAATTTTCATCGCGGTGAGGTCTGGAACCTTTTGCCAACCAAAATTTTCAAAAATTGCTTTGCCGCGGTGAGAATTGGAACATTTGGTTTTCCACCTTGATTCGCAATTTCACTTGAAACATCCAAAAACACAACAATTAAACTTCATAAACAAAATCAAACAAAAACTAAACAACTACAAAACAATCAACAAGGATAAATAAATGAAAACACTTGGGTTGCCTCCCAAGGAGCGCTTGTTTATAGTCGAAAGCTCGACTCGCTCGATTTTTCAAGTCGGAATGTCAAGCCAGATCGGGATGGACTTGAAACTTATCACCTCATCAATAAATGGCTTCAATCTCTATCCATTGACTATAAAAGTACCTTTTTCTTCATGTGAAACTTTCACTGCTCTGTATGAGTGAATTCTTGTAACTGTCAATGGTCCAGACCATCTAGACTTAAGTTTTTCGGGGAAGAGCCTAGGTCTAGAATTGAACAACAACACTTTCTGACCCACTTCAAAGTTCTTCTTCCTGATATGCTTGTCATGCCACCTTTTTGTCTTCTCTTTGTAAATTTGAGCATTCTCATATGCTTTGAGATGGAACTCATCGAGTTCATTCAAAGTCAGCATCCTTGTTGGTTGCATAGACTTCCCAAACATGTCCTCAAATTTTGTCACTCTTGGGTCTCCTTGTTGGTTGTTCACCCTTGTTTGGTTGTTTAGCAATGCCCTTTGATTCCATTGATTGTTTTGCTAATTCTGTTGCTTTTGATTGCCCCAAGACAGGTTCGGGTGATTCCTCCAACCAGGATTATATGTGTTGGAGTACGGATTGTTCGATTGCCTTTGATTTCTAGCCAAGTAGTTAACCTTTTGCTCCCGATGATGGCGATCTTGAGGCAAAGCGTGTTCCCTACTTGACATTCACTGCTCACGTGATTACCTGCACAAAAATCAAAAGTTAGTTGAGGAGCTTGAATGGAGTTTACCTGCATACTTCCCAACTATTTCTGAAGTGTTGTCAGTTGGGCTGAAATGGCTGTATATGCATCAACTTCATGAAGACCCATAGATTTCTTCGGTTGCATCCTCTCATTAGGTCTTTGATAATTGTTGTTTGCCAGAACCTCAAGCAACTCATGAGCTTCTTCCGAAGGCTTATTCCGTAATGCTCCTTCTGAGGCTGCATCCACCATAGTTTGCACATTCACTATTAATCCATTATAAAATGTTTAGACTTCCATCCAAACTAGCAACCCATGATGTGGACACCTTCTCAGTAATTCTTTGTATCTCTCCCAATCCTCATACAATGATTCTGACTCTTCTTGAATGAAGGACGTGATGTCATTTCTCAACTTTGCCGACTTTGCTGGAGGAAAAAATTTAGTCAGGAACTTCTGTGCTAAATCATTCCATGTGGTGTTTGTTCCTGTTGGTAGTGCTAGTAACCATCCTTTAGCTTTATCCTTTAATTAAAATGGGAATAGTCTCAATCTGATTGCATCATCTGACACTCCGTTTGACTTGAACGTATCACAAATCTCTACAAAATTGGCAATGTGTAGATTTGGATCTTACTTTAAATCCCCCCTGAACTGAACCGACTGTTGGATCATCTGGATGATTGCCGGCTTTATCTCGAAGTTGTTGGCTTGTACCACTGGTCTAGTAATACTTGACGGATCGCCTTCAACTATGGAAACAGAGAATTCCCTCAGTGTTCTATTCTTTGCCATCTCTACAACTATTACTTCTTGTTCAACTGTAGCTTCTTTTTCTCTTCTTTCTCTGTTCAGTCTTCGGGTGGTTCTTTCAATCTCAGGATCAACAGGAACCATTGGCTGACATCTTGCTCTTCGCATAAACTACACAGAACAATAGCAAGAATGAAATCACACCAAACAAAGAAAAATAATGAAAAAAAATAAAACAACAATTAAGTAAAAATAACACTCCAATCTAGCTAACACAAGAAAATTTTAATGTTAACACAAAACTCAATCCCCAGCAACAGCGCCAAAAACTTGATGTGTTGTTACAACAACATGCAAAAATAGCAAGTGTACTAGTCGCACAAAGTAATAAAGTGATGAGTGAGTATCGTTCCCATGAGGATTGGTTGCTAAGCACTAAGTTTTCTACTATTTTCACGTTGGAGCAATCGAGTAGCTTGGATTAATGGGAGAAAATTAAACTTAAAACTAAAACAAAATTTCTAAATATTCAAAGCTAAATTATGAAAGCAAGATTAAAAACAAGGTAATATCAGTTTTAAAACAACGGGTAGGGTTTTAACTTCATTCGGACTCTATGGGTTAAACCTAAGGATTATACTAATTCCATATTCACATGCATGGATTGTAAATCGAATTCTCTAAAGTGTAAAATATACCTTCTCAGGCTATATTTCCTTACTCTTCCTTATTAAACTTCCGCACCCAACAAAATGAAGATTAATAGTTCAAAGCTTATTAAGCACAAAGAATCCTAGATTGATTTCATTGATTCTCAAATCTATCTCTAGCATTCAATACTACAATGGTGATTACCCAAGAAGCTTAACACGATTCATTTCTCAATCTCATCATGTTCATCACATAAAAACAATAAATTCAGAATAATCACACAAACAAAGCAAAATCATATGAAAATAATAACAATCAATTACTTAACCCATGGAATTCCGAATTACATCAAAACCCTAACCCAAAATGGGTTAGTTCATAGCTAAATCAACAACACAAACAAAAGAAACAAAAAACCCAATGTTTAACATAATGAAAATAAGAGAAAGGACAAGAGATCTCCCTAGATGACAAATCCACTGGTTTTAATCTCAAATCTTCACCCTTTTCAATCAAAGTTCACCCAAATTAAACCTAAGAAAATGAAAATAGTTGTTTCTCCTTAAAAAATGACTAAGTTTTGCTTTTATACCTTGCCCAAAAACCTAGGAAAATGCCTAAAAATGAAAGCGTGTTTTGACTCACAGCCTGGCAAAGAAGGATTCTCGCCTCGATGACGAAGTGAAATAAAACTCTGGTGCGCAACTATCTTCGCAGCGGCGAACCTTCATTGGAATTCTGAATTTATAGAATTGCCCTCCGCTTGCTTCTTTGCTTGAATCTTCGATCTTCGACACTCTCCTCATGGAAACAAGCTCCATAGTGCTCCACTCTACATCAGAACTTTCCCAACTTCTGAGATCCACTCACTTCTGAGTCCAAAAACTCTAATTCGCTCATTATTTGCATATAATGTCCATTTTAGCCTGAAACACAAAAATATAAAGAATTAAGTAGCAATTCGGGTCAAAATGAACTAAGAAGTATCTGAAATCCGACTAAAAAGTCTAATAAAAACAGTATAATCCACAGATTATCATAACCCACCCGAGGATTCCATATGGATGGTAACCCTAGTGTCCATGGAACAAATCCTCTAACGAATGGTGGTGTATGTGATCCTTAGACTTGAGACCACTGGAGTGCCTTGTGCACCGATTAGTGTAGTTTGACACTAGCCTAACGCAGTTCTTTTCAGAGCTGTCAATACGGTGGTGATTGGCTGCATCAAGGAGTGTATCAAGACTATGGTGCATAGACAGAGGATTCATCACTCTCGGGTATGGGAGAAGTTATCTCACAGCGCAATTCAGTATATGGCAATGATACTAAAACTGTGGCCACAGTGGGATTGAGTTGTTGCTCTATCCAGTTATAATACGAGGTCATTGGTCTAAGCCCAAGAATACATAATATCGAGAGTAATCGAAGATTGACACTATTTCTTTGCCTTTGTCTCGTTGAGATAACGTATGATGAATGGATCGAATTGTACGGTAACCATATCGTTGATAGGTAGCTACTTTGTTGAATCCGAATCTATCGGGTGGCCATGATGCCTTGCTAGGGGCCAATCTTGGTCTGTGTATTAGTGAGACGATTAATTGGTGTTAATCGCGATACTATACACTGCTGATATGATGAACAGCCCATGGGTCACACACATAGAAGATAATTTAAGACCCAGGAAGAAAGAAGGGCGTTTTCGTCTTTTTAGGTGAAAGTGTATTTTGGTAATTTCATAGTGCAATTAAATTTACTGAGGTTGTAGCCTTTATTTGATTTATTAAAAAAATTAAATAAGTGAAATTACGTTTAAATATGTGTTCGCATATATTTAAATAAATTATCATTATTGTTAAATGTTAATATATATATATGTATAGAGATTAAATATATATTAATTGATTTTTAATTGAGATAATGATGAATTAAAATAAATATCTAATTGGGAGTGTTTAGAAACATAGGGTGTCCGGGTTGGAGCCCAAGCCTATTCCATATGGGAATAGGGCAACTAAAATTTCAATATAAAAGAAAAAGGTTAACTGTAAAATATAGAGATAATTCATTATTCACCTTTTCTTTGAAAAGCAAAACACACAGCCCCATACATTTCTCTCCCACGGCAGAAGTGATTTTTAATGTTCATTCGTTGATTGAAAAATCAAATACATTTCTTTTCTTCATTGATCTTAAAGCTAAAGAGGATCTAGCAAATCCCTCTTTTGTTCTTTGTGATTATCTTCGTGTAGACTACGTCAGTTCGATCATACACTTGGGTCGGTAGCAAAACGATCAAAGACAAAGTTGGAGGAGCCTCCAAACCTGCGTATGGTTTCTAAACTCTAGATTAATTTTCTACAAATTCTTATTGTGATATAAACTATAAAAATGTACCTTGATCTTGGCTCTTTGGAACAGTCCTTGTATTTTTATTTTTTTGTTTTCCGCAGCGTATATGGACCATTTCCTAACAATCCAATCCTTTCATCATCCGTTATCTCAACGAGACCGAGGCATAAAAATAGTGTCAACCTCAGTTACTCTCGATATGTATGTATTCAGTTACTGGACCAATGACCGGAATTATTATCTGGATAGAGCAACAACTCAATCCCATTGTGGCCACAGTTTTAATGTCATTGCCATTTACTAAATTGAGCCATGAGATAACTTCCCCCGTACCCGGGAGTGATGAATCCTCTGTCGATCCACCATAGTCTTGATACACTCCTTGATGACAGCCAATCACTCCGTATTGCGGTCACGAATAGAATCAGCGTTGGGCTAGTGTCAAACTGCACCAATCGATGCACAAGGCTCTTCGGTGATCTCAAGTCTAAGATCACATACACCACCATTCGTTAAAGGATTTTTTCCATAGACACTGGGGTTACCATCCATATGGAATCCTCTGGTGGGTCAGTCCAGTGAACTTGCCTACAGTAAGTACCCATGTGTTGCATCAAAGGGTTGTCACCAAACAACCTTGACAAGTGAGATCGATCCGCTGCTTTCGCCAGGGGGTCGTTCAATACTATGATAGCCTTACCGTATTATCGTGGCCCTTACTTTAGAATAATTCTGGGGTTACAGACGTTTCTAGAATGGCCACCATATGTGCTCATAGGGTTCTTACTATCAAGATTTGAAACACTTGATACCCTCGTCACGGTTCTACCATTCTAATGACATATATCAATACATACAATGATGATTTACGCGATATAGAATAAAATGCCTTTTATTGATCAATGAACATTATTACAAATAGTCAATTCTACAATAATTGATTGGCTCTAGGGCACTACTCTAACACTTGGGGGAAATGTTCGACTTCCTCAGAAAGTACCAAATGAAGCTCAATCCTTTGAAATGTTCTTTCAGGGTGAGGTCGGGTAAATTTTTGGGCTTCCTCGTAAACAAACGGGGTATAGAAGCCAACTCGAAGAAGATTCAGACCTTGCTCAACATGAAAAGCCCAACCAACATAAGACAGGTGCAAAGCTTGACAGGACGTGTAGCCGCACTCAATAGATTCGTTTCTTGAGCCACGGATAGATGTTTGCCATTCTTTGAGACCTTGAAGGGGAAGAAAAGTTTCAAATGGACAGAGGAGTGTGAAAGAGCCTTCTAAGAGCTGAAGAAACGTCTGGGACAACCTCATTTGCTATCAAAGCCCTTCTAGGGTGAGTCATTGCTGCTATATTTATCAGTATCAAAGTCCGATGTCAGTGCGATGTTGGTATGCCAAGAGGGAGGAGTACAATGGCTGATATACTATGTAAGCAAGAGACTCCTCGTCGTGGAGACGAGGTAGCCAGAGTTGGAAAAGCTCACCTTTGCCCTTGTCTCTGCTGCTAGAAAATTGCGACCTTATTTCTAGGTACATTCCATCCACATGTTAACAAATTTCCCACTAAAAAAATAATGCAGAAGCCCAAGACATCAGGTAGACTGATCTAGTGGACCATGGAGATGAGTCAACACGACATCAAGTACATCCCGAGGACAATGATCAAAGGTCAGGCCTTGGAAGATTTTATATCTGAATTCTCCTATCATCCAGAAGCTGAGTCAAGCCCGCCAAGGGTAGATACCTTAGGGGAGATCGAGCAATAGAAGTCAAAGTTTGACGACTTATGGCAATGGACTCTATATGTAGATGGCTCCTCGAATGAGAAAGGAGCAAGAGCCTTGCTCTTGCTCGAAAGTCCAGAGGGAAACCCGATCAGAGCCATAGTAAGATTCGGGTTATTTGCTTTACTGGTGAGTATGAGGCATTGCTCATAGGATCCGCCTCGCCAAGGAAATGAGGGCCGAGTCTATTAAGATTTATAGTGACTCACAGCTTGTAGTCCATCAAATTATTGGGGAATACCAAGCGAAGGGAGACAGGAAGTTGTCCTACCTCTAACTAGCGAAGGCCGAGCTCAAGCAGTTCAGATCCTTCACAATTCTCCAGATCCCAAAGGAGAAAAACTCGTAGGCAGATGCATTAGCCCATTTAGCTTCTGCAATGAATTAGGAAAAAGCCAATTCCATCCCAGTTAAGTTCCTCCCGGGACCAAGCATCTCCACTTTACAAGGTCCGGTTTTAACTATGGGTCAGAGATACAGTTGGATGGACACAATCACCGCTTGATTGAGGGACGATACACTACCAGAGGAGAGAACCGAAGCCAAAACACTCCACACCAAGGCAGCTCGATTTACGCTCATCAATGATAAACTGTACAAGCGTAGGTTCAATGTACCGTTGTTACGATGTATTGACCATGAGGACATGGATTATGTTATGAGGGAGATCCATGAGGGAATTTGTGGAAATCACGCAGGAGCCAGTTCTCTAGCATACAAAGTACTTCTCCAGGGATATTACTGGCCAACAGTTTTTGACGATGCAATAGACTATGTTCGCAGATGTGATAGATGCCAGAGATTTGCAGATATTTTGCAAGCCCCATCATAAGAATTGGCCACTTTGACAAGCCCCTAGCCATTTGCAATCTAGGGCATCGACCTTATCGACCCCTTGCCTCAAGGAAAAAAGGGGCATTAAGTTCGTAGTAGTTGTTATGGACTACTTCACCAAGTGGGCAGAGGCCAAGCCCCTAGTAACAATAACGTGAAACAAGCAGAAGGACTTCGTCTATAAAAAAACATTACTTGTTAGTTTGGGATTCCCCACACAATAATAACCGACAATGGGAAACAGCTTGACAGTGAAGACCTCAGGACCTTCTGCGAGCAGCTTGGCATCAAGAAGAGTTTCCCCGTTATTTATTGACCTCAAGCTAATGGACAAGTAGAGGCTATGAACAAGGTCATCAAGCACACTAATAAGAAAATGCTCGATGCCTTGAAGGGGAGGTGGGCTGATGAATTGCCTAAAGCTTTGCGGTTCTATAAGACAATAGCTAGAAGTTCAACCAGTGAAACCCTGTTCTCTCTATCAGACGGTGTAAAGCAATGGCCCCGGTTAAAGTGGGGATCATCTCATTTTGAAGAGAATTTTTCAACGAGGAAACAAATGAAGATTTTCTCCACCTGAGGCTGGACCTAATCGAAGAACACTAGGTCTAGTCCCAGCTAAGGCTTGCCTTATATCAGCAGCGAGCCAAACAATGCTTCAATACCAAAGTTAAAAACAAAGACTTTGAAGTGGGCAATCTGGTTCTCAGGATGGTCATCTAGAGTACCCAAAACCTGAACTTGGGGGTACTTGGACCCAAATAGGAAGGTCCTTTTAGGATCTCTAAGAAGCTCGCGCCAAGATCTTTCCACTTGGAACGCCTCAACGGCGAAGCAATAATGCGAGCTTAAAACGCCTAGCACTTGCGAAGGTATTACCAATAAGCGGCTCGGCTTTTAGTTATTTCTTTGTTCTTTATTCATTATAAGGCCACTCGTGGCCAAAGCGTTTGATCAATAAAAGAGGTATTATTCATGATTTTCCTTGTTCGTAGTTAATGCCTTTAATCCATTAGCATTTATTTACCGACCTGTAAATCGTGACCTTAGCGATGATATTTGAAAAGAGAACTCAGAGTCAAGAGTCCCGGAAAGGCAGCTTATCTCAGAAAAGCCATGCCAAAATCCAACTTTGTAAGGATAAAATATCCTAAATCAACGAAGTTAAACTTGAAAAAATTCAAGGAAAAAAACACGTTAAAGGAAATCGGCCCTAAGCCAGTGACCAAAACTCAAAAAGGACGATAAGTCCGAAAATCAAAGTTACTCGTCGCATAAGATTTCCTGGCATAAATCAATACAGAAAATCCTAAATTGACAAAGTTAAACTTTAAAAAATTCAAGGAAAAAAACACGTAGAAGGAAATCAGCCTCATGCTAGCGACCAAAAACTCGAAAAGAATGATAAGTTCGAAATCGAAGTTAATCAGTGCATAAGATTTCCTCGCATAAATTCGAAAAAGCTCCTTGAGAAGCAAGCTATGCATGACCTATAGCAAATCCCTATCTTATATTACAAGTCCAATTAGGACAAACGAAATGACTCTGCAAAAATATAATACATTGCTCGAAAAGGAAATGATGAAAAATTTTCTTATATCAATTAAGTTCAATTACATTGTTTCAACCAAAAAAAAAAAAAAAAAAAAAAAAAAAAAAGGTTAACAATTTCTCAGGCTGTAGGAGGAGCAGGAGGGTCATCCTTGAGGCGATCGGGGAGGGGCTTCGCCATCAAGGGCAAGAAACAGTTCCTCAACAGGAGGGATGGCATGTAACGCCTACATCGAGGTACATAGTTTTACTTATGCCCTAATACCCTTAGTTGAATTTTGTTAGAGTTATCTTGAACAATTGTGAAGAAAATGCCTTAAAATTTCATTAAGGGTAAAATGGTCTTTTCACTTAGAATTAGTTGAAAAAGTGGGGAGTGAAAAGAAGTAGAATAACATGGAGAATGCAATAAAAATGAGGGCATTATGGTAATTGACTAAGGGACATAGATGGAATTTCATAGAAAGTGCAAGGGTAAAATGGGAAACTATAAAAAATATTACGTTATATCAATAGTTGAAGAATGAATCCCTAGCCATTCTTCCTCCACTTTCACGCCACCTTCATCCCCAAGTTCTCTCAATTTCTTCAATTCTTTTTTTATGGGAAATTCATAGATTTTGGGTTATTTTTAGTTGAATTTCAATCCCAAGCATCCTTAGGTAAGATCCTTGTACTAAGAAATGAGTTTTAATTTTTAAAGTGTTAAATTTTGATGATTTGTGTTCATAGGATTTCAGAGAAAGAGAGTTGGATTAAAGAAGAGTATTAAAGTGTTGGATTGCTCACATCTAAGGTAAGTAAATCCTATCCTAGTTATGATTGAAGCAATATTGTGTAGAGAATTTCTTTTATGCATATATGTGTTTTATATGAAGAATTGTTGATGGATTTGATGTTGAATGATGGTTATAACTTATCCATGAGAAGTAGTGTTTGTGTATTTGATGTTTGATGAGAGTTTGGATGAATTATGGAAGAATTGGAGTAGAAATTATGGAGTGTGCAATTTGGACAGGTTTGGCGTTAATCTTGGAAGATTTTGTTCCAAATTTTGGTGGCTTAGAAAAGAAGTAGAAGTGTAGCCAATTTAGAGCTTAGATGTGCACATAAGTTGTTTGATGAAATGTCAAAGAGAAGTGCATATATGAGTATGATTATGTGTTATCTTGAGATGAGTTAGTAGATGGTAGAGAATGACATGTTTGCATTCCATATTGCATTATTGCATCTAAACATGTAATTTAGAAAGAATTATATGCATGAACCATCTACATGCATACATACTCATGAGCGCATGAAAAAGCATTAAAGAATATTAAAGAGTAAATAGAAGGAAATAGAATATTAAAGAAATTCAAATCTGGATTTTTATTTAAAGAAGTGTAGAAAGATAAAAGAAGAGAAGGTTGTTGTGATGGGGAACCCATGAGTGACATAGCCCCGCATGCACGCTGCCTTTAGTGAGCGGCCTCAGAATTCTGAAAGAAGAATTCTATAGTCCGTTAGAAGTGCATGTGGATGAGGACTGTACCTAGAATTAGAGAATACACTTACACGGCCAAGGTTCCAAATCCATGCCTCAACCGAGTCCGATCGGCAAGAAAGAAAAAAAAGAAGAGAAAGACTAGAAAAGAAAGAAAGAAAGAAATACAGAAAAAGAAAAAGAAAATAGAATAAGAAAAATAGAAAAGAAAATGCACATTCTATGCATTTGTACATTTGCATCATATCTATGCATAATACCATGCCTATTATCTTGAGTACTGAGAAAATTAGAAATTGGGAAAGAAAAGAGAAAAAATAGAGGAAGAACAGAGAAAGAACAGAGAAGAATAGAGAAGTGTGATGTAAGGAAAGAAATTCAGCATTTAAGCAATGGAGAGAGAAGGGTAGCATAACGAGTTTACTTACTAAACAATTAGTGCGCACCCCGTTGTTTTCAATGTTTTTCTAGGTAGTAGGTGAGATGCGGTCACATGGAAATTCAAGAAACGAAAGGGTTTGGCGACACTGTCGAGTTACTATTTTGTGACTTTATTATATTATGTAAAGATTTGTATATAGAGAAAAATTAATTATGGGCCCATTATTTCATACTCATCTATAGTTATATATTTTCTTATAATATTGTTTATTTTCCGAGTATACTAGCTAGAAAGAAAGTATTACATTTTTGGTATCAGAGAAAAGGTTTTGGGATTTGATAATGTGCCTCTCCTGCTACATTGATGTTTCGTAGCGGACCACTGTAAGTTATTTCTTTCCTTACTTGTAGTAGATGAGTTAATTGAGTTGACTAAAAGTGTTGGTGTTATGTAGATGAGACGTAGAACCCGAGCAAGCAGTAGGAAGGAAATGTGTACGGCTGAACCTTCCAACCCTCCAGAAACTACTCCCCATGTCCTCAATGAAGCGAGGATCCATAGTATTATACAGCAAGTCTTAGTAGAGAATCGGGGAGGCTCTGTGCCGAAGAGAGTTGAGACCCCAGTTATTGTACCGACCCCTAGAGAGGAGAGAGAGAGGTCGGTACCCCCAGTAGTACAGAATTATTTTGAGTCGATATATGGGTTGCCTAGTTAACATCAGCCATCAGAATTCAGGGGTATAGTAGACCCCGAGTGGCGTAAGAGCCTTTAGATCCGTGGGAGGGCGCATACGACACTTTTCCCTATGACAGACCGGGAGAAGATTCAATATGCAAGCTTTTTGTTTAGGGGTGATGACTGTATATGGTGGGAATTGATGAAGGATACTCACAATATAGCCTCGATGACTTGGGGAGATTTTAGAAGATTGTTTAAGGCAGAATATAAAACAGTTGATCGAGTTCATGAAAAGATTCAGGAGTTTATTAGTTTACAACAGGGAACAAGCTCAGTGAAAGAATATTCAGTGAAATTCAATTCCCTGGCAAGGTTTGTGCCAGGTGTAGTGAGTACACCAGAATTGAGGAGGGATAAGTTCGTGCATGGGCTGAAACCAAAAATAGCCCGAGATGTGATGGTCGGTGCCCAACCCCCTCAGACATATAGTGAAGCTTTGGAATGAGCTTTACGGGGAGAAATATTTGTGAATAAGCTAACCCCAGCAACTCCATCAACAGTAGCCCCTAGTGTTCCACCTCTTACTCCACAGAGAGATAGAGCTGATGCCCCCACTAATAGAGGGGTGAGAAATAAGAAAAGATTTCAACCCAAGGAGAACATGAGGGATTGGTAGAATAAAAGGCCGAGAACAGTTGAAGTTCACTAGTGTCAAAAGTCTGGAAAAAATCATTATGGGGAGTGTCTTAGAGATTTAGGCCGAAATGTATGTTATAGATGCCGGCAGACAGTGCATATGATGAGAGATTGTAAAGCCCCTCCTGCACCCACAGCGTAGACACCTAGAGGTACCAATGCTCAAGTGTTTACAGTAGCTTAGAGTGAAACTGAAGCTAGCCCATCCGTTGTTACCAGTCAATTATTATTTCACTTAGTTTCCCTTTATGCATTAATTGATTATGGAGCCACACATTCATTTATTACACATGGGATTTTAGAGAGATTAGGTTTGAAACCTATTAGAGTGGATTGTCCCATTAAGATAGAGTTACCAGATGGTGTTAGTATAGTAACTCAAGAGATGCTTCCAGGGGAGTCCGTAGTGATCTATGGAAGGGAGTTGCCAGTGGATTTGATAGTGTTTGATATGCCCGATTTTGATGTTATTTTGGCATGGATTTCCTGGGGAGATTTGGATTAGAGATTGATTGTCGGAAGAAGAAAGTAAGATTTAATCTTGATGATGGAGATAAGTTTAATTTTGGCAAGGGTCACCAACTTAGTATGTTAATTAGCAGTGTAAAGGCCATAAAGATGCTATGAAAAGGGTGCTCAGGGTATATTGGTCATGTAGTGCATAGTAGTGATGTCCCACAACCAGAGATTCTGAATGTGCTAGTAGTCCAAGAGTTTTTAGATGTATTGCCGAAAGATATTGCCAAGACTACTTTTCAAACCAGATATGGGCATTATGAGTTTATAGTGATGCCTTTTGGGTTAACCAATGCCCCAGTAGTCTTTATGGACTTAATGAATCAGGTGTTTCAGGATTGTCTTGATCGATTCATAGTGGTATTTATTGATGATATCCTGGTTTATTCTAAGACAGAAGATGAGCATGAAGAACATTTAAGATTTGTGCTACAGCGATTAAGAGATAAGAAGCTGTTTGCCAAATTTTCTAAGTGTGAGTTTTGGCTAGATCAAGTTATCTTTTTAGGCCATACTGTCTCAAAGGAGGGTATATTGGTGGATCCAAGTAAGGTAAAAGCGATTCTGGAATGGCAACGGCCGAAGACAGTAAAGGAAGTAAGAAGTTTCTTGGGGCTAGTAGGCTACTATAGGCGGTTTGTAGCAGGGTTTGCTCAGTTGGCTAAGCCGCTTACAGCTCTCACCAAACAGAGAACTCCTTTCATTTGGTCAAGTGCTTATGAAGAAAGTTTTCAAGAGTTAAAAAGAAGATTAACCACAGCTCATATTCTTGTGTTACCACAGGAGGGTGTAGATTATGATATTTATACAAATGCCTCATTTCAGGGACTTGGCGCAGTATTGATGCAGTTGGGTAGAGTAATAGCCTATGCTTCTCGTCAGTTAAAAAAGTATGAGACAAGATACCTTACGCATGATCTAGAGTTGGCTGCTATAGCTTTCGCACTAAAAATATGGAGGCATTATTTGTATGGAGCAAAGAGTAACATTTATACGGATCATAAGAGCTTGAAGTATTTCTTCACCCAAAGAGAGTTGAATATGAGGGCGGGAGGAGATGGTTAGAAAGGTTTGGTAAATGATTATGATTGTGAAATCAAGTATCAACCTGGAAAAGCCAATGTAGTAGCTGATGCCTTGAGTAGAAAAGCCTACTTGTCTCAACTCACAAGACAGAAAGAGTTATTAGGCGAGTTGATAAAGGACCAAATAGAGGTGATACCGGGAAGGCTTGCCAAGTTAGACATTTAGCTTAGTTTGCTAGAAGATATTAAAGAAAGACAAGTTGTTGATGAGTGGTGTCATAAAATAAGTCAGCAAGTGATTGAGGGCAAGATATCAGAATTCCACCTGTTAGATGGTGTCCTCTGTTTCTAGAATCGTATATGCATTCCCCAAGATGCTAAGTTGAAAAGAAAGATCCTTACGGAGGCTCATGATACACCATACACTGTTCATCCTGGGGGCACCAAGATGTATCAAGATTTAAAGAAAAGTTATTGGTGGCCAGGTATGAAGAGAGATATTGGAGATTATGTGACTAAGTGTTTGATTTGTCAATAAGTGAAAGTAGAACACCAAAGACCATCAAGTTCGCTTCAACCACTTAGCATTCTTGAATGGAAATGGGAAAGTATATCAATGGATTTTATCACAGGCCTTCCAATAGTTCAAAACGGGTATAATGCAATATGGGTGATAATAGACAGATTAACGAAATCAACCCATTTTCTTCCAGTAAAGGATAGCACTACCTCAGATCAGTTGGCCCAGATCTACGTTAGGGAGATAGTTAGACTCCATGTTGTACCTAAGACCATAGTGTCAGATAGAGATTCCAGATTTGTTTCGGCTTTCTAGACCAGTCTAGAGAGAAACTTGGGTACTAGATTGGCATTTAGTACAGCATACCATCCTCAAACAGATTGCCAGAGAGAGAACAAATCAGATACTTGAGGATATGTTGAGAGCATGCTGTATGGATTATAGAATGACTTAGCATGAGATGTTACCTTTGGTGGAGTTTGCCTATAATAACAGTTATCAGGCTACAATTAAGATGGCTCCTTATGAGGCTTTGTATGGTAGACGATGAAGATCTCCTTTGCATTGGGATGAGGTAGGAGAGAAAGATGAGTTACATACAACTCTTGGGCCAGAGATAACCTAGAAAATGATAGAAGATATACAGTTGATCCGACATAGAATGAAGTAAGCTTAAGATAGACAAAAGAGCTATGCAGATTTAAAGAGAAAAGATGTCAAATTTGCAGAGGGTGATAAAGTGTTTATTAAAGTTTCCCCCTATAAACGGGTCATACGTTTTGGCGGTAAATGAAAGTTAGCACCTAGATACATTGGCCCATTTGAAGTGTTGCAACGAGTTGGAAAGGTAGCTTATAAGTTAGTGCTACCATGTAATATGGATAGGGTGCACAATGTGTTCCATGTCTTGATGCTCCGCAGATATGTTAGTGATCCCTCCCATATACGAAAAGTTGAAGAAGTGGATTTAGAAGAGAATCTCATTTATGAGGAGCAACTAGTACAGATCTTAGACATAAAGATTAAAGAGCTCTGAAACAAAAGTATTCCACTCGTAAAAGCCCTATGGAGGAATCATAAGCTAGAAGAAGCAACATGGGAGGTAGAGCAAGATATGTGGAACCACCATCATGAGTTGTTTGTTTGAATTTCGAGGACGAAATTCTTGTACGGGGGGAGAACTGTAACGCCCACATCGAGGTACGTAGTTTTACTTATGCCCTAATACCCTAAGTTGAATTTTGTTAGAGTTATCTTGAACAACTGTGAAGAAAATGCCTTGAAATTTCATTAAGGGTAAAATGGTCTTTTCACTCAGAATTAGTTGAAAAAGTGGAGAGTGAAAAAAAGTAGAATAACATGGAGAATGCAATAAAAATGAGGGCATTATGGTAATTGACTAAGGGACATAGATGGAATTTCATAGAAAGTACAAGGGTAAAATGGGAAACTATAAAAAATATTATGTTATATCAATAGTTGAAGAATGAAACCCTAGCCATTCTTCCTCCACTTTCACGCCACCTTCATCCCCAAATTCTCTCAATTTCTTCAATTCTTTTTTCATGGGAAATTCATAGATTTTGGGTTATTTCTAGTGGAATTTCAATCCCAAGCATCCTTAGGTAAGATCCTTGCACTAAGAAATGAGTTTTAATTTTTAAAGTGTTGAATTTTGATGATTTGTGTTCATAGGATTTCAAAGAAAGAGAGTTGGATCAAAGAAGAGTATTAAAGTGTTGGATTGCTCACATCTAAGGTAAGTAAATCCTACCCTAGTTATGATTGAAGCAATATTGTGTAGAGAATTTCTTTTATGCATATATGTGTTTGATATGAAGAATTGTTGATGGATTTGATGTTGAATGATGGTTAGAACTTATCCATGAGAAGTAGTGTTTGTGTATTTGATGTTTGATGAGAGTTTGGATGAATTATGGAAGAATTGGAGTAGAAATTATGGAGTGTGCAATTTGGACAGGTTTGGCGTTAATCTTGGAAGATTTTGTTCCAAATTTTTTTGGCCTAGAAAAGAAGTAGAAGTGTAGCCAATTTAGAACTTAGATGTGCACATAAGTTGTTTGATGAAATGTCAAAGAGAAGTGCATGTATGAGTATGATTATGTGTTATCTTGAGATGAGTTAGTAGATGGGTAGAGAATGACATGTTTGCATTCCATATTGCATTATTGCATCTAAACATGAGAATTTAGAAAGAATTATATGCATGAACCATGTACATGCATACATACTCATGAGAGCATGAAAAAGCATTAAAGAGTATTAAAGAGTAAATAGAAAGAAATAGAATATTAAAGAAATTCAAATCTGAATTTTTATTTAAAGAAGTGTAAAAAGATAAAAGAAGAGAAGGTTGTTGCGATAGAGAACCCATGAGTGACATAGCCTTGTTAGAATAGATGCCCTAGAGCCAATAAATTATTGTAGAATTGACTCTTTGTAATAAAGGTTATTAATCAATAAAGGGCATTTTATTCTATATCGCGTAAATCATTATTATTGCAATATATATTGATATATGTCCTTAAAATGGTAGAATTGCGACGAGGGTATCAAGTCTTTTCAATCTTGATAGTGAGAACCCAATGAACACATATGGTGGCCATTCTAGAAACGTCCATAGCCCCGGTATTATTCTGAAGTAAGTGCACAGATAATACGGTAAGGCTATCATTGTGTTGAACGACCCTGTCGAAAGGTAGTGACTGAGCTCACTTATTAAGGTTGTTTGGTGACAACCTGGTGCAACACATGGGTGCTTGTTGTAGGCGGATATACTATAGCAAGTTCACTGGAATGACCCACTAGAGGATTCCATATGGATGGTAACCCCAGTGTCTATGGAACAAATCCTCTAACGAATGGTGGTGCATGTGATCCTTAGATTTGAGATCACCGAAGCGCCTTGTGCACCGATTGGTGCAGTTTGACACTAGCTTATCGCAGTTCTATTTAGAGCTGTCAGTATGGTGGTGATTGGCTGCATCAAGGAGTGTATCAGGACTATGGTGGATTGACAGAGGATTCATCACTCCCGGGTACGGGAGAAGTTATCTCATGGCACAATTCAGTATATGGCAATGACACTAAAACTGTGGCCACAACGGGATTGAGTTTTTGCCTTATCCGGATTATAATATAGGTCATTGGTCCAGAAATTGAATACATAATATCGAGAGTAACCGAAGGTTGACACTATTTCTATGCCTTTGTCTCGTCGAGATAACGTTATGATGAAAGGATCGATTTGTACGGTAACCATATCGTTGACGGTAGCTACTTTGTTGAATCTGAATCTATCGGGTGGCCATGATGCCTTCTAGGGGCCAATCTTGAGTACGTGCATTAGTGAGACGATTAATTGGTCTTAATCACGATACTATACACTGCCGGTATGATAAGGAGCCTATAGGTCACACTCATAGAAGATAATTTAAGAGCTAGCAAGAAATATGGGCGTTTTCGTCTTTTTGGGCAAAAGGGTATTTTGGTAATTTCACAGTGCAATTAAATTTGCTGAGGTTGTAGCCTTTTATTTAATTTGTTAGAAAAATTAAATAAGTGAAATTACATTTAAATATGTGTTAGCATATATTTAAACAAATTATCATTATTGTTAAATGTTAATATATATATATATATTAATTGATTTTAATTGAAGATAATGATGAATTAAAATAAATATCTAATTAGGAGTGTTTGGTAACATGGGGTGTTTGGGTTGGAGCCCAAGCCTATTTCATATGGGAATAGGGCAATTAAAAAATTGGACTATAAAAGAAAAAGTGTTAATTGAAAAAGTGTGTGAAATCATTTTACTCATTCATTACTTTTCATTTGAAGAAAAACTCTCTAGCCCCAAAACACACTCTCACGCCACTTTTGGTTTTGCAAAGAATCAAAGTTCTTCTTTGATTTTTCTTCTTGTTTCTTAAGGCTAAGGAGGATCTAGCAAATCCCTCCTTAGTTCCTTGCGATTATCTTCGTGTGGACTACGTCGGTTCGATTCTACACTTGGGTCGGTAGCAAAAACGTTTAAGGACAAAGTTGGAGGAGCCTCCAAATGTGCGTAAGATTGTTGAACCTTGAATCTGATTTTCTACAGATTTAATTTATTTATTGCATAAATTGTGATGTTATACTCGGATCTTGGTTCTAAGGAACGATCCATGTCATTTAAGTTTTTTTTGTTTTCCGTTGCGTAAGTGGGTCGTTCACTAACAATGGTATCAGAGCCTCGGGTATTAATTTCTACAGTTTATTGTATGATTTGTAACATGTATTTGGTTGATAACATGTCATTCTTGAAAAATCTGCAAAAACTAGAAAATAAAAAAAAATCTATTTTTGGATGAATGATTCAAATGATAAGATGGTTTATAATGTGTTGATGGATGTTATATTGGTTGGTTGATATCCTGGTTGAAGGTGTGTGCATTCGATTTGATTTGGATTGGTGTTATTACACAAAAAATGCAAAATAAAGCGAACTGGTCATATTGGGGATTTCCAGGTTTCGCCGCGAGTGATTTCTGGAATTTCTGTACTTTTTTGCGAAGGGACCAATCTGCAGTTTTTAATAACCTATAAAGCCAATAATCATTCTGCACATAAAAGAGGGTAATTAATTAATAAACCCACCCAATTCAAAAATTGATTGTTTTTGAAATGTATGCAATGTACTTGTTTGTATATCGCATGGTGCCCGGTACGTGAGCCTTAGACGTAAAGGTGAATGTTTTAAATTTTTGGGTATGTATGGTTGTAAATTTTTAAATAAGCCCTGCGTGTCCTGCCTATCTCCTCTTCTCAATGTACATTCTCTTCTCATCTCATTCCCTTCGAATGTAAATCGAGGTTTCTAAATTTGTTGATGTAAAATTAGTTTAAGATTAGTTTTATTGTAAATTTAGAATGATGTATTTGTAATGTACTTAAAGACAGAGCAAAGGACGAGGCAACCATACTCGAAGACTCAAGATATTTATTACAGGACCCCTAGGTGACCCACCGATTCCTCTAGGCTCGAGGAAATCGGTTTTAGTTGGGCCATGTGCCGGCACGTTTTAATATTGTGTTTAGAATGCATGCTAAGGTTGAATGTTGAATAACATGCCAAACAATGTCATTCTAACAAAGATAATAATCTGATGAGACATTAAATAACAAACCCTCAATTAAAGTATATTAAGTCATGTAAGCCTTCCATCACCATGGTTTTAATCAAACCACTGTTCGTCGGAACCTTGTTCGCCAAAGCGAAGGGTACACTTCTACCAGTGGGAGGTTAAAGTGCATTGAAGTTTTCCTTAATGGTGATGGGTCGACGTAAAATGACGGTTTTGCTTGTTCGCCAAAGCAAATGTTGATAAACGCGTTATAGGCATAGTAGAGCTGTACACATATTGTGTGTATGTGGTGACATGTAGTGTCCACCCTACTGATACTGAGAATCACGCTTGAGGACAATGATTGGAGCCATTGGATTGTGATTGGCTTGTTGGCTTTTTCACATTTGAGGTTGATAGTGGGAGCTATCAACTGATGTGGATTAAGTTTGTTGGCCTACCTAATCAACTCATTTTGGCTTGTTTGCCAAAACGAAGGTTTGAAATGGGCAGGATGGGATCTCGGTACACTAAGAAAGTCAACGGGCTTTCCCAAGTTATTAGTGAGGGCTATTGGCTTGAGTAAAATAGTGGGAGCATCGTTTAATAAAAGACCATATTAAATAATAATGAACTTTATAATAACTTTATTTTTCTGCAATTGTAGATTCACCAAAATGAGCATTATGAACTGCGACCGATAATCGAGAAAGAAAAGAGGTTGGATGGATCCAATTTCTCAAACTGGTATTGTAATCTTCGGATTATACTCAAGTCAGGAAAGAAATTGTATATCTTTGAAAAGTCATACATGGCTGAGCCTGATCTTGATGCCACTCAGGAAGTAAATGATACTTATCAAAAGTTCCTTGATGATGCTGATAGCGTTCAATGCTTGATGTTAGCATCGATGACACCTATGATGCAAAAGCAGCATGAGAATATGGATGCTTCTTCCATTATTCTACACCTCAACGAGCTTTTTGAAACAAATGCTCGACATGAGAGGTACAAGGTGTCGAAAGCACTGTTTGGGAGTCGTCTAACTAAGGGTGCCCAAGTTGGTCCTCATGTGCTCAAGATGATCGAGCACATAGAGAGGCTTAAGACTTTGCGATGTGGCTTGGATGCAGAATTACAAATGGATTTGATTCTGCAATCCTTGCCCGACTTCTTATGCTCGTTCATAATGAATTTCAATATGAACACGATGGAAAAACCAAAACCCCTATCGAACTTTTGAACATGCTAAGGACTGCAGAGCAGGACTTGAAAAAGTCCAAGCCTATTTTACTAGCTGCTACCTGTAACGCCCCATTTGAGATACATAGCCATTGTTTATGGTATGGCCTAAAGGGTTAACTTGAATTGCTCCTAAATGAGATTGTTTATTGTTCATGTTGTTTGGTTGGCCCTTGGTTGAGTTTATGTTTGAGTGTTTACCCAAGAATTGGTCAAGACTTGCGATTTTGGAGTTGCGGTCTTCGCCAAGGCGGAGAACTTGGCTTTGTGTAATTTGCAATGTCGGATTCGTAATTCTTCACGGGGCGACAAAGAATTCTTCGCCGCGGAGAAGAGCTGAATAAAATGTGTATTGAGGTTTCTAGAGAATTCTTCCATAGGGGCAAAATGACATTTCTACCCATTAATTAGCGGGAAAAGAAAAGTGGGGAGTAAAAATGTAAGAATTTCCCCATGGAGAATATGTTAGAGTGGGTGGGGGTGAGTGTAATGAATCAAAGGTCAAGGATGGAATTTTCAAGAAAGATCAAGGGCAATATGGGAAGGAATGAATAAATTTTGAGCTAAAAATTTAAGGGTTAGTCTCTAACCCTTCATTTCACCCATTTCCACTGCCTCTTCATCCCTCATTTTCTCTCAATTCCTCACTCAATCTTCCAAGGGATTTTTGAGAGTTTTAGTTGGAATTTGACAAAGAATTGATCCTAAGCAAGAAGAGGTAAGAATCCCTACTCTAGATATGAGTTTTATTTATGTAAGGGCTAAGTTCTTACTAAGTTTATGCTTAGGAAATAAGGGAAAGCTAAGGTCCAACAAGAGTAGAGAACTTTAGTGAAGACTACTCAAGCATGAGGTAAGTAAATCCAACTCAAGCTAAAGTTTAAACAATCTTTGAGTGGAGATTTCTTTATGCATGTATATATGATGCTTGTTGAGAAATTGAGTAGAGATATATGTTTACTTGTTGAGAAAATGAGTTGATATGAATATTCATGTTGTGTTTATTGGATATGCATCCTTTATGAGAAGTGTTGATGTGTGATGAGTTTGAGATGAAGTTGGAGGAGATTGAGTAATTTTTAGGGAGTGTTTTTATATGATAGGAGTTATGTCCATAGAAGGGAGTTTATTCCCATTTTGGATGATTAAAAAGAGAAATAGAGTTGTAGTTAGAGAGGAGTTTTTGTATGCATATGAGATGTTTGATTAAATGCCTAAGAGAAATATGTTACAGCGCCCTTATCAACCGGTTCGTGACTTTTTAGTGATTTTGGGCATTTCTTACGGATTGAACTGGGTAGACCCAAACATAATTATAGCCCTGTCTCTAAGATTTAAAACGAGACAAAAATCGTAGCATCTGAATTTTGTGTATAACTCAGTTATGAGTGGTGACAACCGTTTGCAAAATGTCTGTTCTTTGATGGAACATTGCATATTGGCATTTCTAAGTGCATTAATGAGCATGAGCCATCCATGTGCATTAATTGTGCATGAGAGTAGCTTAGAAAGAGTAGAGAACTTTGTGAATACTACTCTAAGAGTTAAGCTATACTATGAGTAACTAGCTTGAGAAAGAGATGAGTATTAGCTTGAGAGAGAGTAGAGAATTTTGAGTATAAGCTACACTATGAGTAATAGCTTGAGAAAGAGAGTAGAGAATGTTGAGAATAAGCAACTCTAAGAGTAAAGAGAATGAAAACACTCTAATAGTAAAGAGAAAGAGAGATTGAGCACTAGAGAATAAAAGAGAGAAAAGTGCTGGGCGTAAGAGAATAGAGTAGGTTATGCGATGGGGAACCCGTGAGTGATGAGTAAAGTCACGAGAGTGGGTGCTTTGTGATCCCCAGTCGTGCCTCCGGTAAGATGGGGTCGTGACCGTCACGAAGAGTGGAACATGAGGTTCCAACCGTGCCTCCGGTAAGATGGGGCCGTGACATTCAGAGAGAGAGAGAATACACTCACGTGGCCAAGGGTTCCGAATCCATGCATGACCGAGTCCGATCGGCAAAGAATGAGTAGAATGGTCACGAGAGTGGGTTGGTGCTTTGTGATCTCCACCCAACCGTGCCTCCGGTAAGATGAGGCCGTGACATGCAAGTGAGGAAGAATGAGCAAACATGAGAAAGAATAAAGAGAGACAATGAGTAGGGTTACGAAGTGTGGGATGAGTACCCAGCTGTGCCTTCGGTAAGATGAGGTCGTGATTTACAACAGAAAGTTAATAGAGATGAGTTATGAGAAAGAGAGACAAGAAGAGAATCAGTAGAAGTCACGTAGAGCAGGAGAAGTCCCGGCCGTGCCTCTGGTAAGATGCGACCGTGACATTTAAAGAGAGAGTTAGTAGAAAATAATTATGAGAAATGAGAAAGAGATAATAGAGAGAATTAAAAGATGAGAAAACTTGAGAAAACTTGAGAAAGAATGAGAAAGCTTAAGAAAGAATGAGAGAGTATGAGAAAGAATGAGAGAGTTTGAGCTAGTACGAATAGAGAGTAGAAGAAAGAAACATGCAGTTCTTTTGCATTAATTGCATGTACATCTCATACATGCATGCACCATGATTTCTTCCATGGTTAGTGAGAGTATGATGAGAATAAGAGAGAACCATGATTTTCCTTCATGGTGAGTATGATGAGAATAAGAGAGAACAATGATTTTCCTTCATGGTGAGTATGATGAGAATAAGAGAGAACCATGATTTTCCTTCATGGTGAGTATGATGAGAATAAGAGAAGAACCATTTATGGTGAGTAAGAAGAAGGAGAAAAGAGAATAAGAGCAGAGAGAAAGAAAGAATAAAAAGAGCAGAACAAAGTTAAAGGAGAATAAAAATATTAGAAAGAAAGAAAAAAACAAAAAGTTGAGAATTAGAAATAGAAGAAGAGAGTAAGGAAAGAACCAAAGAGTGAGTTGCGGGGACGGGTAGTAGAGGATTTACTTATGAGGGCATTGTTGTGCTCACCCCGTTGTTCTTCTCTTTTGCGGGAAATAGGAGCAATGGTCGGATGGACGCGAGGAGCGGAGAGTATTGGCACCACTGTCCACCAGGTATGATATTTTTGTATTAAGTAGAAAGTTTTTAATACATAGTATTTTGAATTTGTAAAGAATTATCTTTTATGAGTAAAGAAAAGTTTGAGCCCACTATCTTCCATACGCTATGTATATCTATAATTTACATAGTATGAACTATAAGAATAGTGATAGAGAGTAGGTGTTATACTACCAGTAAAGCAAAGGGTAACGGCAAGGGTAAGGCTAAGGCCAAACCCAAGCCAAAGCCTAAAAGACAGGTAGCTCTTGGGCCTGAGAGTGGCATAGGGAAGGGCAAGGTAGTATGCTTCTTTTGTGGCAAGCCCACTGGAGGAAACACTGCAAGGCTTTTCTCGCAAGCAAGAAGAAGTCAGAGGCTACGACTTTAGGGACCAAGGTAGAGTAGAGTGCTCGCCAAGGGGGAGGTGGACCTACGAGTTGGAAATGGAGCACATGTGGCTACATTGGCTGTAGGAACTTATTGTTTATCTTTGCCTACAGACTTGTTATTGGAACTACATAACTGTTATCACGTACCTTCTATTTCTAGAAATATTATTTTAGTATCCGCTTTGGATAATATATGGTATCATTTTGAAAAATCTAATGGATTGTTGTCCTTTAGTTTGAATGGTATTCTATTTGGAATTGCAAGGTTATACAATGGATTATATGTTCTTGATTTAAACAATAAAGATATTCTTAATATTGAAACCAAGAAAGCTAAACATAGGGATCAAAACCAAACATATCTCTGGCACTGTAGATTGTGTCATGCTAATAAGACTCGCTTTGCAAAACTTCAAAGGGATGGAGTTTTGGCCCCTTTTGACTTTCAGTCATTTGAGGTATGCGATTCATGCCTATTAGGCAAGATGACCAAGTCTCCTTTCACATGACAAGGTGAAAGGGCTACTGAGCTATTAGGCATCATCCATAGTGATGTATGTGGTCCACTAGCAGTTGAAGCCAGAGATGGATATTCACACTTCGTCACATTTACTGATGATGTCAATAGATATGGTTATGTCTACCTTATGAGACATAAATCTGAAGCCTTTGATAAATTCAATGAATTCAGGAATGAAGTACAGAATATGTTGGGCAAAAGTATTAAAGCTCTTCGGTCGGATCGAGGAGGTGAATACTTGATCTGGGGTTTGTTTTAGTACCGAAGGAATGTGGGATAGTATCACAACTCACCCCTTCTTATACACCCCAACACAATAGAGTGTTTGAAATGAGGAACAGGACCTTACTTGACATGGTTAGGTCCATGATGAGTTTTAGTGATTTACCTGCATCGTTCTGGGGTTATGCCCTAGAGACTGCGACTCACGTTTTGAACAGTGTGCTGTCAAAGTCTATAGATAAGACTCTATATGAGCTATAGAGTGGGCGAAAGCTCAACTTGTCTTATATAAGGATTTGGGGTTGCGAAACTTATGTTAAGAAATTGACTTCGAACAAGCTGAGCCGAAAATCCTGTAAATGAATATTTGTGGGGTATCCAAAGGAGACTAAGGGATATTATTTCTACCACCCAGAAGAGCGCAAAATTTTTGTTGCTCGATCTCGTGTCTTCCTAGAAAAGGAATATTTTCTAAGAAGTGCTAGTGGGAGAAAAGTAGAACTCGATGAAGTTCTAGAACCACAAGATATACTAGACAAAGGACGGGATGATGTGCCATAGGAAGTGGTTGAGCATCATGAGGAGGTTACTCCACAACTTGTGGAACAAAGTGTACCACCTCAGGTAGCACAAGAGCTACGTAGATCTGGGAGAGTACGCCATGAGCCCAAGAGATACGGTTATCTCGTGACTCAACATGGTGACATACTAGTCTACCAAGACGATGAACCCAGAACCTACTAAGATGCTATATCAGATCCAGATTCTGTTAAATGGCTTGAAGCTATGAAATCTGAGATGGACTCCATGTACTAGAACCAAGTGTGGTCTCTGGTGGAACCACCTGAAGGAGTAAAACCCATAGGGTGTAAATGGATCTTCAAGAAGAAGACTGACATGGATGGCAACGTGCATACTTATAAAGCACGACTGGTTGCCAAAGGTTTCAAACAAGTTCATGGCATTGACTATGAAGAAACCTTTTCGCCGGTTGCCATGATTAAATCCATCCGGATTATGCTTGCAATAGCTGCATATCATGACTATGAGATTTGGCAAATGGATGTCAAAACTGCTTTCCTGAACGGAAACCTTGAGGAGAATGTGTATATGACACAACCTGATGGTTTCGTTCTTGATAGTCAAGCTAATAAGGTATGCAAGTTGTAGAGATCCATTTATGGACTTAGGCAAGCTTCAAGGAGCTGGAACATTTGTTTTGTTGAAGCCGTAAAAGAATTTGGTTTTATCAAGAACGAAGATGAGCCCTGTGTTTAGAAGAAAGTGAGTGGGAGCGTAGTAGCATTCCTAGTGTTATATGTCGATGATATACTTCTGATCGAGAATGATATACTGAACTTGCAGTTGGTAAAGACATGGTTATCCAAGTGCTTCTCCATGAAGGATTTAGGGGAAGCAGCCTACATCCTTGGAATAAAGATCTATCGTGATAGATCGCACAGGTTGCTTGGCCTAAGTCAGAAAGCGTATATTGACAAGGTATTGAAAAGATTCAGTAGGGAAGAATCCAAGAAGGGATTTCTTCTGATGTCACATGGTGTTTATCTTTCTAAGGAATTGTGTCCTAAAACACAAGATGAGAGAGATAGGATGAAGAGGATCCCATATGCATCAGCAATTGGATCCATCATGTATGCCATGCTATGTACTCGGATTGATGTCTCATGTGCTTTGAGCACTTGTAGTAGATATCAATCGGATCCAAGTGAGCATCACTGGATGGTTGTCAAGAATATTCTTAAGTACCTGAAGAGGACTAAGGATATGTTCTTGGTTTATGAAGGGGAAGATGAGCTCACAGTAAGAGGATACAGTGATGCTAGTTTCCAAACGGATAAAGAAGATTATCGATCGCAATAAGGGTTTGTATTTTGTCTCAATGGCGGTGCAGTGAGCTGGAAGAGCTCCAAGCAAAGCACTGTAGCAGACTCTACAATGGAGGCTGAGTATATTACATTGTCAGATGTGGCCAAGGAGGCAGTCTGGATTAAGAAGTTCATTATTGAACTTAGTATGGTTCCTACGATTGTTGATCCTATAGACATCTATTGTGACAACAATGGAGTAATTGCTCAAACTGGGGAACCACGACCTCATCAGAAGTCCAGATACATACTCAGACGATTCCATCTCATCAGAGAGATAGTTGAGAGGAAAGACATGCAGATTAGTAAAGTGCATACTGACGACAATCTCGTAGATCCACTGACAAAGCCTCTGTCACAGCAGAAGCATGAAAGGCGCTTGAGATCATTTGGTATTAAATACACGAATGATTGTCTATAGTGCTAGTGGGAGATTGTTAGAGTAGATGCCCTAGAGCCAATCAGTTATTGTAGAATTGACTCTTTGTAATAAAGTTCATTAATCAATAAAAGGCATTTTATTCTATATCGCATAAATCATTATTATTGCAATATGTATTGATATATGTCCTTAGAATGGTAGAACCATGACGAGGATATCAAGTGTTTCAAATCTTGATAGTGAGAACCCTATGAGCACATATGGTTGCCATTCTAGAAACGTTCATAGCCCTAGTATTATTCTGAAGTAAGGGCACAGATAATATGGTAAGGCTATCATACTGTTGAACGACCTCCTCGCCCGCATGACTAATCTCACTTGTCAAGGTTGTTTGGTGACAACCTCGGTGCAACACATGGGTGCTTTATTGTAGGCGGATATACAGAACAAGTTCTTGGACTAACCCACCAGAGGATTCCATATGGATGGTAACCCCAGTGTCTATGGAACAAATCCTCTAACGAATGGTGGTGCATGTGATCCTTAGAATTTTGATCACTGGAGTGCCTTACGCACCGATTGGTATAGTTTGACACTAGCCTAACGCAGTTCTATTCATAGCTGTCAATATGGTGGTGATTGGCTGCATCAAGGAGTGTATCAAGACTATGGTGGATTGACAGAGGATTCATCACTCCCGGGTACGGGAAAAGTTATCTCATGGCGCAATTCAGTATATGGCAATGACACTAAAACTATGGCCACAGTGGGATTGAGTTGTTACTTTATCCGGATTATAATATGGGTCATTGGTCCAGAAACTGAGTACATAATATCAAGAGTAACCGAAGGTTGACACTATTTCTATACCTTCGTCTCGTCAAGATAACGTATGATGAAAGGATCGAATTGTACGGTAACCATATCATTGGACCAGTAGCTACTTTGGTCGAATCTATCAGGTGGCCATGATGCCTTGCTAGGGGCCAATCTTGGCCTGTGTATTAGTGGGACGATTAATTGGTGTTAATCGTGATACTATACATTGCCAGTATGATGAGAAGCCTATGGGTCACACACATAGAAGATAATTTAAGAGCCAGGAAGAAAGAATGACGTTTTTGTCTTTTTGGGCGAAAGGGTATTTTGGTAATTTCACAGTGCAATTAAATTTGCTGAGGTTGTAACCTTTTATTTAATTTGTTAGAAAAATTAAATAAGTGAAATTACATTTAAATATGTGTCAGCATATATTTAAACAAATTATCATATTATATATATATATATATATATATATATATATATATATATATATATTAATTGATTTTAATTGAAGATAATGATGAATTAAAATAAATATCTAATTGGGAGTGTTTGGTAACATGAGGTGTTTGGGTTGGAGCCCAAGCCTATTCCATATGGGAATAGGGCAATTAAAAAATTGGACTATAAAAGAAAAAGTGTTAATTGAAAAAGTGTGTGAAATCATTTTACTCATTCATTACTTTTTCATTTGAGAGAAAAACTCTCCAACCCCAAAACACACTCTCACGCCACTTTTGTTTTTGCAAAGAATCAAAGTTCTTCTTTGCTTTTTCTTCTTGTTTCTTAAGGCTAAGGAGGATCTAGCAAATCCCTCCTTAGTTCCTGGCGATTATCTTCGTGTGGACTACGTCGGTTCGATCCTACACTTGGGTTGGTAGCAAAAACGTTCAGGGACAAAGTTGGAGGAGCCTCCAAACGTGCATAAGATTATTGAACCTTGAATTTGATTTTCTGTAGATTTAATTTATATATTGTATAAACTGTGATATTATACCCGGATCTTGGTTCCAAGGAATGATCCATGTCATTTAAGTTTTTTTTGTTTTCCGCTGCGTAAGTGGGTCATTCACTAACAAGCCCCGCATGCACGCCGCCTTTAGTGAGAGGCCTCAGAATTCAGAAAGAAGAATTGTACACTCCGTTAGAAGTGCATGTGGATGAGGACTGTACCCAGAATTAGAGAATACACTCACACGGCCAAGGTTCCAAATCCATGCCTCAACTGAGTCCGATCGGCAAGAAAGAAAAAAAAGAAGAGAAAGAATAGAAAGAATAGAAAGAAAGAAAGACTAGAAAAGAAAGAAAGAAAGAAATACAGAAAGAGAAAAAGAAAACAGAATAAGAAAAATAGAAAAGAAAATGCACATTCTATGCATTTGTACATTTGCATCATATCTATGCATAATACCAAGCCTATTATCTTGAGTAGTGAGAAAATTAGAAATTGGGAAAGAAAAGAGAAAAAATAGAGGAAGAACAGAGAAGAATAGAGAAGTGTGATGTAAGGAAAGAAATTCAGCATTTAAGCAATGGAGAGAGAAGGGTAGCATAACGGGTTTACTTACTGAACGATTAGTGCTCACTCCATTGTTTTCAATGTTTCTCCAGGTAGTAGGTGAGACGTGGTCGCATGGAATGTCAAGAAGCGGAAGGGTTTGGCGACACTATCAAGTTACTATTTTGTGACTTTATTATAATATGTAAAGATTTGTATATAGAGAAAAATTAATTATGGGCCCATTATTTTATACTCATCTATAGTTATATATTTTTTGATAATATTGTTTATTTTTTGAGTATACTAGCTAGAAATAACAACTTCGCCGTGGCAACGTTCTTACTGGAATTTTTAGGGTTGCCTGTTTCGCTGCGTCAAAATAAAACTTAGTCACGGTGACAAAGTTTTTCCCCCAATTTTGTGTTTTTTGCGACGGGACCAAACTACAATTTTTTTTTTTTTTTTTAATAACCTATGAAGCCAATAACCGTTCTGCACATATAAGAGGGTAATTAATAACTAACTCACCCAATTCAAAAATTGATTGTTTTTTAAATGTATGTCATGTACTTGTTTGTATATTGCATGGTACCCGGTGCATGAGCCCTATGACCTATGGTGAATGTTTTAAATTATTTTTGGGTATGTATGATTGTCAGTTTTAAAATAGGGCCTACGTGTCCTGTCTTCCTTCTCCTTCTCGACGTACATTCTCTTCTCATCTCATTCCTTTCGAATGTAAATCGAGGTTTCTAAAATTATTGATGTAAATTTACTTTAAAATTTCGCTGTAACGCCCACATGGAGGTACGTAATTTAATTTATGCTCTTATACCTTTAGTTGATTTTTGCTAAAGTTATTTTGAGAAAATGTGGAGAAAATGTCTTAAACTTTCATTAAGGGTAAAATGGTCTTTTCACTCAAAATTAGTTGAAAAAGTGGGGAGTGAAAAGAGATAGAATTTCATGGAGAATGTAATAAAAATGAAGGCATTATGGTAATTGACTAAAAGAAAAAAAGATGGAATTTCCAAGAAAGTGTAAGGGCAAAATGGGAAAGTATGCCTATTAATATGAGATATTAAGGGTTCAAGCATAAAGACCCTATCATTCTCTACTCCCTCTCTCGCCACTTCACTCTCAATTTTTCTCATCTCTTCATCAAATTTCCAAGGGATTTTTGAGGGCCTTTGGTTGGATTTTGGTAGAGATTTGATCCTAAGCACCCAAAGGTAAGAATTCTTGCAATAGATGTGAGATTAATTTGTAAAGTGTTGAATTCTTATAGTGTTTATGCTTAGGGTTTTAGAGAAAGAACAAGTCTACCAAAGAAAGAGAGATTCTAGTGGAATTACTCGAGCACAAGGTAAGTAAATCCTACCCTAAGTATGATTTAAGTTATGTTGTGTAGAGAACTTTCTTTATGCATATATATGTGTTATATGTAAAATTGTTGATGGATTTAGTGTTGAATAATGATTAGAACCTATCCATGAGAAGTTGTGTTGGTGTAGTTGTTGTTTGATGAATGTTTGGATGAGATTTGGAAGAATTGAAGCGAAAATTTGAAGTGTATATTTTGGGCAGATTTGGTGTTGATTATGGAGGAGTTTATTCCAAATTTTTGGTGGCCTAAAATAGAGATAGAAGTGTAGCCAAATTAGTGTTGATTTGTGCACATGAATTGTTTGATGAAATGCTAAAGAGAAGTGCATGTATGAGAATGATTATGTGTTACTTTGATATGAGTTTGAAGATGGTAGAGAGAAACTTATTTTTATGCTACATGGCATCCTTGCATTTAAACATTTGCATTTAGAAAGAATTATAAGCATGAAACCATCTACATGCATACATCTTCATAAGAGCATGAAAAAGCACTAAAATAAGTTAAAGAGAAAATAGAAAGAAATGAGAATATCAAAGATATTCAAATCTGAAATTTTAGTTAAAGAAGTGTAAAAGGATAAAAGAAGAGAAGGTTGTTGCGATGGGGAGCCCGTGAGTGACATAGTCCCACATGCACGCCGCCTTTAGTGAGTGGCCTCAGAATTCAGAAAGAAGAATTGCACAGTCCGTTAGAAGTACATGTGGATGAGGACTGTACCCAGAATTAGATAATTCACTCACACAGCCAAGGCTCCAAATCCATGCCTCAACCGAGTCTGATCGACAAGAATAGAATAGAAAGAAAGACTAGAAAAGAAATAAAGAATAAGAAACAGAAAACAGAAAACAGAATGAGAAAAATAGAAAGAAAATGCATAATTTATGCATTTGTGCATTTGCATCATGAAAATGCATAATACCATACTCATTATCGTGAGTAGTGAAAAATTAGAAAATTGTGAGCACAACAGAGAAAGAATGAGAAAGAATAGAGAAAGAATGAGAAAGAATAGAGAAAGAACAGAGAAAGAATAGAGAAAAAACAGAGAGAAAGAACAGAGAAGAACAAAGAAAGAATAGAGAATACTCGGGAAATGAGTTGTAAGGAAAGAAAATTCAGGATTTAAGCAACGGAGAGAGAAGGGTAGCATAGCGGGTTTAACTTACTGAGCAATTAGTGCTCACTCCATTGTTTTCAATGTTTTTGTAGGTAATAGGTGAGTTGCGGTCACTCGGAATGTCACGCAGTGGAAGGGTTGGGCTACACTGTCAAGTTGCTATTTTGAGTATATTTGTATATAAAGAAAAATTAAATATGGGCCCATACTTTATTACTCGTTTATATGTATATTTTCTTATATATATTTTTAATGAGTTTTATTGATTATTTTACGAGTATACTAGCTAGAAAGAAAGCATTATAGACGCTACTGCCATTATTCTACACCTCAAAGAGCTTTTCGAAGGGAATGCTCGACATGAGAGGTACAAGGTGTCAAAAGCACTGTTTGGAAGTTGTCTGGCTGAGGGAGCCCAAGTTGGTCCTCATGTGCTCAAGATGATTGAGCACATAGAGAGGCTTGAGACTTTGGGATTTGAGTTGGATGCGAATTACAAATGGATTTAATTCTGAAACCCTTGCTTGACTCTTATGCACCGTTCATAATGAACTTCAATATGAACACAATGGTGAAAACCCTGTCAGAGCTTTTTAACATGTTGAGGACTGTAAAGCAAGACTTGAAGAAGTCCAAGCCTGTTTTACTAGTTACTGTAAGTAAAGGAAAAGATAACGACAAGGGTAAGGCCAAGGCCAAACCCAAGCCCAAGCCCAAAGGATAGGTTGCTCTTGGGCCTGAGAGTGGCATAAGGAAGCGCAAAGTAGTCTGCTTCTATTGTGGCAAGCCTGGCCACTGGAGGAAACACCGCAGGGCTTTCCTCGCAAGCAAGAAGAAGTCAGATGCTATGACTTTAGGTATATTTATGATTGAGATTAACTTCTCTCCCTTAACATCTTGGGTCATTGACACTGGATGTGGTACTCACATTTGTACTAATATGCAGGGGCTAAGGCAACGTAGAGTGCTCGCCAAGGGAGAGGTGGACCTATGAGTTGGAAATGGAGCACATGTGGCTGCATTAGCTGTAGGGACTTACTGTTTATCTTTGCCTATAGGCTTGTTGTTGGAACTTCATAACTGTTATCACGTACCTTCTATTTCTAGAATATTATTTCAGTATCCGCTTTGGATAATATAGGGTATAATTTTGAGATATCTTATGGATTGTTATCCTTTAGTTTGAATGGTATTCTATTTGGAATTACAAGGTTATATAATGGGTTATATGTTCTTAATTTAAACAATAAAGATATTCTCAATGTTGAAACCAAGAAAGCTAAACATAGTGATCAAAACCAGACAAATCTCTGGCACTATAGATTGGGTCATGTTAATAAGACCCGCATTGCAAAACTTCAAAGGGATGGAGTTTTGGACCCTTTTGACTTTCAGTCATTTGAGGTATGCGAGTCATGCCTGTTAGGCAAGATGACCAAGTCTCCTTTCACAAGACAAGGTGGAAGGGCTACTAAACTGTTAGGCATCATCCATAGTGATGTATGTGGTCCACTAACAGTTGAAGCTGAAGGTGGATATTCATACTTCATCACATTTACTGATGATTTTAGTAGATACGGTTATGTCTACCTTATGAGACATAAATCTGAAGCCTTTGATAAATTCAAAGAATTCAGGAATGAAATGCAAAATATGTTGGCCAAAAGTATAAAAGCTCTTCAGTCGGATCAAGGAGGTGAATACTTAAGCTCTGGGTTTTCTGAATACCTGAAGGAATGTGGGATAGTATCACAACTCACCCCTCCGTATACACCCCAACACAATAGAGTATCTGAAAGGAGGAATATGACCTTACTTGACATGGTTCAGTCCATGATGAGTTTTAGTGATCTACCTGCATCATTCTGCCCTAGAGACTGCAACTCACGTTTTGAATCATGTGCCGTTAAAGTCTGTAGATAAGACTCTATATGAACTATGGAGTTGGCGAAAGCCCAACTTGTCTTATCTAAGGATTTGGGGTTAATGATGAGAATGCAAAATGTCATATTTAACCCCCTTAATGTCTAGTCTTTTATACTTATTTGTTGCCTAAATGTACTCATTATTATTCTATTTTGCTTTATGATGCAAATGGAGGCGTTAAATGCAAAACGAAACTAATTAGGTGAATTCGGACAGTTTCAACATTGCTTCATAATCTAGGCATAACTCTCTTATCTGAGCTTCGATTGAGATGATTCAAAATGCTGTGGAATTCTAAGAAAGAGATCCACAACTTTCTGTTTGAGTTTGGAGAGATACTCACTGCATCAAGGTTGTAATTGAGCTTGAATTTGACATACCTGCACTATTGACGTTCTGGAACATTCCGCCTTGTCATGTAATTCAAATAGGCAGTTTATTATTGGAAGATTTGAAGACCTGTTGCACGCAAGTTATAGCTACACACGCCACTTTCCTATTTTATTTTAGGACTTTATTTTATTTTCAATTAATCAAAATCAGATTAGGATAAATGTTATTTTAGGATATTAGAATATTTTTAGGAGATTTAGTAGAATTCAAATACTTGAATTGGATATCTTTAAGAGGGGAGAGAGATCACATTTGGGGGAAAATCACACACGCCTCTCTTTTCTCTCTTCTGGAATTTTTTTGTCTTTTGAGTTTTGATGATGGCCATGAGCGACTAAAACTTTGATATCTTGGTCGAAGGAAACGGAGGCCTCGGAATCAATAAATTTGTGAGATCTAATTTGTTTTTTTTAGTGTTCAATATATGCTTTGAGTATTGGATGTTCTTCTGTGCCTATTTTCATGATTGTTTCATTTAATTACTAGGAGGCCTACTAGTTTATTATTTGTTGCAATCTACTGCTAAGTTAGATATCAAATCCGTAATTGTTTGATCCTTCTAACTTGTGGGTAATTAGGGTTTAAGAATTTTCTGCGTCAGGAATTATTAAATCTTAAGAAGAACATTCAACTAAATTAAATACAACTGCTTGTGTTTGAGTTGTTCAGCTTCATCGATTTCTCTAGCCCTTAAGGCTGCTATTAGATTAAACCTTTAGTGCTTGTCTAGGGTTGTTTAGTAGCAAGTTAATTAGATCGCTTGTTTCCTAATTAATTACAACTAAGAAGAGATAGGAAAATAGTTTCAATGGTGAATACTCAAAGTAACAATTGATATATACTTGCATCGATGATCAGTTTAAAGATTCAGATGGTGGATGTTGACTTAGACCAAGGTTTGTTATTTTGATTGATTTCAGTAATTTAACTTGAATTCTTTTTCCTGAAAGTGTTTCTGTTTTACTCAAAACCCCTCCCCCCAACCTTGTTCATGTAAATTAAATTCGGATAGATACTATCCATGGGAATGATCCTGACTCACACTACTGCATGTGTTTTTAGGTTTTAATCCTGGTTGCCTACGCAGCATACCAGTTGCGATGCTTATGTTAAGAAATTGACTTCGAACAAGCTGGGCCCAAAATCCTGTAAATGTATATTTGTGGGGTATCCAAAGGATACTATTTCTACTACCCAAAAGAGCGCAAAATTTTTGTTGCTCGTTTCTGGTGTCTTCCTAGAAAAGGAATTTTTTTCTAAGAAATACTAGTGGGAGAAAAGTAGAACTCAATAAAGTTCTAGAACCACAAATTATACTAGACGAAGGATGGGATGACGTGCCACAGGAAGTGGTTGAACATCATGAGGAGGTTACTCCACAACTTGTGAATCAAAGTGAACCACCTCAGGTAGCACAGAAGCTATGTAGATCTGGGAGAGTACGCCATGAGCCCGAGAGATACGGTTATCTCCTGACTCAACATGGTGATGTACTAGTCTACCAAGACGATGACCTAGAACCTACGAAGACGCTATATCAGATCCAGAATCCGTTAAATAGCTTGAAGCCCTGAAATCTGAGATGGACTCCATGTACCAAAACCAAGTATGGTCTCTAGTGGAACCACCTAAAGGGGTAAAACCCATAGGGTGTAAATGGGTCTTCAAGAAGAAGACTCACATGGATGGCAAGGTGCATACTTATAAGGCACGGTTGGTTGCCAAAGGTTTCAAACAAATTCATGGCATTGACTATGAAGAACCTTTTCACTGGTTGCCATGATTAAATCCATCCTGATTATGCTTGCGATTGTTGCATATCATGAGTATGAGATTTGGCAAATGGATGTCAAAATAGCTTTCCTGAACGGAAACCTTGAAGAGGATGTGTATATGACACAACCTGATGGTTTCGTTCTTGATGGGCAAGCTGATAGGGTATGCAACTTGCAGAGATCCATTTATGGACTCAAACAAGTTTCAAGGAGCTGGAACATTAGTTTCGATGAAGCCGTAAAAGAATTCGGTTTTATCAAGAACAAAGATGAGCCCTGTGTTTACAAGAAAGTGAGTAGGAGCGCAGTGGCATTCCTAGTGTTGTATGTCGATGACATACTTCTGATCGGGAATGATATACTTAACTTGTAGTCGGTAAAGACTTGGTTATCCAAGTACTTCTCCATGAAGGACTTAGGGGAAGCAGCCCACATCCTTGGAATAAAGATCTATCGTGATAGATCGCGTAGGTTGGTTGGCCTAAGTCAGAGTGCATATATTGACAAAGTACTGAAAAGATTCAGTATGGAAGAATCCAAGAAGGGATTTCTTCCGATGTCACATGGTGTTTATCTCTCTAAGGAATTATGTCCTAGAACACAAGATGATAGAGATATGATGAAGAGGATTCCATATGCATCAGCAATTGGATCCATTATGTATGCCATGCTATGTACTCGGATTGATGTCTCATGTGCTTTGAGCACTTGTAGTAGATATCAATCGGATCCTAGTGAGCGTCACTAGATGGCTGTCAAGAACATTCTTAAGTACCTGAAGAGGACTAAGGATATGTTCTTGGTTTATAGAAGGGAAAACGAGCTCACTGTAAGACGGTACAGTGATGCTAGTTTCCCAACAGACAAAAATGATTATCTATCATAGTCAAGGTTTGTATTTTGTCTCAATGAGGGTGCAGTGAGCTAAAAGAGCTCCAAGCAAAGCACTGTAGCAGACTCTACAATGGAGGCTGAGTATATTGCATTAGCAGATGCGGCCAAGGAGGCAGTCTGGATTAGCAAGTTCGTCACTAAACTTGGTGTAGTTCCCATGATTGTTGATCCAATAGACATTTATTGTGACAACTATAGAGTAATCGCTCAAGCCAGGGAACCACGGTCTCATCAAAAGTCCAGACACATACTCAGACGATTCCATCTCATTAGAGAAATAGTTGAGAGGAAAGATATGCAGATCAATAAAGTGCATACTAACGACAATCTCGCTGATCCACTAACAAAGCCTCTATCGCAGCAGAAGCATGAAAGGCACTTGAGATCATTGGTATTAAATACATGAATGATTGGTTGTAGTGCAAGTGGGAGATTGTTAGAGTAGGTGCCTTAAAGCCAATCAATTATTGTAGAATTGACTCTTTGTAATAATGTTCATTTATCAATAAAAGGCATTTTATTCTATATTGCGTAAATCATCATTGTATGTATTGATATATGTCCTTAGAATGGTAGAACTGTGACGAGGCTATCAATTGTTTCAAATCTTGACAGTAAGAACCCTATGAGCACATATGGTGGCCATTCTAGAAATGTCCGTAGCCCTAGTATTATTCTAAAGTAAGGGCACAGATAATATGATAAAGCTATCATAGTGTTGAATGACCTTGTCAAAAGGCCGTGACTGATCTCACTTGTCAAGGCTGTTTGGTGACAACCTGGTGTAACACATGGGTGCTTGCTGTAAGCAAGTTCATTGGATTGACCCACCATAAGATTCCATATGGATGGTAACCCCAAGGTCTATGGAATAAATCCTCTAACGAATGGTGGTGCATATGATCCTTAGACTTGAGATCACCAGAGTGCCTTCTGCATCGATTGGTGTAGTTTGACACTAGCCTAATGCAGTTCTATTCAGAGTTGTCAATACGGTAGTGATTGGTTGTATCAAGGAGTGTATCAAGACTATGGTGGATCGACAAAGGATTCATCACTCCCGGGTACAGGGGAAGTTATCTCATGGCGCAATTCAGTAAATGGCAATGACACTAAAATTGTGGCCATAGTGGGATTAAGTTGTTGCTCTATCTAGTTTATAATATAGGTCAGTGGTCCAGTAACTGAATACATAATATCGAGAGTAACCGGAGGTTGACACTATTTATGTGCCTCGGTCTCGTCGAGATAACGGATGATGAAAGGATCGAATTATACGGTAACCATATCATTGACAGGTAGCTACTTCGCTGAATCTGAATCTATCGGGTAGCCATGATGCCTTACTGGGGGCCAATCTTGGTCTGTGTGTAGTGAGACGATTAATTGGTGTTAATTGCGATACTATACACTACTGGTATGATGAGATGGCGTTTTCGTCTTTTTAGGTGAAATGGTATTTTGGTAATTTTACAGTGCAATTAAATTTGCTGAGGTTGTAGCCTTTATTTAATTTGTTAATAAAATTAAATAAGTGAAATTATATTCAAATATGTGTTCGCATATATTTAAAAGAATTATTATTATTGTTAAATGTTAATATATGATAAATATATATTAGTTGAATTTAATTGAAATAATAATAATAATTAAAATATCTTAATGGGGCTGTTTGGACATAGGGGTTGTTTTGGGTTGATGCCCAAGCCTATTCCATGATGGAATAGGGCAAAGTGTGCACTATATAAGTGCAACACTTTGTGAAATTAATAAGAAATTCAATTCATTCACAAAGCAAAACTCCAGTCCCTTTTTCTCTCCCACGCCAGATTGCCTTTTGCTTGAAACAAAATTTGCTTGATTTTGTTCTTGGTTCTTAAGGGTAAAGAGGATATGAAAAATCCCTCTTTAGTTCCTTGGGGTTATCTTCGTGTGGACTAATGGTGGTTCGATCCTACCCTTGGATTGGTAGCGAAACCCATTCGGTGATAAAGTTAGAGGAGCCTCCAAACGTGGGTATGGTTTCTTAACTCTAGACTGTATTTTCTGCAGATTTGAATTTAATGCATAGATTGTTAAATTTGTACCCTGATCTTGGTTCTAAGGAACGATCCATGGTGTTTATGATTTTTTTTTCAGCTGCCATAATTTGATCGTTCCCTAACATTGCACTCCTCGTATAGAGGCCTACTCGCCATGGCAACCTAAAAAGATAAGATGAGAAGTCAGCAAGAGGCGAGGATAGCATGCAAATAAAAGAGGGGTGAACTATTGGTACCTTCGCTGCATAGTTGCATATTAAAGCCAACATCTGGGTGGGAGGCATGTCCCTAACGGTTATGAAGGTTTGCAGGCTAATGCAATCCTTGGCCACTGCGGCCCCGACACTGATATGGTCGGGGAGTTGGTCAATCAATGCGTCGACCGTAACTTGGGCCACTTCATCTAATTTCTTACTCTTCAACTGGGACGAGCCAGGTTTACTCCCCCCAAGTGCCTGCCTCGTCCGCAGGAGAAGACTTCTTCTTGGCCAAGTCCTTTGCCACTGGCTGGCAGCCTTTTTGCCCGAGCCAATCTGCTGCTCGGCCACCTTCTATTTGTTCGGGCCCCCTTGAGGCCCGATTACTTTCTTCTTTCCTGAGCCATCGTGCTACTTGGATGCTTTCTATTTCCCTGAGCTCCCAGTCAGCTTGGGCATTTTCTTTATTGGCCCCTTTTGGGGCTCGGGAATGCTCTTCCCCGAACTGCCTTAGAGGCAGTCATGGGCCTCTTTGCACTTGGGCCTTCCTTAAGCTCACCAGCGGTGTGCTTTGTGTCGACGGTGTCCATGAGCATCTTCATCACCAAAGCAGCTGGAGACTTCTTGGTAGCCACCGGGGTCGCCGTTTTCTTCTTGAGGCCCTTGGGTTTCTCAGCCTACATCTCTACAAGAAAAGAAACAAATGAACAAGCAACCTATTTGCATGAGAAAGTAAATGCGAGCAAGTGACAACTTAAACTTTTCTCCAAAATTGTAAGGAATCTGGCCTTGTCCCAAAAAAAGTTGTAGGCTTTTAGGTGAGGAAGTGTGAAAAGCTCGTTGACGTTATGTTGATCATCAGGTAGGTCACTAAAACGTTGAAGCCTCTACAAGCTCGCGGTTGGAAGATAGTTCTACTCGACATTAACTATAAAACAAAACAACTCAGTTAGCTCGGATACAATGCTCGAAAGTGACCCTTGCACACATGGGGAATCAATGTCTTACTCATGTCTGAAGCGAAAGCGTCAGTCTCCCAGATTTTGTAGAAGAAAAACTAAGAATCCCAATGCATGACCTTTTTGGGGATATCGACCAGCTTGTTGAAACGTACCTTTCTTGCCTTGGAAAGATAGTACTTCTGGTCTTGCCCTTTCTTAAACCTATATAGATGGACAAGCTCTTCGATAGAAGGCTCAACCAACTCTGCGATCATGTACGTGATGTACAGATCGATGAGAATGACATATGAATTTGCAAACAGTTGGAGAGGGACGATGTCGAACCGCTTAAGCACGTTATCGACAAAATGATGAGAAGGAATGGATGCCCCGCACCTCAAGAAGGTCTCAGAGATTGCCACCCATCCGGGCGGGGGGTTCTTTCGAGAATATTCCCCTAGGACCATCAAGTTAAGTTGCGGCACATAGACCGCTCTTATGCATTCGAGATCCTTAATGGTAATCAAGGATTGTGGTTCTTTGCGCAACCTATGGGTTGGGGATGGCTGGGAATGAACCAATTGAATCAAAGCATAGTCGGACAAGTCTATAGCATTGGGGTCTAAACTTTGTGCAACGAATTCTTCGAAAACGTCAAGTGTTGTGTCCCAAGAACTACTGAGCCCACGGGCAAATTGAACATACGATCTATGGTATGACTGTTGGAGGAAGATATGGCTATAGCTCGCTTCTAGGTACTTGCAAAAGAAGCAAACAAGTGTCAGAGCTTGAGTAACTCAGCAATCATTCCACACTTGCTTCCAGTTTAGGCACCTAAGATAGCTTGCGCAATATGATGAACGTATGTGACCTACCAAGGATACTGACAGCCACCGCATTAAACCCCTATAAAACCCGAGACTGTCCGAGATGCACCTAAAAACCCTATGAAAACCCTAAAACATACAATGTGGCCATTACGGTAGCCACCCTTTGACGCAAAAGTTAGGAAAATGGAAAGAGAAGATAAAAGAACCTTGCCGGAATAAGAAGTGCAGAAAACTCGTCGGAAAGAGTGCCGCGATAACGATAAAATAGTAGCGGAATGCACAAGAACGCCACAAAACTTTCATGGACTGAATAAGGATTCTAACAACTTCGCCACCTTTTATAGTAGCTTGCATGGGAGACAAAAGGGCAGGCTTTAATCGCAGCCGTCGAGTTGCATTTAATCTTGACCCTTCATTTGTCTAGCAATCTCAGCCTTTAGATGTGGCCATGTGTCAACCATCCAGCCCCAGGTGCAACGAACCATCGATTCGTACACCGAGCAATCGCCTTCGCACGTCGCCTCCACCTCGCACATGGACAGCTGTAGTCTCCCACGCGTGACGAAACATGATTGACAAAGGCTGTCGCATTTAATGCGACACAACTACACGGAAATTACATGTTTGCCCTAACTTTTTATATTTTGAGTTTTGTCAGGCATTGTAGTAAATAAAGACCCAAGTGTGGAGTACGTCGACCAAACATAAGGTCGACCCTTGAAGCTCAATCGAACATGCACCCGGAGGACTGCTGATAAGACCAAGCTTGACATCAAATCGAGCAATAGTCTTCGAAGCCCGAAATGAGCATCGAACACTAGGGGGCCGATGTGTATGATTTTTCTGCCAAACTTGGGCTATCGTGAGGACATAGCTCGACCTAGAACCAACTCGGCAACAATGTTTGATCGACTCAGCAAAAGCTAGTCGCAAATAATCTAAGCAATCATTCAATCAATTCCAAGATTATCTCAGATCCCAAATATTGCGGAAAAGATTAGATCAACAGCAATCTTTGCACAATCCCAACGCCCAATCGCGAGAATATTGGAATTACATTTCAGATTAATTGTAATCCCTTTGTTTCGCTCTTTCCTTCCTACAAATCTTGTATATAAACCCCCTTAAATTATAAAAAAGGGTTACAAATTTTTCATAGAATTTACATTGTAAGCTGTCACTGCAAATAAACAACAGTGGACATAGGCTTCAGAGTTTACCTCGCTAAACCACTTTAAAAACTCTTATTGTCTTTTACTTTATTGCATCTTTATACCTTCGTCGTTGATTATCTTTAATTACGCTCACATCAGTTCCGATCCCGACAAGGTCGATCGGATTTCGCTGGTTGGTGCAGATTTTTGTATCAACACTTTGTTATGTTTCAAAAAGATTGGTGCTATTTAACCCCCACTTATTTTCTTTGCAATCCCTAAGATTTATAAAATAAATTAAACTTAAATATATTTTAATTTATTTTAAAATTACCCGATTCCTGTTTTTTCATCTGCTCTACTTGTAATCTTTCTCAACCTGTCTTCTCTTCTCGCTACTATCCAGCAACAACAATATAAAGTATGGGAATTTCTTTATAAAGAATCATTTTTTTATACATTAAAAATCATTTTTTTTTATTAATTAACTTTCTAAAACATAAATGAGACTTTTGCTCAAATAAATTTGTGATTTAGAAATTTATTTAGAAAAGAAAACAAAGAATAAATTAAACAAAATAGCGCAAGTCATGATTATGCAACAAAAAGTTGTGTTAAACTAATAATTTAGTTATAAAACAAAAAAAGAGTTTTGGGGGTTTAAGTTTAAAGTTTTAAAAACAAAAAATAAAACAAAAATAAAAAAATGGGTAAAGATTTTTACACATGAATTATTCTTTTCGGTTATTTTTAATATACAAAATATTTTAAAGTTGTAAAAAGGTTAATAATACAGCTAAGAGAGTATTTAAGTGGAGCTTAAATAATACACTCTTGACAAAATCTTTTCTTTAATACTTTTTTACGCCCTTTTGAGAATTCCAGCAAATTAATTAAGAGTGTCAATAACTATAAGAAAGGATTTCAAGTGCCTTAGGAATTCCTGTGGCTTTTCTAGATTAACAGCATGCCCTGCGTTTTGAATGGTCACTAGACGAGCACTTTCTCCAATGTGCCTATAGCTATATATAACAAAGTATTTAGAATTAATAATTAATAAAGATGATTAAGGTAATGTATTTGGTTTCGAAGAAGATTGAAAATAAAGAATAAATTAGAATTCCTTTAATCAACCACTTCAATCTGTGCCCTAGCTCGAAAGGTAATATTTTATCTTGTTCTCCCCATATTATTAATGAATTGTCGGCTGCTTCGGCAGAATATCCAAATTAAAAACAGGGAGATGTTAGTGACGATATAAGATGATAGATTCGTATATTTCGTATATAATTTAATAATTATTATTAAATACGTAAATAATTTGCTTGTGCATAATCCATATAAAGCTTGATTGGAAAATAAGAATCATTCGTTCATTGTGGCTGTGGAGAACCTATAAGCTAGAATCTTGAAAAATCTTTGTTTAGCATTTTATTTCTTCTGTCTTTTTATGCCTCTCATCCTTGAAATGCTAGTGAGAAAAAATTAATCACACCCTCATCTTTTGGAAATTGTCCATTTAATCCATCTCTGAATTTTTTAAAACACATCACTCAATACCCCAAACAGTCAAACACTCACTCCATGAGAAAATGACATATACCCACCCAAGGTTTAGTAAAATCCCATGTTGATACCCTTGGTTGCATTTATTTAAAATTTCCACCCTTAAAGTAACGTTGTTTTCTTTATTTTAACAGATTCTCGACTTTTCATTGTAGCACGACGTACGTTAGCACGCTAAAGTGTGTCAATGCTTTCTTTTGCAGAAGATGGGCTCATGTTAGTAAAAACCAACTCAAGTTAGCAGCATCCAAGTCGACGAGTTTTGGCTTTTTTAAGTCGATTCCGAAGTCCAAAATCACTTATGAGACCACCATTGGACTCCCTACAACCTTTTCTACAAAACTCATACCTCCACTTACTAACCTCAATCATCATTTCCGACCACCTCCAACAGTCACTAGCGATGCTAGTTTAAGTAAGGGTGTTAAAAGAACCAATCAATCAGAACCAGTGGGTACCCAAGGTTTGGCTCTAGTTCCTACCCAGAGCTGGCCGTCAACGGGTAGGTTTCGATTCCAAAAATTTGGAATTGACACTGTACAGTTCCAATTCCGATTCCTATAGTCAGGAACCAGAATCGGAACCAGGAACCAGGACTAATATGGAATAACATTAAAGAGTGGAATGTGTAATTTTAATTTTGGAGTTTATAATTTTGAATTTCTGATTTTTCAACGGATTATTGTAATTTGTAATGTGAAATTCTTAGTTTCCATAAAGTTGAATTGGAGGTGGAAGGCCTCAAGGCTTTATAATGTATTTGTAATTTTATTTTTTTGTTAACAAGTGCCAGGTTGGGGAGCATTTGTAAGTTTTAAAGGGTTTTTTGTCATTTTATAAAATTTTGGGGGTAAATGATTTTTCCTAGGTACCCAGAATCGGAACTAGAACTGTTGTTACAGGTTTCGATTCCAAATTTTAGGAATCGTCGGTTCCGGTTTCAGTTCCTTCAAAAAATGTAGGGTACCTAGAACCGAACACCCCTAAGTTTAAGGGTGGGAGTCTATAATAATTGCTAGGGCTGATAGGGTCTGGGTACCCTGTTAGTAAACGACCCATTTACGCAGCGGAAAACAAAAACATAAACAACATGGATCGTTCCTTAGAACCAAGATCCGGGTACAAATTTATAGTTTATACAATATATATTAAATCTGCAGAAAAATCAGTTCAAGGTTTAAGAAATCATACGCACGTTTGGAGCCTCCTCCCAGTTGTCTCTGAACGTATTTTGCTATCGACCCAAGTATAGGATCGAACCGACGTAGTCCACACGAAGATAATCGCAAGGAACTAAAGAGGGATTTGCTAGATCCTCTTTTATCTTAAGAAACAAAGAAGAAGAATGAAGAATATTTTGATTTTCAATCAAAACCCAAAACTGGCATGTGAGAGTGAAAAAGGACTGTGTGTTTTCTTTCTTTCAATGAATGAATGAAATGAATTTCTTAACTTGTTTCTCAATTAAACTTTTGTTTAAGTAGTCAAGTTTAATTGCCTTATTCCCATATGGAATAGGCTTGGGCTCTAACCCAAACACCCCTTGTTTCCAAAATCTCCCAATTAGATATTTATTTTATTTCATCATTATCTCAATTAAAAATCAATTAATATATATTTAATATATATATATATATTAACATTTAACAATAATGATAATTTATTTAAATATATGCGAACACATATTTAAACGTAATTTCACTTATTTAATTTTTCTAACAAATTAAATAAAGGCTACAACCTTAGCAAATTTACTTGCACTGTGAAATTACCAAAATACCCTTTTGCCCAAAAAGACGAAAACGCCCTTCTAACTTCCTGGCTCTTAAATTATCTTCTATGTGTGTGACCCATAGGGCTCCTCATCATCTTGGCGGTGTATAGTATTGCGATTAACACCCATTAATCGTCACTATACACATACCAAGGATGGCCCCCTAGCAAGGCATCATGGCCACCCGATAGGATTCGAATTCAGAGAGCACTACCACAACGATATGGTTACCGTACAATTCGATCCTTTCAACATACGTTATCTCGACGAGACAAAGGCATAGAAATAGTGTCAACCTCCGGTTACTCTCGATATTATGTATTCGCCATCGGACCAATGGTCAGATTATAAAGCGGATGAGCAACAACTCAATCCCACTGTGGCCACGTTTTAGTGTCATTGCCATTTACTAAATTGCGTCGTGAGATAACTTCTCCCATACCCGGGATTGATGAATCCTCTGTCTATCCACCATAGTCTTGATACACTCCTTGATGCAGCCAATCACTACCCTATTAACAGCTCTGAAAAGAACTGCATTAGGCTAGTGTCAAACTGCACCAATTGGTGCACAAGGCGCTTCGGTGATCTTAAGTCTAAGGATCACATGCGCCACCATTCGTTAGAGGATTTGTTCCATAGACACTGGGGTTACCATCCATATGGAATCCTCTGGTGGGTCAGTCTAGTGAACTTGCTACGGTGTATTCGCTTACAGCAAGCACCCATGTGTTGCACCAGGCTATCACCAAACAACCTTGACAAGTGAGATCAGTCACTGCCTTTCGACAAGGTCATTCAACACTATGATAGCCTTACCGTATTATCTGTGCCCTTACCTCAAAATAATACTAGGGCTACGGACGTTTCTAGAATGACCACCATATGTGCTCATAGGGTTCTCACTATCAAGATTTGAAACACTTGATACCCTCGTCACGGTTCTACCATTCTAAGGACATATGTAAATACATATTGCAATAATAATGATTTACGCGATATAGAATAAAATGCCTTTTATTGATTAATGAACATTATCACAAAGAGTCAATTCTACAATAATTGATTGGCTCTAGGGCATCTACTCTAACAATCTCCCACTTGCACTATAGCCAATCATTCATGTATTTAATACCAAATGATCTCAAGTGCCTTTCATGCTTCTGTTGCGATAGAGGCTTTGTCAATGGATCTGCGAGATTGTCGTCAGTATGTGCTTTACTAATCTGCACATCTTTCCTCTCAACTATCTCTCTGATGAGATGGAATCGTCTCAGTATATGTCTGGACTTCTGATGAGACCGTGGTTCCCTAGCTTGAGCAATTGCTTCATTGTTGTCATAATAGATGTCATAGGATCAAGAATCGTGGGAACCACACCAAGTTCAGTAATGAACTTCTTAATCCAGACTACCTCCTTGGCCACATCTGACAATGCAATATACTCAGCCTCCATTGTAGAGTCCGCTACAGTGCTTTGCTTGGAGCTCTTCCAGCTCACTGCACCGTTATTGAGACAAAATACAAACCTTGATTGTGATCGATGATTATCTTTGTCTGTTTGGAAACTAGCATCACTGTATCCTCTTATAGTGAGCTCATCTTCCCCTCCATAAACCAAGAACATATCCTTAGTCCTCTTCAGGTACTTAAGAATATTCATGACAGCCATCCAGGATGCTCACCTGGATCTGATTGATATCTACTACAAGTGCTCAAAGCACATGAGACATCAATCCGAGTACATAACATGACATACATGATGGATCCAATTGCTGGTGCATATGGGATCCTTTTCATCCTATCTCTCTCATCTTGTGTTCTAGGACACAATTCATTAGAGAGATAAACACCATGTGACATCGGAAGAAATCCCTTCTTGGATTCTTCCATATTGAATCTTTTCAGTACCTTGTCAATATATGCACTCTGACTTAGGCCAAGCAACCTAAGCGATCTATCACAATAGATCTTTATACCAAGGATGTAGGCTGCTTCCCTTAAGTCCTTCATGGAGAAGCACTTGGATAACCAAGTCTTTACCGATTTCAAGTTCGGTATATCATTCCCGATCAGAAGTATGTCATCGACATACAACACTAGGAATACTACTACACTCCCACTCACTTTCTTGTAAACACAGGGCTCATCTTCGTTCTTGATAAAACCAAATTCTTTTACGGCTTCATCAAAATGAATGTTCCAGCTCCTTGAAGCTTGCTTGAGTCCATAAATGGATCTCTGCAACTTGCATACCCTATTAGCTTGTCCATCAAGAACGAAACCATTAGGTTGTGTCATATACACATCCTCCACAAGGTTTCCATTCAGGAAAGCTGTTTTGACATCCATTTGCCAAATCTCATAGCCATGATATGCAGCAATCGCAAGCATAATCCGAATGGATTTAATCATGGCAACTGGCGAAAATGTTTCTTCATAGTCAATGCCATGAATTTGTTTGAAACCTTTGGCAACTAGTCATGCTTTATAAGTATGCACATTGCCATCCATGTCAGTGGTCTTCTTGAAGACCCATTTACACCCTATGGGTTTTATCCCTTCAGGTGGTTCCACCAGAGACCACACTTTGTTCTGGTACATGGAGTCCATCTACGTAACGCCCGGCAAAGGTGCGTTGTTATTGTTTCCTCTTTCGCCCTTAATCGAGTTGGTTTTTGTTATTATTGTTTGATTGAGTGTTGTGTTGAATGGTTGCCTCAAATTGGTTGAAAAGCGAAGGATTTCGTCTGCGTGCTTTGCCGGGCGAAGAAGAATCTTCGCGGCGAGGGTTGAAGCCTGGGGAAGGGCCTCGGGAGCCCTCTGCGAACAGTTTCGCCGCGGCGACAACCCGATTAAATTGTTGATTGAGTTTTAGATATTTTCTTCCTTAAGGGCAATTTGACCTTTCTACCCCTAATTAGCAGGAAAAGTGGGGAGTTAATTGTAAGGATATTTCATGGAGAATAGGTTGAGTTAGCGGTGAGTTTGTAATGAATCAAAGGATATGGATGGAATTCCCAAAGAAGAATAAGGGCAAAATGGGAATGAATGTGTTAATATTTCATTAAAAGGAATTAGAATCAAAGGAACCCCTCATTTCTTCTTCTCAAACGTGACTCTTCATTTCTTCTCCTCTCAATTTCTCTTTTCTTTTGATCAAGGTTTTTCAAGGGATTTTTGAAGGGATTTGAGGTAGAAAAGCAACCTAAGGCTTCCTAAGGTAAGGATCTCTACTTAAGTTGTGTGATTTGGGAGTTTTAACCCATATTGAAATTTGAGGGTTTTCCTTCTTTTGGTTAAGATTAGAGGAAAAGTCAAGCTAAACAAGAGAAAGGAAGGATTTGTGAAGTCTCTACATAGCAAGTAAGTAAAACCCAACCCAAGTTGAGATTTATGAAATTTCTTGATTAGGGTTTTGATAGAAATGATGTATGTATGTGATATGCATGTAATATAGCATGTATGAAGGATTAAGTAGAGATTTCTATGCTTTGTGAATGTTATTACCTTGCAAATTTGAGAAATGGGTTGTTGGTTTGGCAAGGTAGTTGAGATGGAATTTAAGGGGTATTATGGAACCCTTTTTGGAAGTGTTTTATTTGACAGGTTATTATGACTTTGTGAAGGGGTTTTTCCCCCATTTTGGATGGTTAGGAAAAGTTTTAGATTCATGGCTATGATAGAGTTTTATAATGCACATGAGTTGTTTGATGAAATGCCTAATAGAGGTTTGAGTGTGAGTAATGAACCTTAATTCTTGCAACATTGCATGTTGGCATTTCATAAGTGCATTAGTAGTGATGAATCATCCATGTGCATTGTTATATGCATTGAAAAGTGACCTAAGAAAGTGTAAGGAAATGGTTTATACAATTACCCTATGAGTAGAGAGCTTAGTGGGTAAAATTACTCTAAGGGTAGAGAGCATTGAAAAATGCTACAATAGAATGAGTTAGAAGAAAGTAGTATAGTTGGGATGATGCTTTGTGATCATCACCCGACCGTTATGGGGAATCGGATTGATGCTTTGTGATCATCATCCGAATAGCCTTAGAGAGATGGGTCGACGCTTTGTGATCGTCACCCAATGAGTAATAGAAATGGGTAGATGCTTTGTGACCACTACCCGATTAGTTAAGAGATATGTAGGTTGATGCTTTGTGATCATCATCCAATGGCTAGTAGAAGCGAGGTTGATGCTTTGTGATCATCACCCGATAGTGACTAGAGACGGGTAAATGCTTGGTGATCGTTACCCCGGAATTCATGAGGAACGGGTAGGTGCTAGGTGATCTCCACCCGATAGTTAGAGAGAACCGAGTTGGTGCTTTGTGATCCTCGCTCGGTAGTCACTAAGAACGGGTTGGTGCCCCGTGTGAATTCCACCCGATAGCCATAGAGAGAGATGGTGTGTGTGAACGCCATCCAACTGCATCTGGTAAGATGAGGCCATGATGTTATAGAAACGTAAATAGAAATAGACTAGGAAAAGGAAAAGGAAAGAATTAAGAGTCACACACGGGGACCAGGACGGTTAGAGAGTTTTACTTGCGAGCATTATTTGTGCTCACCCCGTTATTTTCCTTTGTGGATGCGTTCTAGGTGATGTTGCGGTTGAGGGGCGTCGGCGCGCGAGGAGCAATAGCTACACCTGTTCCCCTATTTTGTCTTTTGAAATGCACTTTTTGTAAACAAGTAACTTTTGTGTATAAAAGACATGTGAATTGTAATGAAAAAGAAACTTTTTTGGGCCCCAATTTTCCATTGTTAATTGCATGCATTGTACTAGTTTTCAGTAGGTGTTACAATCTCAGATTTCATGGCTTCAAGCCATTTACCAGTCTGGATCCGATATAGCGTCTTCGTAGGTTCTGGGTTCATCGTCTTGGTAGACTAGTACGTCACCATGTTGAGTCACGAGATAACCATATCCCTCAGGCTCATGGCATACTCTCCCAGATCTACGTAGCTCCTGTGCTACCTGAGGTGGTTCACTTTGATCCACAAGTTGTGGAGTAACCTCCTTATGATGCTCAACCACTTCCTGTGGCATATCATCCCGTCCTTCGTCTAGTATATCTTGTGGTTCTAGAACTTCATCGAGTTATACTTTTCTCCCACTAATACTTCTTAGAAAATATTCCTTTTGTAAGAAGACACCAGATCGAGCAACAAAAATTTTCCTCTCTTTTGGGTGGTAGAAGTAGTATCCTTTGGTCTCCTTTGGATATCCACAAATATACGTTTACAAGATTTTGGGCTCAGCTTGTTCGAAGTTAATTTCTTAACATAAGCTTCGCAACCCCAAATCCTTAGATAAGACAAGTTGGGCTTTCACCGACTCCATAGCTCATATGGAGTCTCATCTACAGACTTTGACGGCACATTGTTCAAAACGTGAGTCACAGTCTCTAGGGCATAACCCCAAAATGATGCAGGTAAATCACTAAAACTCATCATAGACCTAACCATGTCAAGTAAGGTCCTATTCCTCCTTTCTGACACTCCATTGTGTTGGGGTGTATAAGGAGGGGTGAGTTGTGATATTACCCCACATTCCTTCAGGTATTCTGAAAACCTTGAGCTTAAGTATTCACTTTCTTGATCCGATCGAAGAGCTTTAATACTTTTGCCCAACATATTCTGTACTTCATTCCTGAATTCCTTGAATTTATCAAAGGCTCAGATTTATGTCTCATAAGGTAGACATAACCATATCTACTGAAATCATCAGTAAATGTGATGAAGTATGAATATCCACCTCTGGCCTCAACTATTAGTGGACCACATACATCACTATGGATGATGCCTAACAGCTCAATAGCCCTTTCACCTTGTCCTGTGAAAGGAGACTTGGTCATCTTGCCTAAAAGGCATGACTCGCATACCTGAAATGACTAAAAGTCAAAAGGGTCCAGAACTCCATCCCTTTGAAGTTTTGCAATGCGAGTCTTATTAACATGACACAATCTACAGTGCCAGAGATATGTCTAGTTTTGATCGCTATGTTTAGATTTCTTGGTTTCAATATTGAGAATATCGTTATTGTTTAAATCAAGAACATATTATCCATTATATAACCTTGCAATTCCAAACAGAATACCATTCAAACTAAAGAACAACAATCCATTAGATATCTCAAAATGATACCCCATATTATCTAAAGCGGATACTGAAATAATATTTCTAGAAATAGAAGGTACGTGATAACAGTTATGTAGTTCCAACAACAAGCCCTTAGGCAAAGATAAACAGTAAGTCCCTACAGCCAATGCAACCACATATGCTCCATTTCCAACTCGTAGGTCCACCTCTTCCTTGGCGAGCACTCCACTCTGCCTTAGTCTCTACACATCCGTACAAATGTGAGTACCACATCATGTGTCAATGACCCAAGATGTTAAGGGAGAGAAATTAATCTCAATCATAAAAATACCTAAAGTCGAAGCATCTGACTTCTTCTTGATTGCGAGGAAAGCCTTGTCGTATTTCCTCTAGTGGCCAGGCTTGCCACAAAAGAAGTAGACTACCTTGCCCTTCCCTGTGCCACTCTTAGAACCAAGAGCAACCTGTCCTTTGGGTTTGGGCTTGGGTTTGGCCTTGGCCTTACCCTGCCAAGCCGTTACCCACTTTGCGGCAGGCAACCCAAGGTTGCAGAGCTTGGACTTTTTCAAGTCCTGCTCTGTAGTCCCTAGCATGTTCAAAAGTTCTTACGGTGTTTTTCAAGTCCTACTCTGCGCCGGATTTTAGATACTTCTTAGTTCATTTATGCCTGAATTGCTACTTAATTCTATACATTTTGTGTTGTAGGCCAAAATGGACATTTTGAGCAAATAATGAGTGAATTGGAGTTTCTAGACCTAGAAGTAATCAGAACTTAGAATTTGGGAGAGTTATGAACCACAGTGAAGCACTATGAAGCTTGTTCCCATGGGAGAGAACCGAAGATCAAAGATTCAAGCAAAGAAGCAAGCGGAGGGCAATTTTGTAATTTTAGAATTCTTCATGAATGTTAGCCGCGGCGAAAGAAGTTAAGCACGAGAGTCCATTTTACCTGCCTCCATTGGGGCGAATTCTTTTCTTCGCCGCGCAAGTCCTGTAATTTTAGTTTCTCCAAAATACACAGTTTTATTTTAGGAAAGTTTAGGTCTTTTGGGTGAGCTATATAAGAAAAACCTTCCCATTTTGAGAGGGGTTCGTCTAGTTCGCTGGTTTTCATTCTCCTTAGAATAGATTTGACATTTTTGTTGAGAAAGTAAGAAGATTTGAGATTCAACCTTGTCGATTGTTCAACTAGGGGAGATATCTTTTCTTTTCTCTTATTTCAATATGTTGACTGCTATGTTTAATGTTTTTCTTACTGTTTGTGTTGATTTAGTTATGAACTAACCCATTTTGGGTTAGGGTTTTGATGTAACTCGGATTTCTATGGGTTAATCAATTGATTATGTTATTTTTATATTCTATTGCATAGATTGTGTGATTATTATGTTTTTACTGATTTTATTTGATGAATATGATGAGATTGAGAAATGAATCATGTTGAGCTTCTTGGGTAATCACCATTGTAGTATTGAATGCTAGAGATAGATTTGAGAATCAATGAAACCAATCTAGGATTCCATTAGCTTAATGAACTTGGATATATTATTCTTCAAATTGTTGGGTGCGGAAGTTTAATAGGGAAGAGTAGGAATTCATAGTATGAGAAAGTATGTTTGACAACTTAGAGAATTCGATTTACAATCGTGCATGTGAGTGTGAAAATAGCATAATCCGTAAAATTCATCCATAGAGTCCAAATGAAGTCAAAACCCTAACCTTTTGTTAAATTGATATTACTCTTGCTTTAAATTCTTGCTCTCATTAATTAGTTTTTAATACTTAGTAAGTTTTGTTTTTAGTTTATTTTCTAATCTCCCATTAATCCAAACAATTTCGGTTTCTCCAACTTGAAAAACACTTAGGAAAATTAGTGCTTAACAATCAGTCCTCGTGGGAACAATACTCACTCATCACTCTATTACTTTGTGCGACTAGTGCACTTGCTATCATTGAATGTTGTAGTAACAACACACCAAGTTTTTGGTGCCGTTGCAGGGGATTGAGTTGTGTGTTAACATTAAATTTTTCTTGTGTTAGCTAGATTGGAGCTTTATTTTTCTTTGTTTAATTGTTTTTAGTTTAATTTTTGTTGTTCTTTTTGGTTGGCTTGTGATCTCACTTTTTCTCTCTTTCTGTGTAGTTTATTCGAAGAGCAAGACGTCAGCCAATGGTTCCTATTGATCCTGAAATTGAAAGAACCACTAGAAGACTTAACAGAGAAAGAAGAGAAAGAGAGGCTATAGTTGAACCAGAGGTCATAGTTGTGTTGAGATGGCAGAAAATAGATCATTAAGGGAATTCTCAGTTCCCACAGTTGAAGGCAGTAGGTCGAGCATAACTAGACCAGCGGTACAAGCCAACAACTTCGACATAAAGTCGACAATCATCCAGATGATCCAGCAGTCGGTACAGTTTAAAGGTGATTTGAAGGAAGATCCAAATCTACACATTGCCAATTTTTTGGAGATTTGTGATACTTTCAAGTCAAACAGAGTGTCAGATGATGCCATCAAATTGAGACTGATCCTGTTTTTATTAAGGGATAAGGCAAAGGGATGGTTTAGGGCACTACCATCAGGAACGATCACAACATGGAATGATTTAGCACAGAAGTCCCTGACTAAATTCTTTCCTCAAGATAAATCGACAAAGCTGAGAAATGATATCACATCGTTTCTACAGGAAGAGTCGAAATCATTGTATAAGGCTTGGGAGAGATACAAAGAATTATTGAGGAGGTGTCCACATCATGGGTTGCTAGTTTGGATGCAAGTCCAAATGTTTTATAATGGATTGATGGTTAATGTGCAAACTATGGTGGATGCAGCATCGGGAGGAGCACTACAGAATAAGACACCGGAAGAAGCTCATGAGTTGCTTGAAGTTTTAGCAAGTAACAACTATCAAAGACCTAATGAGAGAGTGTAACCAAAGAAATCTATGGGTCTTCATGAAGTTGATGCATACACAGCTATCTCCAACTTACAGCACTTCAGAAACATTGGGAAGTATGCAGGTAAATTCTATTCAAGCTTCTCAACTAATTTGTGAATTTTGTACAAGTGGTCATGTGAGCAGTGAATGCCAAGTGGGGAACATGTTTGCTTCAGCGTGTTCATCATCAGAGGAAGTTAACTACTTGGTAGGAAATCAAAGGCAACTGAACCCGTACTCCAATACATATAATCCTAATTGGAGGAATCATTCGAACCTGTATTGGGGTAATCAGAACTAACAGAATCAGCAAAACAATCAATGGAACCAAAGAGCATTGCCAAACAACCAAGCAGGGGTGAACAATCAACTAGGAGAGCAAAGAGTGACAAAATTGGAGGACATGTTTGGAAAGTTTATGCAAGAGACCACATGTTTTATGAATGAGATGAAGACGAATTTCAGAAATCAAAGGGCGTCCATTCGGGACTTAGAGGTACAAGTGGGTCAATTGGCTGATAAGTTAAATGAGAGACCATAGGGGTACCTATCGAGTAACACAGTGACTAACCCACATGAGCAAGCAAATACAATAACTCTGAGAAGTGGGACAATGTTAGAAGAAGTAGAACAATCAGGGAAAGAAGGAAGCCCACCAAAAGAAAAGGAAGATTCTGATAAGGAAGTTAATGAAGAGATAGTTATTGAAGAGAAACTAACCAATTCTAGGGTTGATGAACAAAAGCGGGAAGAGGCAGAGACGAAAGAAAGAGAAATTGCCATTTCCCGAGATACCACCAGAGTTGGCACATCACACTCCTCTCGTGCCTTTTCCTTAGAGAACTCGAAAAAGAATCGGGATAGCGAGTTTCCAAATTTATTGAAATATTTAAAAAGCTGTATATTAACATTCCTTTTGCAGATGCATTGCAACAGATGCCGAGCTACGTGAAATTTCTCAAGGAGATTTTATCAAACAAAAGGAAGTTAGAAGACAAGGAAATAGTGATGCTTAAGGAAGAGTGCAACGCCATTCTCCAGAAGAAGCTACCCCTAAAACTCAAAGATCCAGGGAGTTTTACTATTCCTTGCATTATAGGAGACATTACTTTTGATCGAGTTTTGTGTTATTTAGGTGCAAGCATCAATCTAATGCATTTTTTCTGTTTTTAGGAGATTGGGAAGTGGTGAAGTGAAGCCAACGACCATGTCGTTGCAGCTTGTAGATAGATCCATCAAACATCTGTGGGGTATAGTCGAAGATGTGTTGGTGAAGGTGAACAAGATTATCTTTCCAACGGACTTTGTTGTTTTGGACATGGAAGAGGATAAGTAAATGCCTCTTATTTTGGGCCGACCATTTTTGGCCACAGGAAGAGCACTCATGGATGTGTAAGAAGGAAAGTTACTGTTAAGAGTTCAAGATGAAACAGTAATGTTCAATGTGTTTGAAGCTATGAAGTTTCCATCCGAGTCGGATTCGTACTTTAGTGTTGATGTGGTGGATAAACGAGTAGCAGAGGCTATTGAAGAGAACACTCCACAACTGCCTCTAGAAGTTTGTATTGGGCAATCAAAAACAGTAAAGGTAGATGAGTCGACAAAGAATGAATGTGCTAGATTGTTGGAAGCACTTCAGCCTATTGATGAGAGCCAAGATCTAGAATTTGAGGAATTTGATTTTGAGAAGGAGAAGGAAAAGGAAAGAAAGGAAGAACCTCCGAAGCTTGAACTGAAGCCTTTGCCTTCCCACCTCAAATATGTGTATCTTGGTGAAGTAGAAACCTTCCCAATAATCATCAGTTCAAGGTTGAGCAAATTGGAAGAAGAGCAGTTGATTCGGGTATTAAGAGAACATAGATTAGCAATTGGATGGACTATTTCAGATATTAGAGGCATCTCTCCATCGTTTTGTATGCATAAGATACTTAGGGAAGATGATGTCAAGCCTAGGGTGCAACCACAACGGAGACTGAATCCTTCGATGAAGAAAGTGGTGAGAAAGGAGGTGGTGAAACTTCTAGATGCGGGCATAATTTATCTTATTTCTGATAGTCCATGGGTGAGCCCGGTGCAAGTGGTTCCGAAGAAAGGAGGTATCACAGTGATAAAGAATGAAAGCAATGAATTGATACCAACTAGGACGGTCACGGGCTGGAGAGTATGCATTGACTACCAGAAATTAAATGAAGCGACAAGGAAGGATCATTTCCCACTTCCGTTCATCGATTAGATGTTTGAGAGATTGGCATGCTTACTAGTGTTTCCTGGATGGTTATTCAGGATATAATCAGATTGCCATCGTTCTTGAGGATCAAAAGGAGACGACCTTCATGTGTCCCTATGAAACCTTTGCTTACCGAAAGATGCCCTTTGGGTTATGCAATACACCAACCACATTTTAGAGATGCATGATGTCGATCTTTGGTGATATGGTGGAGTGGTTTATAGAAGTCTTCATGGATGACTTCTCTATTTTTTGTTCATCTTTTGACAATTGCTTATCTAATCTTTCACTTGTTTTGCAGCGATACAAGAAGACAAACTTGGTGCTCAACTGGGAGAAGTGCCACTTCATGGTCCAGGAAGGAATAGTGCTTGGTCATAGAATTTCAAGGGATGGCATAAAAGTGGATCGAGCAAAAATAGAAGTGATTGAGAAGCTACCACCACCCTCAAATGTTAAAGCAGTTCGAAGTTTCTTGGGGCATGAGGGGTTTTATAGACGGTTTATCAAGGATTTTTCTAAGATCTATAAACCCCTTTACAATTTATTGATTAAAGATGTTACTTTTGACTTTAATGATAAATGCATGCATGCCTTTCAAACTCTAAAAAAATTATTAGCGTCTGCACCTATTATTGTAGTTCCCAATTGGGGACTGCCATTTGAATTGATGTGTGATGCTAGTGATTTTGTACTAGGAGTAGTGTTAGGACAAAGGAAAAACAAAATGTTGCATGTAATTCAGTATGCTAGCAAAACACTCACTGATGCAAGATTGAATTACACCACCACTGAAAAAGAATTGTTGGCTGTGGTTTTTGCTTTTGACAAATTTTGTTCATATTTGCTAGGTGCTAAGGTGATAGTCTACACAGACCATTCAGCACTCAAGCATCTATTGGCAAAGCAAGAAGCGAAACCTCGACTGATAAGATGGATCCTATTGCTACAAGAGTTTGAGTTGGAGATACGAGATAAGAAGGGGTCGAAAAATGTGGTGGCGGATCATTTGTCAAGGATTGAACGACTAATTCAGGGAAATGAAGAGGAAACCCAAATCAAAGAAACTTTCCCGAATGAGAAATTGATGAGAGTGGAGGAAGCACCGTGGTATGCAGATTTTACAAACTACTTGTCATCAAGAGTGCTCCCAATTGGCATGACCTTCCAACAAAAGAGGAAGTTTTTCTCAGATTTGAAGTATTACTTCCGGGAAGAGCCATTTTGTATAGACACTGTGTTGATAAGATGATACGTAGATACGTCCTGGAAGAGGAAATGGAGAGTATTATACAACATTGTCATGAGAGGGAAATGGGTGGCCATTTTGGAGGAGTTAGGACAGCAGCCAAGATTCTTCAATCTGGGTTTTATTGGCCAACCCTTTTCAAGGATTCTTTTCGGATGGTTCAGGAATGCGACCAATGTCAATGGAGTGGAAATATTTCAAAGACAGATGAGATGCCGTTGAACAATATCCTAGTAGTTGAGCTGTTTGATGTGTGGAGAATTGACTTCATGGGTCATTTCCCAAATTCTTTTTGGAACACATACATTTTGGTAGCAGTGGATTACGTATCGAAATGGGTGGAAGCAGTCGCATTGCCATCCAATGATGCCAGGGTGGTTGTTAATTTTGTGAGAAAGAACATTTTCTCAAGATTCAGAATACCACGGGCAATCATCAGTGATGGAGGATCGCATTTTTGCAACAGGCAATTAGATGCATTGTTAGGAAAATATGGAGTGAAACATAGAGTTGCAACACCATACCATCCACAGACTAGCGGGCAAGTGGAGCTGTCAAATAGAGAACTTAAGGGAATTTTAGAAAAGACAGTTAATACATCTAGGAAGGATTGGTCACGGAAGTTGGATGATGCATTATGGGCCTACCGCACTACATTTAAGACTCCAATTGGTATGTCTCAATTTAGGATGGTCTATGGGAAGGCATGTCACTTGCCGATAGAACTCGAGCATAAGGCATACTGGGCAATCAAGCAGCTCAACATGGATTTAAGAGCTACTGGGGAGGAAATGATGTCGATTTGAATGAACTTCGGATGAGTTACGTCACAGCGTATGAGAATGCTCGGATTTACAAAGAAAAGACGAAAAGGTGGCATGACAAGCATATCTGGAAGAAGAACTTTGAAGTGGGTCAGAAAGTGTTGTTGTATAATTCTAGACTTAGGCTATTTCCTGGAAAACTTAAGTCTAGATGGTTCGGACCCTTCATACTTACAAGAGTCTACCCATTCGGGCGGTGGAGGTATCACATGAAGAAAAGGGCACATTTAAGGTCAATGGACAAAGGGTGAAGCCATACATTGATGGGGTGATGAGTTGCAAGCCAATTCCCATCCAACTTGACATGCCGAAATGAGGACTCGAGAAAGTCAAGCTTCCGACTATAAACAAGCGCTTCTTGGGGGGTAACCCAAGTGTTTTCAATTGTTTTTCATTTGATTGTTGTTTGAATTTGTTTAGTTTTCTTATTATTTAGAATGAATTTGATTTTGTGTGTTCTTGGGTGTTTCAGGTAAAATTTCGAACTAAGGCAGAAAAAAGGGAAAATTTTCAGGCCCCACCCCTCCCAGAAAGACTTTTCTTCGCCGCGGCGAAGCACATTTTGCAAACAACAGAAATTGAAAATTCCCAGACTTCACCGCGGCGAAGTTTGTTCTTCGCCGAGGCGACGTGCTCCTTGGAATTTTTCGCCCTGGTGAAAGAAATTTTCTTCACCAGCAAAAAGAGTTTTGCAAAATTTAACTGAGGGAAGTTCGCTGCGGCGTTGTATGCACTGGATTTTTTGCCGCGGCGAAGGATGTTTCTTTGTCACGACATTGACCTGGATGAAATTTCAAAGAAATGAAGAACTTTGCCGTGGCGAAAATTGTTCTTCGCCGCGGTGAAACCTGCTTTTTATAAATAGAAACCACGACTCTTCATTTTTCGCAAAACACTTCAAACACATCCGAGAGCAAACTTTTTCCATCTTTGATCCAGAGCCTTTCCAGTGATTTCCCATCACAATATCTCACTCCTTAACCTTTTTAAACACCAAAACAACTCATTTTAGAAAAGATCTTCGCGAAAAATTGAAGAAAATTATGGGTTTAAGAATTTGGGGATTTTGCAATCTAGGCTGATTTTGGCTAAATTGGTGGTGAATACTTCCTAGTTTTGGTAAGATTTCAAGTTCCCTAAGCTTTTAATTGCACAATTTTGAGTTTAGAGTTGTAGATCTGAAAATTTTGATTGTTGATTGAGTTGTGGATTTTTAGTATTATTGTGCTTTGATTTTGCTTGAGGAAGTGTAGATTGTGAATTGTGTGGTGTTGAGGAGTTTGGGTTTGAATTTTGGGAGTGTTTTGTGAAGTTTGGAAGAATCAAAGTTTGGGGGTCTAGGTGCGATTTTTGGAAGTGTGGTGTTTTTGCAGGATTGATTGTGGTTGATAGTAGGGTGCTTAGAGTTGAATTGTTGAGTTAGAATTGTAGTTCGGGTAAAATGCCGCTAAAAAAAGGTGGACAACCGATTTGTAAATGATAAGGCTCAGCAACGATATGAAGGAGCAATCAAAAGGAAGGATAAAGGGTTTATTGCCGAGCGGGGGTTGACCACTATTTATGCTGAAGAGTGGAGTGAAGGGCGAAAGTGGAATGCATTTATGAATGAACCCAGACATGCGGTTGTAGAGCCAATAGTAAGAGAGTTTTACGCCAACCTCCCTAAGTGTGATCCTGGTCATGTGTTTGTGAGGGGTACTGATGTGCCATTTGATGCGAAGGTCATCAATGATTTTTTTCACTTGCTTTCGATTGACCCTAATGAGTATCTGGAGTTTAAGAAGAAACAATTTCAAGAGGATGAGATACTTAAGGTTATAGCAAAATCAGATACCCCTTGGGAGGTTTCAAAAAAGGGAAAGAAGAGCATCAAGGGCACTAATTTGACTCCAACAGCTAGGTTGTGGCAGTATTTTGTGTGTGCGCGGATGATGCCGGAAACACATTACAGTCCAGTAACTTTTGACAAGGCATTGTTGCTTTACTCCATTGCCATCGGAAAAAAGATGGATGTGGGGGTAGGAAAAATTTGAAAATTTACTGCAAAAGTTACAAGCACTATTAAGGGGACAATGTCATCTTTAGTTTGGGGGTAGGAAAAATTTGAAAATTTTTTATTTGTGTTTATTTTATTTTCATGTTGTGTTATGTGCCAATGATGAATTACATAAGTCTATAATGAGAATAGGATTGCTGGGATTTTATTGTTGAAAAATGTTAAGCATTGCTTCAAGTTTATGTTGATTGACTGAATTTTGCTTGAGGTTTGTTAAGTGGTTCAACCACCATTTTCATTATTTCGGCATGCTTAGATTCATTTTATATGGTTAGGTAAAGTCTTGATAATGTTGCTGGACTTTAGAACCTAGTTGAGAAGTGCTTGAGACGAAATTCTAGGAATAGACATTATTGAGGAAGTGATTTAGACAGTTTTCGGAACGAATGAGCCTTTCCAACTGACCATGAATTTTATCCCTAGTGATCCATTTGAACCTTATGAAATCATTGTTGCCTTATTTTTCTTGTGAAACCAATAATGCCTAAAACCTTTTTCCCTAAACATGTCTGCAACCTTTAAGAGAATTCTAAACTTAATGCAAACACAAAGAGCTTGGAGAGTTGGGTGAATGAACTGAAAGAATAGTTTGGGGGTTGTGTGTAAAAACCCCCTCCAGTCAGGTATCCTTTGAATATCCCTCAATGAGAATCTCGAGGATACATGTCTGGAAAACGAGTTGTATTTAAAAAAAATATCTGTGTAAGGATAACAATAGTAATATCCAATACATGTATACAAAATGTCATGCAAGATCCAAACATATAATTTTAAAACTTTAAGACTTTATCCATAAAATACACATTCGAAACATATTTATAGGGTGGACTATTCCAAAAGGTGTTTCACAAATATTTATCATTTACATTATTTACATCAAGATGACAATAAATCATCTCCCCTCACGTGTAGCCCATTGTCTCTAGCATCCCTCGCTTCTAGTCTACTGCAAAGAAATCAACAATAAAAGGGTGGAAGCGCTCCGCTCAGAAGGGAATGATTCGTTTCATTCTAAATGTGCTATTTGATCTTTATTTAAACATATTTGTTAACACATCACTTATCTTTTACATCTAGGGATACATCCCTTTTTATTATATATATATATATAATTTTTTTTTTTTCTATTTCATATGTCTTTCATCATTTTATCCCATGGCTATATAACATCAATGTGTACACATACAAATAAGTATGTAAACATAGTACACGCACATCACATGTCATGACATAACATCTAAAATCATCTAACATGAGCATAAATCATCACATAATGTAAATAACATCATAACTCATGTAATTCTACTAAATGCATATGAACCATTTAATGTCTAGCCGATCGGACTTTTCTTAGCATCTTAAGCACTTCATATCATCTAGCCTCAAATTCATCTAGAGCTCATATCATCGGGAGGCGTGCCTACGCGTTATTTAGCATCTAAAGCATATATTCATCTTTCCTCAACCCGTATACGAGGATATGCTTACACGTTTCCCATCATGTCTATATGAATCTCTAACATCTTATGGCATGTAAATACATATTTTGGTGAGCTTAATACTTGTAATTCATCTATGGATTATCAATCCATTTACATTACCTCTTGCTCACATACATCATCTTAAAACATGTATTACATTGCATCTTCATACCATTTCATAACATTAATCATGCATTGACATCATGACCATGTATGTCTTTTAAAGATCATCTAACTAATGGGTAAACATTAGTACATGGCATAATTACAATAATACATTAATAATCATAAGAATTGATCATGTTAAATCTTAAACTTTAATAAGCAGTTTATACTTCAGGCCATTTTCCATCCATTTCTCAAATGAATTGGCTCTTAGCATAAACATAAAAGTTATAGGTTTGTGTCTTAGCTTTCTAATTCTTCAAGAATCATCTCATTTCGATTTTTATAACTCAAGTTATGGTCGAAATACTGAAGCAGGGTTAACAAAACCCCTAAGCTCACTAAATCCGAATTTTCATATTAACTATGTCACATCAATTCCTATTGACATTAACCAATAGGTCAACTTATGGATCAAATAAACCTCCCCTTAATAGTCTTTAACATCTTAAAGGAAGTGTAAAATCTTATTACCATAATCATCCATTATTGCTATAACATTGTAAGCTAATGCAAACAACACCTCAACACTTCTAATAGCAACCATTCAACACCATGTGGCCTCCAATACTACAAGTTTTGCCACAATCAGCATCCACACTTCATTTTCTTCAATCAAACATAACAACTCATAAAACATAAATAGCAATAACTTCATGTATAATGAATTCAAAGCAATAAGTAGAATAAATGAGTTCAACTACACTTGCCATCAACTAATTCTATGCCTTAAAGCCTTAATTTAAGGTTTCATAAAAAACTACAAACCCTAGCATAAACCCTAAAGTCATGGGAGGTTCTTGCTTACCTTTTTAAAGACTTCCTGCAACAAATCATTTGCCTTTGACTTCTTTTACACCTTAATCCTACATATATAACAATATACCTCAACATCTACCTCAAATCTTCAAATCACATCAAATCTAAAGTTTTTAATCCTTACCTTAAACCCTTCAAATTGAAAATCCAAGGCTCCTATCTTGTTCTCGAAAAATTAAGCAAAACTCCTTTAAAAACTTAGAAAGAAAGCTTGTTTCATGGAAGATTTGAGAGAAAATGGAAGAAATGTTGAAGAAAGGCGCTCTCCCTTGGCTTGAACGAATTTCATCTCATTTATAAGAAAATATTTCATTTATTTTCCAAAATTATGCAATTGGCCCAATTATTTTAGTTGTATAACTCATAAGTCCTTAATTCTTCATATAAGGGCATTTTGGTCATTTCACACTAGACATAATTATTACTTAATTAATGCCATTAAATGCAATGAAGCCTACTCATCCTTGACTTTTTCAATGCTTATCCATAGGCAAAATGACCATTTCACCCCTAATGCCTTTCTATGGATAATTGATTCATACCTGCTTCCAAATGAATCGAAACTATTTTTGCCCTTAGTTAGATTTTATGCTTTATAACATAAAATTAACATCTAAAGGACTATTTCGAGTTAGGAACATACCTTTGACATCTTAGGTATTATATTCCCTCCCTCCTTACAATAATTTCATCCTCGAAATTATAGAAGCAGCTCCGAGTATCGACTTCTCATATCTTGCTCCATTTCCCAAGTAGCTTCTTCTATCTTGTGATTCCTCCAAAGTACTTTAACTAGTGGAATTTGCTTGTTTAGCTCTTTTACCTTTAACGTCAAGGATTTGAAGCCCTAGGGCATTCCTTATAAGCCAAATTATCATGTAATTCCACTTCCTCCATCGAAGCACATGTGAAGGATCACTAACATACTACCGGCACAAAGAGACATGGAAAACATTATGGACTCTTTCCGTACTCGATGCGTAGCAAGTCATAAGCTTCTATCTTGTGATTCCTCCAAAGTACTTAACCTTAATTGGAATTTGCTTGTTTCGAGCTCTTTTACCTTCTCACAAGGATTTGAACCTGGGCATTCCTTTATAAGCCAAATTATCATGTAATTCCACTTCCTCCATCCCCAAGCACATGTGAAGGGATCACTAACATACTTACGCAACAAAGAGACATGGAAAACATTATGGACTCTTTCCATGCTCATTGGCAGCGCAAGTCTATAAGCTACTTTGCCTACCCTTTCCAATACTTCAAAGGGTCCAATGTAACGTGGAGAAAGCTTGCCTTTCTTTCCAAATCTTATAATATGTTTTTAAGGCGTAACTTTTACAAAAACTTTATCGCCCACTTGGAATTCCACTTCTTTTTTGTCAATCTTGAGCTTGCTTCATTCTTTCTCTAATAAGCTTAACATCTTCAATCATTTTCTAGGTCATCTCTAATCCAACTGCTTGAATCAAGGAGTCTTTTTCTCCAATATCATCCCAGTACAAAGGGGATCTGCACCTTTTTCCATATAATGCTTCATATAGGGCCATCCGGATAATGGATTGGTAGCAGTTATTATAGGCAAATTCTATTCGTGGAAGTACATCACTCCATTTTGCCTTGTGATTCATACAACAAGCTCTCAGCATGTCTTCAATCACTTGGTTAGTCCTTTCAGTTTGACCATCAGTTTGAGGATGATAAGCCGTATTGAAGGCTAACTTTGTACCCAATGCTCTCTGTATTCCAACCCAGAAAGCTGATATGAACCTGGTATCTCTGTCTGACACAATCATCTTTGGTACTCCATGTAATCTCACAATCTCTCTAACATATAATTGCCCTAATCGAAATGCATCTATCTTATCTGTCATAGGTAGAAAATGAGCTGTCTTAGTCAATCTATCAACCGCCACCCAGATTGCATTATATCCTTGATGAATTTTAGGAAGTCCCATAATGAAGTCCATTGAGATATCCTCCCATTTCCATTTAGGAATCTCTAAGGGTTGGAGTAATCCTGGTGGTCTCTGATGCTCTGCCTTTACTTGTTGACATCTTAAAAATCTGGCAACATAATCGGCAATGTCGTTTTTCATACCTGACCACCAATAACTTTTCTTCACATCTTGATACATCTTTACACTCCCAGGGTAGGCTGTATAAAGTGTATTATGTGCCTCACTAAGGATTTTATTCCTTAGTTCATCATCTTGAGGTACACATATTATATCTCTAAACATCAATGCCCCATTGACTATTTTAAAGTCTGTCTCTTTACCCTCTATTATCCGTTGGCAGATCACCTTGCATGTATCATCTTTACCCTGTTTTATTGATCTCCTCCACCAAAGTGGGTTTGATCTCCATTTGGGCCAACCCTTCTTTGATCACAATTTCAATTCCTTCTTGGCGGATCTCTTGCTGTAATTGTCCCTGTACAGTGATCTGAGATAAAAAGACTTTTCTACTAAGGGCATCTGCTACTGCATTAGCTTTCCCTAGATGGTATCTGATGTCGCAGTTATAGTCTATCACCAATTCTAACCATTTCCTCTGTCTCATATTCAACTCTTTCTGAGTGGAGAAATACTTCAAACTCTTATGGTCATTGTATATATTGCATTTCACTCCATACAAGTAGTGTCGCCATATCTTCAAAACAAAAACCACTACTGCTAATTCCAAGTGATGGGTAGGATATCTGCTCTCATAGTCTTTCAGTTGTCTGGAGGCATAGGCAATGACTTTCCCTTTGCTGCATCAACACTGCTCTCAAACCATTGTGGGAGGCATCAACGTAAATATCATAATCAATGCCTACTTCTGGCAATGTAAGAATTGAAGCTGTAGTTAATCTTTTCTTCAGCTCTTGAAAGCTTTGCTCGCATGCCTCTGTCCATTGAAATGGTACTTCTTTCTTGGTAAGAGCTATAAGTGGTCTGGCTATCTTTGCAAAGCCTTCCACGAACTTCCTATAATACCCTGCTAAGCCCAGGAAAACTTAACCTTCTTTCCACTTTGCTTTAGCCTCTGCCACTCAAGCACCGCTTCTACTTTACTAGGATCCACTGATACACCGTCTTAAGAGATCACATGACACAAAAAGGTAACTCGATCCAACTAAAACTCACATTTTGAAAATTTGGCATACATCTGTTTCTCTCTTAATCTTTGTAACACAAATCTCAAGTGCTCGGCATGTTCTTCTAAAGTCTTAGAATAAACTAGGATGTCATCAATAAACACCACTATGAACTTGTCAAGGACATCATGAAAAACTCTGTTCATCAAGTCCATAAAAATTGCAGGTGCATTAGTCAATCCGAATGGCATCACAACAAATTCATAATGCCCATACCTTGTTTGGAAAGCCGTTTTCGGTATATCTTCCTTAGCCACTCTAACCTGATGGTATCCTGACCTTAGATCAATTCTAGAAAACGCTGAGGCACCTTTCAATTGATCAAACAAATCATCTATCCTGGGCAATGGGTACTTATTCTTTACTGTTACTTTATTCAGTTCACGGTAATCTATACACATCCTCGTAGACCCATCCTTCTTTTTCACAAATAGAACTGGAGCATCCCATGGGGAATGACTTGACCTGATAAACCCCTTGTCTAACAACTCTTATAACTGCTTCTTCAATTCTTAGAGCTTAGCTAGGGCCATGTGATAAGGAGCCTTAGAAATAGGTGCTATATCGGGGGCTAGTTCTATACTAAACTCTACTTCCCTCTCCCTGGAGGTAAACCTGGCAATTCATCTGGAAACACGTCAATAAATTCATTTACCACAGGTACCTCATGTACACTTGAGCTCGAACTCTCTCCCTTATTTAATACATGTGCAATGTACCCAGAACACCCCCTTTTCAACATCTTCCTAGCTTTTGCTGCATTAATCATCATGTTAGTTGGGTGCCCTTCTCCAAAAATGAAGTTATCCCCATAGTCTAGATTAAACTTGACTTTTTTTTTCCCCTATGACAGTCTATCTCTGCTCCATATCTACTAAGAAAGTCCATCCCAAAAATGATGTCAAAGTCTGGCATATTGAAGACAATCAAATCTACCATCATATCTCGGCCTTTAATAGTCACTAACTCCCCTATTAAGACTTCATTGGTCACTACACCCTCACTATCAGGCAATTCAATCCTAATGGCTTGTTCTACTCTAATAGGCATTAACCCTAATCTTTTAATCATACCATAAGAGATGAATGAATGAGTAGCACCAAAATCAATCAAGGCATACAAGGGAGTAGCATGGAATAATAAGCCGACAAGTGGCTCTGGAAGATGTGCATCCACGCATCCCAGGGCCACATTATATACCCTAGCTATCATGCCTCCAACTGCAGGTACTGAAGTTGCAGAACCAATGGGGCAATCTCTAGCAATAGCTGGCGGCACCTGAAACAAACATTGGTCCCCACTAGACATTCACCCTGGTGTCTTCTCCGACATTTCTTACAGTAGCTGACCTCACATTTCCTTTGTTGGCCCTTTTTCTTCATGTCCTTCATGTTGGCTTTAGGCAGGACTCCTTTCTTGCCTTTACCCTTATCGTCTTTGCCAACAACTTGTTCTGCACTACTGGATTGGCCAAGCTGGAGAGGACTACTTACCACTGTTAGGGAAAGAGCTAATCTGGTCTCTTTCAAGTACACCTTTGCTCTGATGGCTCTGGCGAGTGCTTCACTATATGTTTAGGAGGGTTGATGACCCGACATAACATCTCTGGCGATAGTGGGATAAAGTTCCCCCACAAATCTCTCTAATCAGGTCTGTGGTATACTAACCAGTGTGGGTACAAAATTAGCCAAGGAGTTGAACTTGATTGAACACTCTTTGATTGTCACATTTCCTTGTTGCAGACTAATAAACTCTTGTAGTTTTGAGGATGTCATGTCTGCTGTCCGATATTGCTCCTCAAACAATTCCTTGAACCCTGACTAAGTGAGAGTGGTGGTATCTTGAGTCTGCTCCATAAGCTCCCACCATGTCATAGCATCTCCTCTCAACAGGTACGTAGCATACCGAATCTTCTCTTGATCTATCATAGGAAATAAAGCAGTAGTTTTCTCCACCAACTTGATCCATTGTTAGCTACTACTGGATCATTAGTACCACTAAATTCTGGAGGTTGATGTTTACTTGAGAGGCCATAAATTGGTTCAATCTGCTTTGGGGCAACCATTGCTTCTAGCGTACTTGTCCCTATTGCTTGACTTGGTAACAAATTGATTGTTTCATTGTCGCAGTACTTGTACTTTCCGACGGGGTTCTCCTTAAAGCTCTATTAACAGCCTCTTGGATCATACGCTCCAATGTTGCAACATCTAAACCCGAAGCACTTGAAGTAGTAGCTGCTGGGTTAGGAGCTTCAAGTGCAGTTGGAACATCTTATGCATTTGAAGCATCACTGCGACCTGGATCCGTTCTCCTGGTTTTCCTCATATTTATTCCCTTTCACAGTCACCCATATAACATTAATCATCTAATCAATCCTTACATAAATCAGGTAAACATACTTACAGCGATTGGACAACTTGCAGCAAAACTTTACATGAGGGAACTGTCATCGACTCTCATAAATGCCTGACTCTGTAATGGAAAACATCTTAAAACACCTTTTTTTTTTTTTTTGTTTAAAGTCACAAAATACTTGCTCTAATACCAAATGTAAAACCCCCTCCAATCAGGTATCCTCTGAATATCCCTCAATGAGAATCTCGAAGATACATGTCTGGAAAACGAGTTGTATTTAGAAAAAATATCTGTGTAAGGATAATAATAGTAATATCCAATACATGTATATAAAATGTCATGCAGGATCCAAACATATAATTTCAAAACTTTAAGACTTTATCCATAAAATACACATTCGAAACATATTTATAGGGTGGACTATTCCAAAAGGTGTTTCACAAATATTTATCATTTACATTATTTACATCAAGATAAAAACATCAAGATGACAATAAATCATCTCCCTTCACGTGTAGCCCACTGTCCTCTTAGCATCCTCGCTTCTAGTCTACCCTGCAAAGAAATCAACAATAAAAGGGTGGAGCGCTAATCGCTCAGTAAGGAATGATTCGTTTCATTCTAAATGTGCTATTTGATCTTTATTTAAACATATTTGTTAACACATCACTTATCTTTTACATCTAGGGATACTTCCCTTTTTATTATATATATATATAATTTTTTTTTTTTTCATATGTCTTTCATCATCTGATCCCATGGCTATATAACATCAATGTGTATACATACAAATAAGTATGTAAACATAGTACACGCACATCACATGTCATGACATAACATCTAAAATCATCTAACATGAGCATGAATCATCACATAATGTAAATAACATCATAACTCATGTAATGCTACTAAACGCATATGAACCATTTAATGTCTAGCCGATCAGACTTTTCTTAGCATCTTAAGCACTTCATATCATCTAGCCTCAAATTCATCTAGAGCTCATATCATCGGGAGGCATGCTTACGCGTTATTTAGCATCTAAAGCATATATTCATCTTTCCTCAACCCATTATACTGAGGATATGTCTTACGTTTCCCATCATGTCTATATGAATCTCTAACATCTTATGGCATGTAAATACATATTTTGGTGAGCTTAATACTTTTAATTCATCTATGGATTATCAATCCATTTACATTACCTCTTGCTCACATACATCATCTTAAAACATGTATTACATTGCATCTTCATGCCATTTCATAACATTAATCATGCATTGACATCATGACCATGTATATCTTTCAAAGATCATCTAACTAATGGGTAAACATTACTACATGGCATAATTACAATAATACATTAATAATCATAAGAATTGATCATGTTAAATCTTAAACTTTAATAACCAGTTTATACTTCAGGCCATTTGTGATCCATTTCTCAAACGAATTGGCTCTTTGCATAAACATAAAAGTTATAGGTCCGTGTCTTAGCTTTCTAATTCTTCAAGAATCATCTCATTTCGATTTTTATAACTCAAGTTATGGTCGAAATACTGAAGTAGGGTTAACAAAACCCTTAAGCTCACTAAATCCGAATTTTCATATTAACTATGCCACATCAAGAATCATCTCATTTCGATTTTTATAACTCAAGCTATGGTCGAAATACTAAAGAAGGGTTAACAAAACCCCTAAGCTCACTAAATCCGAATTTTCATATTAACTATGCCACATCAATTCCTATTGACATTAACCAATAGGTCAACTTATGGATCAAATAAACCTCCCCCTTAATAGTCTTTAACATCTTAAAGGAAGTGTAAAATCTAATTCCCATAATCATCCATTATTGCTATAACATTGTAAGCTAATGTAAACAACACCTCAACACTTCTAATAGCAACCATTCAACACCATGTGGCCTCCAATACTACAAGTTTTGCCACAATCAGCATCCACACTTCATTTTCTTCAATCAAACATAACAACTCATAAAACATCAATAGCAATAACTTCATGTATAATGAATTCAAAGCAATAAGTAGAATAAATGAGTTCAACTACACTTGCCATCAACTAATTCTATGCCTTAAAGCCTTAATTTAAGGTTTCATAAAAATCTACAAACCCTAGCATAAACCCTAAAGTCATGGGAGGTTCTTGCTTACCTTTTTAAAGACTTCCTCCAATAAATCCTTTGCCTTTTACTTCTTTTGCACCTTAATCCTATATATATAACATTATACCTCAACATCTATCTCAAATCTTCAAATCACATCAAAACTAAAGTTTTTAATCCTTACCTTAAACCCTTCAAATTGAAGATCCAAGGCTCCTATCTTGTTCTCCTTGAAAAATTAAGCAAAACTCCTTTAAAATATTATTATTGTTCATGTTGTGCTTAATGAGTTGCTAAACAATGATTAAACATATAAACCATGCATGACATAAAATAAAGTACACAACTGTAACGCCCCGCTTGAGGTACGTTGTTATCGTTTCCTCTTTTGCCCTTAATCGAGTTGGTTTTTTTTATTATTGTTTGATTGAGTGTTGTGTTGAATGTTTGCCCTGAAATTGGTTGAAAACAGAAGAAATTCAGTCTGCCGTGCTTCGCCAAGGCCCGAATCTTGCCGCGCGAAGAGAGGTTGAAGCCACGGGGAAGGTCATTGGGACAGCCTCGGCCCCGGCGACAGAGGGGTTTCTTCGCGGCGGTGATACCCGAATAAAATGTTGATTGGGTTTTAGATATTTTCTTCCTTAAGGACAATTTGATCTTTCTACCCCTAATTAGCAGGAAAAGTGGGGGTGAGTTTGTAAAGAATCAAAGGATATGGATGGAATTCCTAAAGAAGAATAAGGGCAAAATGGGGATGAGTGTGTTTATATTTCATTAAAAGGAATTAGAATCAAAGAAACCCCTCATTTTCTTCTTCTCAAACGTGACTCTTCATCCTTACTCCTCTCAACTTTTCTTCTCTTTTGATCAAGGTATTCCAAGGGGTTTTGAAGTGATTTGGGGTGGAAAAGCAACCTAAGGCTTCCTAAGGTAAGGATTTCTCCTTAAGTTGTGTGATTTGGGAGTTTTAACCCATATTGAAATTTGAGGATTTTCCTTCTTTTGGTTAAGATTAGAGGAAAAGTCAAGCTAAGCAAGTGAAAGGAAGGATTTGTGAAGTCTCTTCATAACAAGTAAGTAAAACCCAACCCAAGTTGAGATTTATGAATTTTCTTGATTAGGGTTTTGATAGAAATGTTGTATGTATGTGATGTGCATGTAATCTAGCATGTATGAAGGATTAAATAGAGATTTCTATGCTTTGTGATTGTTTATACCTTGCAAATTTGAGAAATGGGTTGTTGGTTTGGCAAGGTAGTTGAGATGGATTTGAAGGGTGTTAGGGAAACCCTTTTTGGAAGTGTTTTTATTTGACAGTTATTATGGCTTTGTGAAGGGTTTTTCCCCATTTTTGGATGGTTAAGAAAAGTTTTAGAATCATGGCTATGATAGAGTTTCATAGTGCACATGGGAGTTGTCGATGAAATGCCTAATAGAGGTTTGAGTATGAGAAATGAACCTTAATTCTTGCAACATTGCATGTTGGCATTTCATAAGTGCATTAGTAGTGATGAACCATCCATAGGCACTAATTGTGCATTGAAAAGTGACCTAAGAAAGTGTAAGGAAATGGTTTATGCAATTACCCTATGAGTAGAGAGCTTAGTGGGTAAAATTACTCTAAGGGTAGAGAGGCATTGAAAAAAATGCTACAATAGAATGGATTAGAAAAAGTAGTATAGTTGGGATGATGCTTTGTGATCATCACCCATTTATTATGGGAAAGCGATTCATGCTTGGTGATCATCATCCGGGGAATAGCCCTTAGAGAGATGGGTCGATGCTTTGTGATCGTCACCCGATGAGTAGTAGAAATGGGTAGATGCTTTGTGACCACTATCCAGTTAGTTAAGAGATAGGTAAGTTGATGCTTTGTGATCATCATCCAACGGCTAGTAGAAGCGGGTTGATGCTTTGTGACCATCACCCGATAGTGACTAGAAACGGGTAAATTCTTGGTGAGCGTTACCCAAAATTCATGAGGAACGGGTAGGTGCTAGTGATCTCCACCGATAGTTAGAAAGAACCGAGTTGGTGCTTTGTGATCCTCACTGGTAGTCACTAAGAACGGTTGGTACTGTGTGAATTCCACCCGATAGCCATAGAGAGTGAGATGGTGTGTGACGCCTATTCGGGCGTACCTCTGGTAAGAAACGAGGCTATGATGTTATTAGAAAGCAGAAATAGAATCGAATAGCAAAAAGGAAAGAATTAAGAGTTATTTATACGGGGACAGATGAGAGAGAGTTTTACTTGCCGAGCATTATTTTGTGCTCACCCCGTTATTTCCTTTGTGGATTGCGGAGTTCTAGGTGATGTTGCGGTCGGAGGGCGTCCGGCAAGCAATGAGGAATAGCTACAGCTTGTTTCCCCTGTTTTGTCTTTTTAAAATACATTTTTTGTAAACAACACTCTTTATGTATAAAAGACACATGAGTTGTAATGAAAAGAAAAAAAAAAAACTTTGGGCCCAATTTTCTATTGTTATTATGCATGCATTGTACGGTTTTCGGGGTAGATGTTACATTTTTGGTATCGAGCAAAGATTTTTGGGGATTGAGCAGTACTATTCTCATCGCCACGACGTCCTCTACCGAGCCCCGTGTGAGTAATTCTTTCCTTATAGCAATTGTTCCTTGAGTTTATTAGTGTGATCATTTTTGTAGATGGAGGCGTAGTTATCGGAATCGTGGTAAAGGTGTGGTGAATGAAGGAGAACCTTCTAACCCACCGGAGTCTACGCCCTCCTTGGATGAAGCTAGAATCGGGAATTATTCAGCAAGTTATGGCGAAACTCGGGGGAGAGTTGTACCCCCTGTTCGAGGTACCGCCAGACTTATACATGTCGAAAGAGGACAAACGTACCTCCCCAGTGCGGAAAGCGAGTTGAACCGATTTACGGTCTCTCTAGTCAGCATCAACCCTCGAGTTTAAGGGTAAAACTGAGATCCAGTAATAGCGAAGAAGTGGCTTGGAGTCGGTAGAGCGAGCCACGAGTTTATTTCCCATGTCGGACCAGGGAGAAGATCCGGTATGCGAGTTTCTTGTTTCGGGGTGATGCCCGAATTTGGTGGGGAATTAATGGAAGAAACTCATGACGCGACAAGAATGACGGTGGAAGAGTTCAGGGCAAGAGTTTGAGGCTGAGTATAGAAGCAGAGGACCAAGTTCATGAGAAGGTCCAAGAATTTATCGACAACAAGGGACTAGCGCCGTGAAAGAATACTGGTGAAGTTCAACGCTCTTTGCAAGGTTTGCAGGAATAGTTAGCACTCCGGCCACGAGGAAGGGATAAGTTTGTGCATGGATTGAAGAGGAGATAGCCCGGGATATAATGACAAAGCTCCAACCCTCCTCGGAATTATAGTGAGGCTTTGAGGCGGGCGATGAAGGCGGAGATTTTTTGAGAATAAAATCTTCCCAAGTAGGATCCTCGGCGGGAGGACCCGAAGGGAGCCACCCTCCGCTCCTCATAGAGAGAAACATGAGGATGTAAAGGGTAAAGACATGAAGAATCGGAAGAAGAAGTTTCATATAGACAGAATAGGGAAAGAGTGGAAGAATAAGCGACCTCGGACGGAAGGGTTTCCTCCTTGCCTAAATGCGGGAAGAATCACCGGGAGAGTGTCCGAGGGATCGAGAGTGTGTTATAGGTGCGGCTGGCGGGGCACATGATGAGAGGATTAAAGCTCCTCTTCCACCAACTACTCAGGGGTTCTGAGTATCGCGAATGCCGGAAGTGTTTATTGTGCATGAGGTGAAGCGAGGCTACCATCCACCAGCATTCGGTTAGTTATTATTTCATGAGTCCCTTTATATGCTTTAATTGATTCGGGTGCTACCCATTCGTTTATATCTTATGGGATGCTTGAGAGATTAGGTTTGAAACCTACTAGAGCATCACAACCCATTAAGATAGAACTACCCGATGGGGTTAGTGTTGTGACTCAAGAGATTTTTGTTAAGAGAGTCTTAGTGATCCGGGGTAGAGAGTTAATCGTTGACTTAATAGGGGTTTTGATATGCCCGACTTTGATGTGATTAGGGCATGGACTTCCTAGGGAGATATGGAGTAGAGATTGTGTCGGAAAAAAGAAGGCGAGTTTTAACCTTGATAATGGAGATAAGTTTAGTTTGGAGAAGGCCGTGATTGAGCATGCTAATTAGTAATGTGAAAGCCGGGAAGATGTTGAGAAAGGGGTGTTCGGGTTATATTGCCCATGTAGTGCAAAGTGGTGATGTTCCCAGGTTAGAGACTCGAGAGGGTGCCGTAGTTCGAGACTTCTAGATGTATTTCCGGAAGAGTTACGGGTTTGCCTCGAGAGGGAGGTAGAGTTTAGTATCGAACTAGCACCGGGGACAGCACAATATCTAAAGCCCCTTGATCGAATGGCCCCAGGTGAGCTCCAAGAACTAAAGCAAGCTCCAAGAGCTTTTAGATAAAGGCTTTATCCGACCAAGTCATTCCCCTTGGGGAGCTCCAATCTGTTTGTGAAAAAGAAGGATGGATCACTAAGGATGTGTATTGATTATAGGGAGCCTTTGAATAAAGTTACAGTTGAAGAATAAGTACCCGCCACCCCGGATAGATGACCTTTTTGATCGGTTGAAAGGAGCGGCGTGTTCTCCAAAATTGATTTGAGGTCGGGTATCATCAAGTAAGAGTGGTTGAGCAAGATGTGGCTAAGAGCGCCTTTCGTACAAGATATGGGCATTATGAATTTGTAGTGATGCCTTTCGGCTTGACTAATGCCCCGGCGAGTTTTTATGGACTTGATGAGCAGGGGTATTTCATGAGTACTTGGATCAGTTCATTGTTGTCTTCATCGACGACATTCTGATTTACTCAAAGTCAAGAGAAGAGCACGAGAGACACTTGAGATTAGTATTGCAACGGCTGAGAGAAAAGAAGTTGTGTGCTAAATTTTCTAAGTGTGAGTTTTGGCTTAACCAAGTGATATTCTTGGGTCATACCGTGTCGGAAGGGATTTCGGTAGATCCGAGTAAAGTGCAGCAATCCCTGGAACGGAATGGCGGAAGCGAGAACTTGAAAGAAATCGAGTTTCTTAGGCTTAGCGAGTTACTACCGGCGATTTGTAGCGAGGATTCGCCCAGTTCTTGGCTAATGTGAGCTCTTACCAAGCAAGAAGCTCTCCTTTTTATGCAAGTCGGCAAACATGTGAAGAAAGCTTTCAAGAGTTGAAGAAGAGGTTAACATTAGCTCTGTGCTAGTGTTACCCACGGGAGGGTGTAGATTATGACATTTATACAGACGCCTCTTTGCAGGGACTTGGTGTTGTGTTGATGCAGTTAGGTAGGGTTATAGCTTATGCTTCTCGTCAATTGAAAGAGTACGAGACCAGATACCCTACATGACTTAGAGTTAGCGTAGTGGTCTTTGCCTTAAAGATTTGGAGGCACCTACCTTTATGGTGTGAAGTAATATCTACACCGATCATAAGAGTCTAAAGTACTTCTTCACTCAAAAGGAGTTGAATATGAGGAGAGAAGGTGGTTAGAGCTCGTCAAGGATTATGATTGTGAGATCAAATATCAACCGGGAAAGCCAATGTAAGTAACCGATGCTTTGAGTAGAAAAGCCCATGTTTTTCCAGGATTACCAGGGGCAAAAAGAGTTAATAGAAGAATTGTCTAAAGGAACAGATTGAGGTGGTTCCTGGGAAGAATTGCCCAGCCTAGAGTACACCTCCTTTACTAGAGGAAGTTAGAAAAGCAAATGGCAGATGAGTGGTGTCGAAAACAAGTGCGGCAAGTGCGTGAGGGCAAGAACATCGAGTTCTTTGTGAGAGATGGTGTCCTCTATTTCAAATCGGTTGTGCATTCCTCCAAATGAGGAGTTGAAAGAAAATTCTTATGGAGGCTCATGACACACCGTACACCGCTCATCCAGGGAGCAACCAAGATGTATCAAGATATCAAGAAAGGCTATTGGTGAGGTGGGTATGAAGAAAGACATTGCGAGTTTGTAGCTAAATGCCTAACTCGGCGGGTGAAAGGCGAACACCAACCGGCCGTCGAGGTTGCTTCAACCATTGAGTATCCCAGTGGAAATGGGAGAGCATTTCGATGGATTTTATCACGGGTCTCCCCAGTACGAGAGAGGGTATAATGCTTTTTATATGGGTGATTGTGGATAGGTTAACCAAGTCACCCCATTTTCTCCCGATTTGGAAAGTACCTCTGCGAATCGGTTGGCCCAGTTTACCTTGAGGAGATAGTCGATTGCATGGTGTGCCCAAGACTATAGTATCGGATAGAGATTCAGTTTGTTTTGAACCTTGCGGACAAGCTTACGAGAGGAGTTTGGGTACCCGTTTAGCATTGATCTGCCTGTCATCCTCGGAGCAGATGGCCAAACCGAGAGGGCGAATCGGGTGCTCGAGGATATGTTGAGCATGTTGCATGGATTATAGTATCTGGCATGAGATGTTACCCTTAGTGGAATTTGCCTACAACAACAACGGTTATCGATCTACAATTAGAATGGCGCCTTACGAGGCTTTGTATGGTAGACGGTGTAGGTCTCCGCTTCATTGGGATGAAGTAGGAGAAAGAGATGAGTTAGTACCGCTCTTGGGCGGAGAGATGACTCGAAGCTAGTAGAAGATGTGAAGTTGGTGAAATAGAATGAAACAAGCCCCAAGATCGCGAAGAGTTATGCCGACTTGAAGAGGAAAGAGGTAGAATTCCAAGTGGGCGACAAAGTGTTTTTGAAAGTTTCCCCTTACAAGCGAGTAATGCGTTTAAGCAAAGGGAAGCTAGCCAACGAGGTATGTAGGTCCTTTTGAGGTCTTGCAGCCCAGTGGGGAAGGGGAAGGTGGCCTATAGATTGGCAAACTACCACCCAGCATAGACGGGGTGCATGATGTTTTCCATGTCTCGATGCCTACAAAGTATGTAAGTGATCCCTCCACATCCCCAGGCGTGAAGGCGTTGAAGTAGCAGAATCTAGTATGAAGAACGTCCAGGTTGATTCTAGATCGAAGGGTTAAAGAGCTTGAACAAAAGTGTTCCGCTAGTTAAGGTCCTTTGGAGGAATCACAAAGTGGAAGAGGCCACTTGGGAAGTAGAAGCGGGACATGCGAATCGTTTCCCGAGTTATTTGCATGAATTTCGGGGACGAAATTCTTTTAAGGGGAGGGGAAGTTATGCCCTTGCAAGATGCGTTGTTATCGTTTCCTCTTTTGCCCATGTCGAGTTGGTTTTTGTTGTTATTGTTTGATTGAGTGTTGTGTTGAATGTTTGCCCACGAAATTGGTTGAAAAGCGAAGAAATTCGTCTGTGCTTGGGCAAGGGCGAAGAATTTTCCCTCGTCGCGGCGAAGAGGTTGAAGCCACGGGAAGGGCTGGGCTGGCGGCCAGGTTTCGCCGGCGGCAGAGGTTTCTTCGCCGCGCGACGACCCAAGAATAAAATGTTGATTGGGTTTTAGATATTTTCTTCCTTAAGGACAATTTGATCTTTCTACCCCTAATTAGCAGGAAAAGTGGGGGTGAGTTTGTAAAGAATCAAAGGATATGGATGGAATTCCCAAAGAAGAATAAGGGCAAAATGGGGATGAGTGTGTTTATATTTCATTAAAAGGAATTAGGGAATCAAAGAAACCCCTCATTTTTCTTCTTCTCAAACGTGACTCTTCATCCTTACTCCTCTCAACTTTTCTTCTCTTTTGATCAAGGTATTCCAAGGGGTTTTGAAGTGATTTGGGGTGGAAAAGCAACCTAAGGCTTCCTAAGGTAAGGATTTCTCCTTAAGTTGTGTGATTTGGGAGTTTTAACCCATATTGAAATTTGAGGATTTTCCTTCTTTTGGTTAAGATTAGAGGAAAAGTCAAGCTAAGCAAGTGAAAGGAAGGATTTGTGAAGTCTCTTCATAACAAGTAAGTAAAACCCAACCCCAAGTTGAGATTTATGAATTTTTCTTGATTAGGGTTTTGATAGAAATGTTGTATGTATGTGATGTGCATGTAATTCTAGCATGTATGAAGGATTAAATAGAGATTTCTATGCTTTGTGATTGTTTATACCTTGCAAATTTGAGAAATGGGTTGTTGGTTTGGCAAGGTAGTTGAGATGGATTTGAAGGGGTGTTAGGAAACCCTTTTTGGAAGTGTTTTATTTGACAGGTTATTATGGCTTTGTGAAGGGGTTTTTCCCCATTTTGGATGGTTAAGAAAAGTTTTAGAATCATGGCTATGATAGAGTTTCATAGTGCACATGAGTTGTCCGATGGAAATGCCTAATAGAGGTTTGAGTATGAAATGAACCTTAATTCTTGCAACATTGCATGTTGGCATTTCATAAGTGCATTAGTAGTGATGAACCATCCATAGGCACTAATTGTGCATTGAAAAAGTGACCTAAGAAAGTGTAAGGAAATGGTTTATGCAATTACCCTATGAGTGAGAGCTTAGTGGGTAAAATTACTCTAAGGGTAGAGAGCATTGAAAAAATGCTACAATAGAATGGATTAGAAAAGTAGTAGCTATTGGGATGATGCTTTGCGATCATCACCCATTTCTTATGGGAAACGGATTCATGCTTGGTGATCATCATCCGAATAGCCTTAGAGAGATGGAGGGTCGATGCTTTGTGATCGTCACCCGATGAGTAGTAGAAATGGGTAGATGCTTTGTGACCACTACCCGGTTAGTTAAGAGATAGGTAAGTTGATGCTTTGTGATCATCATCCAACGGCTAGTAGAAGCGGGTTGATGCTTTGTGACCATCACCCGATAGTGACTAGAAACGGGTAAATTCTTGGTGAACGTTACCCAAAATTCATGAGGCGGGTAGGTGCTAGGTGATCTCCACCCGATAGTTAGAAAGAACCGAGTTGGTGCTTTGTGATCCTCACTCGGTAGTCACTAAGAACGGGTTGGTGCGTGTGAATTCCACCCGATAGCCATAGAGTGAGATGGTCTTGTGAGAACGCCATTCGGCGTACCTCGGTAAGGCGAGGCTATGATGTTATTAGAAACAGAAATAGAATCAAGAATAGCAAAAAAAGGAAAAGAATTAAGAGTTATTTATACGGGGACAGACGAGAGAGAGTTTTACTTGCGAGCATTATTTTGTGCTCACCCCGTTATTTCCTTTGTGGATGCGAGTTCTAGGTGATGTTGCGGTCGGAGGGCGTCGGCAAGCAATGAGGAATAGCTACCACTTGTTTCCCCTGTTTTGTCTTTTAAAATACATTTTTGTAAACAACACTCTTTATGTATAAAAGACACATGAGTTGTAATGAAAAGAAAAAAAAAAACTTTGGGCCCAATTTTCTATTGTTATTATGCATGCATTGTACAGTTTTCAGTAGATGTTACAACAACTCATTTTTACATGGTTCAACAATCATGCCAACATCCATGGGACCAAGTCTAGAAGAAGCTAATCCACTATAAAAAAAAAAAAATTATGTGTTCAAATACAAAGTCAAGAATAAGTATCATTTGTAAAAACTCCCTATTTGGACAACACTTCAATCTTCGCTCTTTGGTTGAACCTTAAACCTTCATAGTCTAGCTTCTCCTCAACGAGACCACCAGGTCACACTTGATGTAACACCTACTGAAAACTAGTACAATGCATGCAATTAACAATGGAAAATTGGGCCCAAAAAGCTTCTTTTCATTACAATTCACATGTCTTTTATACACAAAAGTTACTGTTTACAAAAGTGCATTTCAAAAGACAAAATAGGGGAACAGTGTAGCTATTGCTCCTCGCGCTCCGACGCCCCTCCAACCGCATCATCACCTAGAACCTGCATCCACAAAGGAAAATAACGGGGTGAGCACAAATAATGCTCAGTAAGTAAAACTCTCCTAGCTCGTCTCCCCCGTGTGTGACTCTTAATTCTTTCCTTTTCTAATTCTGTTTCTATTTGTTTCTATAACATCATGGCCTCATCTTACGGAGGGTACGGCCGGATGGCGTTCACACAAACACCATCTCACTCTATGGCTATCGGGTGGAATTCACACGCACCAACCCGTTCTTAGTGACTACCAAGTGAGGATCACAAAGCACCAACTCGGTTCTCTCTAACTATCGGGTGGAGATCACCTAGCACCTACCCGTTCCTCATGAATTCCCAGGGTAGCGATCACCAAGCATTTACCCGTCTCTAGTCACTATCGGGTGATGATCACAAAGCATCCAACCCGCTTCTACTAGCCATTGGATGATGATCACAAAGCATCAACCTACATATCTCTTAACTAATCGGGTAAAGGGTGGTCAAAGCATCTACCCATTTCTATTACTCATTGGGTGACGATCACAAAGCGTCGACCCATCTCTCTAAGGCTATTCGGATGATGATCACAAAGCATCAATCCGATTCCCATAACGGTCGGGTGATGATCACAAAGCACCATCCCAACTATACTACTCTTCTAACTCATTCTATTGTAGCATTTTTCAATGCTCTCTACCCTTAGAGTAATTTTACCCACTAAGCTCTCTACTCATAGGGTAATTGCACAAACCATTTCCTTACACTTTCTTAGGTCACTTTTCAATGCATATAACAATGCACATGGATGATTCATCACTACTAATGCACTTATGAAATGCCAACATGCAATGTTGCAAGAAATAAGGTTCATTTCTCACACTCAAACCTCTATTAGGCATTTCATCAAACAACTCATGTGCATTATAAAACTCTATCATAGCCATGAATCTAAAACTTTTCCTAACCATCCAAAATGGGGAAAAACCCCTTCACAAAGCCATAATAACCTGTCAAATAAAACACTTCCAAAAAGGGTTCCATAACACCCTTTAAATTCCATCTCAACTACCTTGCCAAACCAACAACCCATTTCTCAAATTTGCAAGGTAATAACATTCACAAAGCATAGAAATCTCTACTTAATTCTTCATACATGCTATAATACATGCATATCACATACATACATCATCTCTATCAAAACCCTAATCAAGAAAATTCATAAATCTCAACTTGGGTTGGGTTTTACTTACTTGCTATGGAGAGACTTCACCAAATCTTCTTTTCACTTGGTTTGCTTGACTATTCTCTCAACTCTTAACCAAAAGAATGAAAACCCTCAAAAACCAAAATGAACTAAAATCCACAAATCACACAACTTAAGGAGAAATCCTTACCTTAGGAAGCCTTAGGTTGCTTTTCAGCTCCAAATAACTTCAAAAACCCCTTGAAGTTCCTTGATCAAAAGAAAAGAGAAATTGAGAGGAGAAGAAATGAAGGGTCACGTTTGAGAAGAAGAAAATGAGGGGTTCTTTGATTCTAATTCCTTTTAATGAAATATTAACACATTCATTCCCATTTTGCCCTTATTCTTCTTTGGGAATTCCATCCATATCCTTTGATTCATTACAAACTCACCCCCATAACAACACATTCTCCATGAAAAATCCTTACAATTAACTCCCCACTTTTCCTGCTAATTAGGGGTAGAAAGGTCAAATTGCCCTTGGGGAAGAAAATATCTAAAACTCAATCAACCTTTTATTCGGGTTGTCGCCGCGGCGAAGAAACTTCTGTTGCCGCGGCGAAACTGTCCAGCAGCTTCCCCCTGAGGCTTCAACCTCTCTTCGCCGAGGCGAAGATTCTTCTTCGCCCCGGCGAAGCACGGCAGAACTGAAATCCTTCTGTTTTCAACCAATTTCAGGGCAACCATTCAACCAAACAATAATAACGAAAACCAACTCGATTAAGGGCGAAAGAGGAAACAATAACAACGTACCTCAAGCGGGGCGTTACAATTCTTCCCCCCTTAAAAGAATTTCGTCCCCGAAATTCAAACAAATAACTCTGGGAAACGATTCTGCATGTCCCGTTCTACTTCCCAAGTGGCTTCTTCCACTTTGTGATTCCTCCAAAGGACCTTCACTAGCGGAACACTCTTGTTCCGAAGTTCTTTAACCCTTCGATCCAAAATACGAAGGCGGACGTTCTTCATATACTAGATTCTCCGATACTTCACGTCTTTTACGCCTCGGGACATGGAGGGATCACTTACATACTTTCGTAGCATCGAGACATGGAAGACATCGTGCACCCCCGTCCATACTAGGTGGTAGTGCCAATCTATAGGCCACCTTCCCCACTCGTTGCAAGACCTCAAAAGGACCTACATACCTCGGTGCTAGCTTCCTTGGCCTCCAGCGCATTACTCGCTTGTGGGAAACTTTCGGAAATACTTTATCGCCCACTTGGAATTCTACCTCTTTCCTCTTCAAGTCGGCATAACTCTTCGCGATCTTGGGCTTGTTTCATTCTATTTCGACTAACTTCACATCTTCTACTAGTTTTTGAGTCATCTCTGGCCCAAGAGCGGTACTCAACTCATCTCTCTCTCCTACTTCATCCCAATGAAGCGGAGACCTACATCGTCTACCATACAAAGCCTCGTAAGGCGCCATTCTAATTGTAGATCGATAAGCGTTGTTATAAGGCAAATTCCACTAAGGGTAACATCTCATGCCAGGGATACTGTAATCCATGCAACGAGGCTCAACATATCCTCGAGCACTCCGATTCGCTTCTCTCGGTTTGGCCATCTGCTCGAGGATGATAGGAGATCAATGCCAAACGGGTACCCAAACTCCTCTGTAAACTTGTCCGGAAGGTGAAACAAACTGGAATCTCTATCTCGATACTATAGTCTTGGGCACACCATGCAATCGACTATCTCCTTGAGGTAAATCTGAGCCAACTGATCGTAGTGGTACTATCCTTTACTGGGAGGAAATGGGCTGATTTGGTTAGCCTGTCCACAATCACCCATATAGCATTATACCCTCTCTGTACTCTGGGGAGACCCGTGATAAAATCCATCGAAATACTCTCCCATTTCCACTCTGGGATACTCAATGGTTGAAGCAACCCTGATGGCCGTTGGTGTTCTGCCTTCACCCACCCGATGAGTTAGGCATTTAGCCACAAACTCGGCAACGTCTTTCTTCATACACGACCACCAATAGCCTTTCTTGATATCGATACATCTTGGTTGCTCCCGGATGGCGGTGTACGGTGTGTCATGAGCCTCCATAAGAATTTTGTTTCAACTCCTCAATTGGAGGAATGCACAACCGATTTCTGAAATAGAGGGCACCATCTCTCACAAAGAACTCTGATGTCTTGCCCTCATGCACTTGCTGAACTATTTTCTGACACCACTCATCTGCCATTTGCTTCTCTCTAATTTCCTCTAGTAAAGAGGGACGTCACCACTAAGGTCCGGGCAATTCTCCCCTAAGGAACCACCTCAATCTGTCCCTTAGACAATTCTTCTATTAACTCTTTCTGCCTGGTAAGCCGGAAAACATGAGCTTTTCTACTCAAGGCATCTGCTACTACATTGGCTTTCCCTGGTTGATACTTGATCTCACAATCATAATCCTTGACCAGCTCTAACCACCTCCTCTGCCTCATATTCAACTCCTTTTGAGTGAAGAAGTACTTTAGACTCTTATGATCTGTAGATATTACTCTTCACACCATAAAGGTAATGCCTCCAAATCTTTAAAGCAAAGACCCACAAATGCTAACTCTAGGTCATGCGTAGGGTATCTGGTCTCGTACTCTTTCAATTGTGAGAAGCATAAGCTATAACCCTACCTAACCGCATCAACACAACTCCGAGTCCTCAGAAGGCAGCTCAGTATAAATGTCATAATCTACACCCTCCCGTGGTAACACTAGTACGTGAAGGCCGATGTTAGCCTCTTCTTCAACTCTTGAAAGCTTTCTTCACAAGGTCGACCGGACCCTGCACAAAAAGGAGTTTTCGCTTGGTAAGAGCAGCCAATGGTTTCAATGGCCCAAGCACGGGCGAATCCTACAAATCGCTTAGTACTGCTAAGCCTAAGAAGCTCCCCGATTTCTTTCACTTGTTCTCGGCTTTTGCCATTCCGGGATTGCTCGCACTTTACTCCGGATCTACCGAAATCCCCTCCTTCCCGACACGGTATGACCCAGGGGAATATCACTTGGTTCGGCCAAAACTCACACTTGGAAAATTTAGCACACAACTTCTTTTCTCTCGGGTTGCAATACTAATCCCAAGTGTTTCTCATGCTCTTCTCTTGACTTTGAGTAAATCGAATGTCGTCGATGAAGACAACAATAAACGATCCAAGTACTCGTGAAATACCTGCTTCATCAAGTCCATAAAAAATTGCCGGGGCATTGGTCAAACCAAACGGCATTACTACAAATTCATAATGCCCATACCTTGTACGAAAGGCAGTCCTAGCCACATCTTGTTCAACCACTCTCACCCCCGATGATACCGGACCTCAAATCAATTTTGGAGAACACCGCCGCTCCTTTCAAGCCGATCAAAAAGGTCATCTATCCGGGGTAGTGGGTACTTATTCTTCAACGTAACTTTATTCAGCTCCCTATAATCAATACACATCCTTAGTGATCCATCCTTCTTTTTCACAAACAAGATTGGAGCTCCCAAGGGGAATGACTTGGTCGGATAAAGCCTTTATCTAATGACTCTTGGAGTTGCTTCTTTAGTTCTTGGAGCTCAGTTGGGGCCATTCGATAAGGGGCTTTGGATATTGGTGCTGTCCCTGGTGCTAGTTCGATACTAAATTCTACCTCTCTCTCTGGAGGCAAACCCGGTAACTCTTCCGGAAACACATCTAGAAAGTCTCGAACTACTGGCACCCTCTGGATCTCTAACTGTGGAACATCACCACTCTGCACTACATGGGCAATATACCCTGAACACCCCTTTCTCAACATCTTCTGGCCTTTACATTACTAATCAAGATACTCTTGATGGCCTTCTCCAAAACTAAACTTATCTCCACAATCGAGGTTAAACCTCGCCTTCTTTTTCCGACAGTCAATCTCTACTCCATACCTCCCTAGGAAATCCATGCCCAGAATCACATCAAAATCGGGCATATCAAAGACTATTAAGTCAACTGTCAACTCTCTACCCTGGATCACTAAGGACTCTCTTAACAAAATCTCTTGAGTCACAACACTAACCCCATCGGGTAGTTCTATCTTAATGGGCCAGTCGGCTCTAGAGGTTTCAAACCTAATCTCTCAAGCATCCCATAAGATATAAATGAATGGGTAGCACCCGAGTCAATTAAAGCATATAAAGGGACTGCATGAAATAATAACTGACCAGTAACAGCTGATGGACTGGCCTCTGCTTCCCCTTGTGCCACAGTAAAAACTCTGGCACTCGCAGTACCTCCTGAACTCTGAGCAGTTGGTGGAAGAGGAGCTTTGCAATCCCTCATCATGTGCCCTGGCTGTCGGCACCTATAGCATACTCTCTGATCCCTCAGACACTCTCCCGGGTGATTCTTCCCGCACTTAGGGCAAGGAGGAAACCCTTCCGTTCGAGGTCGCTTATTCTTCCACTCTTTTCTATTCTGTCTATACTGAAACTTCTTCTTCTGATTCTTCATGTCTTTACCCTTCACATCCTCATGTTTCTCTCTATGAGGAGCGGAGGGTAAGGCTCCTTCCGGTCCTCCCTGCCGAGGATCCTACGGGGAAGATTTTATTCTCAAAAATCTCCGCCTTCATTGCCCGCCTCAAGGCCTCACTGTAATTCCGAGGAGGGTTGGAGCTTGTCATAATATCCCGGGCTATCTCCGGCTTCAATCCATGCACAAACTTATCCCTTCTCAAGGCCGGAGTGCTAACTATTCCCGTGCAAACCTTGCAAGAGCGTTGAACTTCACCGAGTACTCTTTCACGGCGCTAATTCCTTCTTTGAGGTGATAAATTCTTGGACCTTCTCATGAACTTGGTCCTCGATCTATACTCGCCTCAAACTCTTGCCTAAACTCTTCCCACGTCATTACTGTTGCGTCGTGAGTTTCTTCCATCAATTCCCACCAAATTCGGGCATCACCCCGAAACAAGAAACTCGCATACCGGATCTTCTCCCGGTCCGACATGGGAAATAAACCTGTGGCTTGTTCTGACTCGACCCTTCCCAAGCCACTCTTCTCGCTACTACCGGATCGGTAGTACCCTTAAACTCGAGGGTTCGATGCCCGACCGGAAAGACCGTGAAATCGGTTCCACTGCTCGCATCCGGGGAGGTACCGCCTTGCCCTCTCTCAACAAAGCGTAATCGGCGGTGCGTCTCGATGGGAGGTACAACTTCTTCCCCGAGTTTCAGCCATAACTTGTTGAATAATTCCCCGAATTCTAGCTTCATCCAAGGGAGGCGTAGACTGCAGTGGGTTAGAAGGTTCTCCTTCATTCACCACACCTTTACCGCGATTTCGATAACTACGCCTCATCTACAAAATGATCACACTAATGAACTCAAGAAACAATTACGTAAGGAAAGAATTACTCACACAGTCGGTTAGAGGACGTCGTGGCGATGAGAATAGTACACTGTTCAATCCCAAAATCTTTGCTCTGATACCAAAAATGTAACACCTACTGAAAACTAGTACAATGCATGCAATTAACAATGGAAAATTGGGCCCAAAAAGCTTCTTTTCATTACAATTCACATGTCTTTTATACACAAAAGTTACTGTTTACAAAAGTGCATTTCAAAAGACAAAATAGGGGAACAAGTAGCTATTGCTCCTCGCGCTCCGACGCCCTCCAACCGCATCATCACCTAGAACCCTGCATCCACAAAGGAAAATAACGGGGTGAGCACAAATAATGCCTCAGTAAGTAAAACTCTCTAACGTCCTGTCCCCGTGTGTGACTCTTAATTCTTTCCTTTTCTAATTCTCGTTTCTATTTCTGTTTCTATAACATCATGGCCTCATCTTACGGAGTACTGGAGGCTCGGCCGGATGGCGTTCACACAGACCATCTCACTCTATGGCTATCGGGTGGAATTCACGCGGTACCAACCCGTTCTTAGTGACTACCAGTGAGGATCACAAAGCACCAACTCGGTTCTCTCTAACTATCGGGTGGAGATCACCTAGCACCTACCCGCTCCTCATGAATTCGGGTAACGATCACCAAGCATTTACCCGTCTCTAGTCACTATCGGGTGATGATCACAAAGCATCAACCCGCTTCTACTAGCCATTGGATGATGATCACAAAGCATCAACCTACATATCTCTTAACTAATCGGGTAGTGGTCACAAAGCATCTACCCATTTCTATTACTCATTGGGTGACGATCACAAAGCGTCGACCCATCTCTCTAAGGCTATTCGGATGATGATCACAAAGCATCAATCCGATTCCCTATGGATCGGGTGATGATCACAAAGCACCATCCCAACTATACTACTCTTCTAACTCATTCTATTGTAGCATTTTTTCAATGCTCTCTACCCTAGAGTAATTTTACCCACTAAGCTCTCTACTCATAGGGTAATTGCACAAACCATTTCCTTACACTTTCTTAGGTCACTTTTCAATGCATATAACAATGCACATGGATGATTCATCACTACTAATGCACTTATGAAATGCCAACATGCAATGTTGCAAGAAATAAGGTTCATTTCTCACACTCAAACCTCTATTAGGCATTTCATCAAACAACTCATGTGCATTATAAAACTCTATCATAGCCATGAATCTAAAACTTTTCCTAACCATCCAAAATGGGAAAAACCCCTTCACAAAGCCATAATAACCTGTCAAATAAAACACTTCCAAAAAGGGTTCCATAACACCCTTTAAATTCCATCTCAACTACCTTGCCAAACCAACAACCCATTTCTCAAATTTGCAAGGTAATAACATTCACAAAGCATAGAAATCTCTACTTAATCCTTCATACATGCTATAATACATGCATATCACATACATACATCATCTCTATCAAAACCCTAATCAAGAAAATTCATAAATCTCAACTTGGGTTGGGTTTTACTTACTTGCTATGGAGAGACTTCACCAAATCTTCTTTTCACTTGGTTTGCTTGACTATTCTCTCAACTCTTAACCAAAAAGAATGAAAACCCTCAAAAACCAAAATGAACTAAAATCCACAAATCACACAACTTAAGGAGAAATCCTTACCTTAGGAAGCCTTAGGTTGCTTTTCAACTCCAAATAACTTCAAAAACCCCTTGAAGTTCCTTGATCAAAAAGAAAAGAGAAATTGAGAGGAGAAGAAATGAAGGGTCACGTTTGAGAAGAAGAAAATGAGGGTTCTTTGATTCTAATTCCTTTTAATGAAATATTAACACATTCATTCCCATTTTGCCCTAATTCTTCTTTGGGAATTCCATCCATATCCTTTGATTCATTACAAACTCACCCCCAAAACAACACATTCTCCATGAAAAATCCTTACAATTAACTCCCCACTTTTCCTGCTAATTAGGGGTAGAAAGGTCAAATTGCCCTTGGGGAAGAAAATATCTAAAACTCAATCAATCTTTTATTCGGGTTGTCGCCGCGGCGAAGAAACTTGCGCGCGCCCGAAAGCTCTCAGCCCAGCCTTCCCCCGAGGCTTCAACCTCTCTTCGCCTCCGCGGCGAAGATTCTTCTTCGCCCCGGCGAAGCACGGCAGACTGAAATCCTTCTGTTTTCAACCAATTTCAGGGCAACCATTCAACCAAACAATAATAACGAAAACCAACTCGATTAAGGGCGAAAGAGGAAACAATAACAACGTACCTCAAGCGGGGCGTTACACTTGAGCTCCTCTCAAGTTTCAACAATGACGAATTACTTCGATAGCAGTAGCTTGAACATGTCCAGATCTGAACATGGAACAATGTTCCAAAATCAGCTCATGCAAGCAAGAGATAAAACATGGCAATTCAAAGCCTACCAAAGCATATCGGAATCCTACAAAAACTAAACAACCTCAAAGAAAATATTCAGAGAATAATGGAGGTAAATAATATAGCTTCCTTAAAGAAATCACAATAATAAAATGATTATTTATACCTGAGTGACTTTGAAAGGAAAAACAAGAAACCAAACCTGTTTTGGAAAGGATTTTTGAGATCCTAAACTCCTTTATATGAAAGGATTCTTTAATCTATAATCTCCTTATAAGAAAAGACTTTCCAAGGAAGATTATCTTAGAATAAAACTTTTCTCATTTAACAATTAATATCAACATTAAATCTTTTATAAACAAGAACACAATTTAATTACGGCAGATATTCAAAAAAACTTCAAGTAAAAATAAATCTGGTGCCATGTGTGGGACTATAAGTTGACAAAAAAACTTACAATCTCCCCTTTTGTCAAACTTATGAATAAAGCACAATCTTTTCACAAACACACTTATCTCAAACATAACCATCAATCAATAGGAGACAAACAAGAAACATATCATAAACAAATCTCAAGATAAGCATAAACATTAAGACATTGAGATAAGACAGAAAACAACATCAAATAGAACTTAAGCTAAACACAATCAATATCATCAATTAAAAATAGTTTTGCATTTAAGTAAAAAACAACTGAACTGAATAACTCCCTCCAAGTAACTAAACCAAATCACTACCAAGAAATTAATAACCAAAAGCACAAATGGGTTAGTTCAATTCTCAATCAGTCAATATAAAGTCATATCACAAACCAACTAAGAATAAAAAATACTGATTGATTCACTGCACATGAAAGAAAAAACATCAGCAAGTTTAATAAGGATCATCAAACACAATAGATAACCTGCATCTATAACCACAGTTCATGAAAAAGAAGTTCAGCATCAACGACTTTTTATCAACATAAAAACATAGAAAACTCCCCCTGAGTGTGAAACCAACCAAGGAAACACAACAAACACAAATGAGAAAACCTTCTCCCCCTTTTTGTTCATAATGTCTAGTGATCCTAGAAAATTTAGGAACGTGAGTAGTGCACAGACTCTAATAATCAATGTGGGGACATGTAAGATCGAGGTGAGCACACCAGGAATCGTTTGAACAAATTGTACCAATTTAGACAGTGTGCGGTGACCGTCAACACTCATGTGAACTCAGTGAATGAAGGTGACAACTTCACTCTCAAGGTAGCGACATAGGTACAAAGGCAGCAGATCTTAAATACTTATTCTACTTTGAGCAAAAACAACAAAAAAATAAAAGGTTATCATGAGATCAATAAAATAATTCATCGAATTTTAAAGAGGCAAGTGATATACATCGGTGCATATGACTTTTTAAACAATTCCCAATCTTTAACAAAGATGCATAAGGAGAGTCTCTTCCATGTAGTTCAGTAATCAAAATGTTTCATAACTTAATACATACATGATAACAGTTAGCAAGAAAACTAGATCATTTGTGTGTGCTATGTCCTCAAGGGGGTGAATCATGACATATTGGTCAAATTGAAACAATATATATTGTATATCTCCCCCTTCCCTCATGCATTGTATATCTCCCCCTTCCCTCATGCAGTTGTTTTTTTTTTTTTTTTTTTTTTTGAACATAATCTGAAAAAATTTGAATTCTTTTTCATAGCAACTGAGATTAAATGGGCCAATTCTCTCAAGAAGTAACCAAGTGTAGTTTCACACTTGCAAGGAGGTAGCCCTCTAAATGGTAGATTTTTCAAAGACATAGGGGTCTCTATATCCTAGAAGATTACTCAAACATGACGTTCACACTCCAAATAAGGTAGCTTTTTCACAAGGTGATAAGAATCAAGCACTATGCACTTAAGGATGTAAGAAAGTCATTATACTTCAAGAGATGAGAAAAACAAGGTGGACACCACACTCATTACATACATCTCACAAGAGAGAAATATTTTCGATGACACTACACAAATCAAATACACTTGCAATTGTAAAACAAGAGAATTTTCTCATGACCTAATAAATAAATAAAAAATCCTACTCAAGTTGAATCAGCCCAATGGACTTCCTCAAATTCACAAATGTTTGAAAATATAAACCCTTTGTAAACAAGTCAGCTAGTTGAGAGTTTGTGTCTACCTATGCAATAGTGATGACCTTCTCTTCAACTAAGTCTCTAATAAAATGGTGTCCAATGTCAATGTGCTTAATCCTAGAGTGTTGTACTGGATTCTTAGAAATATTTATTGCATTTGTATCGTCACATAATACATTTATACACCCTTGATCACATCCATAATCACATAACTTTTATTAAAAGCCACAAAACCTGTGTACAGCAGCTTCCTGCAGCCATGTATTCAGCCTCAGCCGTTGAGAGTGAAATGGAATTTTGCTTCTTGCTGTACCATGTCGCCAGATTATTTCCAAGATAAAAACAACCCCTGGTTTACTTTTCCTATCATCAAAACTTCCAGCCCAGTTTGCATCACTATAACCAACCAAGGTAGAGTTTGTATCATATGCAATCCATAATCCAAAATCACATGTACCTGAGAAATATTTCATAGTTCTCTTCACTATAGTCAAGTGAAGTTCAGTTGGATCAGCCTGAAATCTAGCACAAATACCTACACTAAAGCACAAGTCAGGTCTGTTAGCAGTTAAGTACAAAAGACTTTTGATCATGCTTCTAAACAGTTTATTATCTACCTTCTTCCCATTTTCATCTTTGGACAATTTAAGTGTAGAACTCATTGGGGTTATAGCATGTTTGGAATTTTCAAGACTAAACCTTTTAAGCATGTTCTTGGCATATTTAGTTTGAGACACAAACATACCATTATCAAATTATTTTATTTGAAGTCCCAGGAACATACTTAACTCACCTACCATGCTCATTTCAAATTCAATTTTCATTAAGACTACAAATTAATCCAAATGAGTTTAAGATGTGGATAAAAAAAATAATGTCATCAACATATATTTGTGCACACAAAAACTCACCACTACAATGCTTAATGAAAAGTGTTTTATCAACATTACCTCTCTTGTAGTTGTGCTCAAAGAGAAAGGAGGCAAGCCTCTCATACCATGCTTTTGGGGCATGTTTCAACGCATATAATGCTTTCTTCAGTTTGAATACATGATCTGGTTGGTGAGGATCCTGAAATCCAGTAGGTTGCTCCACATAAACTTTTTCCATCAGCATGCCATTCAAGAAGACACTCTTTACATCCATTTGGTAGAGCTTCAACCTTAGACAACAAGCAACAACAAGTAACAATTTGATTGATTCCAATCTGGCCACTGGAGCGAAGGTCTCATCAAAATCTATTCCTTCAACTTGGGTGTATCTTTGTGCAACGAGTTTGGCCTTATTTCTGAGAATGTTCTCAAACTCATCAGACTTGTTTTTGAAGATCCACCTGGTTCCTATAACATTTATACATTTAGGTGAAGGAACCAAGCTCCACACATCATTTCTCTCAACCTGCTCAAGCTCCTCTTGCATGGCAGCAATCCAATAATCATCATCTAGAGCTTGTTTTGCATTCTTTGGTTCTGTAAGAGAAACATAACACAAGTTATTTATTTCATTCAACCTTTTTCTTCTAGTTACCATTGCCTCTTTGGGATTTCTAATCCCAATGGATAGTGGATGAGCCTTCTTGATCCAAGAGGGTGGTTCTTTGGTTTTCAGAGTCTTTCTCTAAGTGATCTCATTGGACAAGTCAACTATCAAATCAGGTCTTGGCCTTTCGAAAACCAATCCTTGTTGGGTAGCCGAGGTGGTCACATTAAGTTTTAGGGTGATCACCTTAGCTTGATCTTCTGTTCTAGTCAGATTCAATGTGAGAACACCATCTTGATTAGTGGTCACTTCAACAGGGGCAATCATATCTTCAATTTCATCTTCTTGTGAGAACTGTGAGTAATCTTCTTTCCAAAACTCATATGGAGTTTGTGATGTACCTTTCCTTAAGAACACTCGGTTTGAAATGTGGCATGCAATGTTAATTGCCTTGGCTTATAATCTTGTTGGTAACTTCTTGGCATTTAACATAACTCTTGCCATCTCTTGAAGAACTCTATTCTTCCTTTCTACTATTCCATTCTGTTGAAGTGTCTTTGGGGCAGAAAATTCATGCCAAATACCCTGCATATCACAGAAGTTAGAAAAAAAATTAGAATTTTCAAACTCTCTCCTATGATCACTCCTTATTCTTACCACTTTCTTCACTTGCAATTTTGTTCAACCTGTAACCTTTTGACAAGACATTTAAAGACCTCAAATGCATTAGACTTTTCTCTTAAAAAATCAACCCATGTAAATATAGAATAGTCTACACTAACAAAAACATATGTTTTCCTTGCTAAACTTTTAGTTTGCATAGGACCCATTAGATCCATATGAAGAAGTTCTAAAACACAAGAGGTAGTTAACCAAGATAAAGGTTTGTGAGAACTTTTAGTCTACTTACCTTGTTGGCATGGGCCACACACTTTACCTTTGGGAAACTCAAGATTAGGTAGTCCTTTGACAACATCCTTTTTGGAGAGTTTCACTAGATCCTTGAAGTTCATATGCCCAAGTTTCTTGTGCCAAAGATCCACACAATCTATTTTGGAGCTTAAACAAGAAACTTTGTTAGACAATAAATAGCAATTATCATTAGATCTCTTTCCCTCAAGCAAAGAGTATCATCACCATTCAAGACTGGACACATATTCTTTGAAAATTTCACAACACAATCTTTATCACAAATTTGACTAATGGTTATAAGATTTGCTTTAAGTCCTTCAACATAGAACACATCATTCAGCATTGGGAAGCCAAGAATGACAATAGAACCTTTTCCAAGCATCTTACCTCTTTTGCCATCTCCATAAGTTACATGACCAACTTCCTCAAATTCAAGAATAGTAAATAATGATTTGTCATATGTCATGTGTCTTGAACAACCACTGTCAAAGGACCATTGGTCATTTTGAAAAGCAAGTAATGAAGTATGAGTAACTAGACAATTAGCACCTAACTTAGGTCTCCACACTTTTTTGTTTTTGGAAAAATTATTCTGGTGTGGTGACTTGAGAGACTAATGTGGTGACTTTAAAGAAGAAAACTCATGATTTCCAATGCATCTTTTTAAATATGAAATTAGTAAGAAAACTCATCATTTGCAATGCATCTTTTCAAATACGAAATTAGTTTTAAGCAATTTTGTCTGATGTGTCCTTTCATATGACAAAAATGACATATTGGTATGAAATTTTTTACCTTTGAAATCTGTTCACACGGTTCAGCAACAGCTTTTGAAACTGATTCAGATGCTTTAACGAAGGTGGTTACATTGGGTTTGGAGGTGCTGGCACCAGGAGAAAATCCCAGACTTGCTTTATCATCGAAAGTCTTACCTTGTGCAAGAACTTCATCCAAATTGTATGAACCTGCATTTAACCTCTCTACAATGGCCTTAGCCTTATCTAGTTCATATAAAGCTTGATTTAACAATATTTCCTTGTTAGACAAATCAGAAAATAAGGTTTTCAACTTAGCATTCAAATTTTTCTTATCTTCTGTCAAGATGCATTTTTCAGATTCAAGCGATTTAATCTTCTTGATAACATTGACCATGACTTATACATCTCGTCATAACCCTCTTATTGCTCTTTGTAGACATCATATGAGTCATCCGAGGACACACTATCACTATCTTCTTGGTTGACCGCAAAGGCCAAGTAATTTTCATCTTCATTAGAGTCATCACCTCCACTCTCACTATTGTCACTCTCACTTAGGGTGGTAGCCATAGCTTTACCCTTTTTCTTTAGAGTGTTGCGACACTCGGACTAAATATGACCGTATCCCTCACACTCAAAGCATTTTATACCCTTACTTTTCTTTTCATAATCTCTCGAATTTTTTTTCAAGAAGCCTCCCTATCCAGTTTAATCATAAATCTTTTTCACAAAGGGTTGTTTTCCCGTTTTACCCTCACTCAGTTTTCTCATATTATTCTACAAGAACTTTGCAAAGTTTTTAGCAAACAAGGCACACTCATCATCATCAATGTCACATGAATCAACATAAGCAGGCGATTAAGAGATTACCTCATTTTTTAACACAAGTCCTTTACTTGATTTCTTATCCTATTGTTTTAGGTTTAGCTCAAAGGTTTGCAAGGCTCCAATTAGTTCATCGAGCTGCCTCTCATCGAGGTCATAGAATTCTTCAATAAAGGTGGCCTTAGACATGAATCTCTTGGGTAAAGAGCACAACACTTTCCTCACAAGTTCAGCATTAGTATATATTTTACCCAAAGCAAAACATTCATTTGTAACATCACACAATCTGCCATGAAAATCAAAGATTGTTTCATCATCATGCATAACAAGATTTTCATAGTCAATTATTAATCTTCTAAGTCTAGTCTTTTCACAATGTTTGTTCCTTCATTTTTTTACTTGGAGTCTATCCCATACGTCCTTAGCCGTTTCACAGTTTGCTATATTTTTTATTTGATTAATACTAATAGCATTAAAGATAGGATGAAATGCTTTTGAGTTAAAATTAGACTCTTCTAACTCAGCCTTAGTCCATTGATCTATGGCTTTTCCTTTGCTTCCACTTGCTTTTTCAACTTTAGGTTCTTTCCAACCAAAAATACAAGCCCTCCAAGCCCTTTCATCAATGGATTTCAAAAAGGCACACATCCTAGGTCTCCAAAAAGCATAATTGGCTTCCTCTAACAAGGGTGGTCTATTGGTAGATCCTCCTTCACCAAACAAACTCATAGTAAACAGAACAACAAAGGTTGTCACATAGGACTAATGTGATCGCCACAAGCACGTAAAACTAAAGTAATCACAGTTAGATAACACAAGACAGATTTGGCGACACAAAACACAGAGGTGGTCACACTAGGTCTACAGTGCGAAAACTGCAAAAAGAAAAAGGCAAAATAAAAGCAAAAACAAAACAAACACTAAATCAAGATTTAAGCTCAAAAAAACAAGAAAGGATCTATTGAAATAACTCTTCAGAACACGCTCTGATACCAATTGAAAGTTTTAAACCCAATCAAATTGATTAAAACTTATGCGGAATAAAGATTACTTGTTCACAATGTGCTTAATGAGTTACTAAACAATGATTAAACATATAAACCATCTACGACATAAAATAAAGCTCACAAATCATTTTTACATGGTTCGGCAATAATGCCTACATCCATGGGACCAAGTCCAAAATAAGCTAATCCACAATAAAAAAAATTATGTGTTCAAATACGAAGTCAAGAATAATTATCAATTGTAAAAACTCCCTGTTTGGACAACACTTCAATCTTTGCTCTTTGGTTGAACCTTAAACCTTCATAGTCTAGCTTTTTCTCCATAGGACCACTAGGTCGCACTTGAGCTCCTCTCAAGTTTCAACAATGACGAATTACTTCAGTAGCAGTAGCTTGAACACGTCCACATCTCAACATGGAACAATGTTCCATAATCAACTCATGCAAGCAAGAGATAAAACACGACAGTTCAAAGCCTACCAAAGCATACCGGAAACCTACAAAAACTAAACAACCTCAAAGAAAATATTTAGAGAATAATAGAGGTAAATAATATGACTTCCTTAAAGAAATCACAATAATAGAAGGATTATCTATACTTGAGTGACTTTGAAAGGAAAAACAAGAAACCAAACCTGTTTTGGATAGGATTTTTGAGATCATAGACTCCTGTATATGAAAGGATTCTTTAATCTATAATCTCCTTATAAGAAAAGACTTCCTAAAGAAGAATATCTTAGAATAAAACTTTTACTGTTTAACAATTAATATCAACATAAAATCTTTTATAAACAAGAACACAATTTAATTATGGTAGAAATTCAAAACAACTTTAATTAAAAATAAATCTGCTGCCATGTGTGACTATAAGTTGACAAAAAAACTTACAATTACGAAAATAGTTGGTTTAATAGCAGTAGCAAATAGATTTTGTGGAAGATGTTAGTACAGAAAGTACGAAGAAACAAGTATTAGTTAAATTGTAAAGTAAATGAGATATAATTCAAAAGGAACGGTCATCCCATATGAAGGAACGGTCATTCCTTCATAAGGAATGACTATGCCTTGTGAAGGAATAGCCACTCCTTCATAAGGAATGGTTGTTCTTTCCGGGACAACCACGTTCCTTACCTTGTTTCTCTTCTTCTTCTTCTTCTTCTTCTTCTTCTGTTTCTCTTCTTTTTCTTCTTCTTCTGCTTCTTCTTGGAACAACGTGTTGTTCTTTCATGAACAACCATTCCTTATGAAAAGAATGGTTGTTCCTTACATAAGGAATGGCTGAAAGGCCATTCCTTTTGTGAGAAACGGTCAATCTTTCATAAGGAACGGTCGTTCCCTATGAAGGAATGATCGCTTCTTTAGTAAATTATTCTACGTCTTGGGTGTGGTGGAACTACTGTGACAATGCCAGATTAGTTGCCACATCAGGATTGTGAGAGAGGTTTGTGAGAATGTGTTGTTGGCGTAGCATTACTCTATACACAACACATCTACCCACTGCCTAGATGATATGACACCTCACATCTCTTTCAAAAGTTTCACAAATGATGTTATTTCTACCTAAATCTAAACCATAGTTTATGTAACTTTTGATGTTGTTAGTAAGGTTAGCTTGTGTCTTTACGGATTAAGAAATTCTTATATATATATATTAATTGAAACATTATGACCTACTAAATCAAATAAGATATAAAATGTTATATTTGATCTCAAAATTCCTAAATATGGTTACATATCTTTTCCTTATATTATTACAAATTATACTTTTTAAACAGGGAAATTATATTAAATAACCCATTTTTGCGATTTAATTGAAAAATAGTTGTTTCTAAAAGTATATCAAGAAATAATAATATCCCAAAATTTCAGCACCCGTTGGATCACAATATTCTTCTTAACTAAAAATACAAAGTGATCGATGACCAACCAATAAAATTTCTGTTAGATAGAGTTTGTTTTGTTTCAAGATTATTATGATAGAAACCCTATCCATTTTCATCAGCCACCAATGAAAATCCAGATAGAAAGAGTCCTAAAACGAAACAAATTCGATTCAATCTATTGGTGGATCGAGAGAAATATTATTGATTGATATCGGTCACTTTAGGTTTTTAGCTAAGAAACACCAATTTAATTTAACTGGTGTTGACATTTTGAAATAGGACTATAATCTAAGAGATTTTTACAAATGAGCTATTTCTCAATTCACAAAAAAAAAAAAAAAAAAAAAAGGTTATTTAATATAATTTTCCTTTTTATTTTCTAGAGAAGCTTGGAAATAATATTTTGTTTGTAGTTACTCTCTCCAACAACACCACCTGTCTCTCGAAGATTATACCTTCCCTTGTTTTTCCTTTTTACTAAAAAAATTAAAAAAGAAAAAGAAAAACTTATATCGTAAATTGAAGTACAATCTCGTTTAGTTCTAAAATCAAATTCAATAATTAGATTGAGACTTCACTATTTTTCATTTTTAAATCTGAAATAATAGTATTAATAATGAGATTTTGTAAAAGGGAAATTATATTAATAACCTTTTTTTGGTGTGTGAGTTGAGAATTATCTCATTTGTAAAAGTCTTTAAGAAAAAAGAAAAAAAGAAAAACCTATTTTACAATTTCAACACTAATTAGACAAAATTACTTTTTCTTAATTAAAAACCCAAATTAACAGATACCAAACGATTGGATTTCTATCGATCAACCAATAGATCAAATATAGTCTCAAAACAAAAAAAAAAATTGTTCAATAAAAAATTGATCCTTTCGATATTGGTTACTTTGAAAAAAAAAAAAAAATAACAACCCACTCACTGGAAGTAAGAATCCTATAAAAACTATGGACTAATGACCTTAAAGAAAGCTATAAAACAACCCACTCACTGGCTCTCTTTAAAGGAAGGCTCGATTATTATTGAGGTATATTCACTATAAAATCCACCTATCAAATCTAAATTCACGAAGCCATTCAAGACCATCCTCTACTAATCACTACGGTAATATCTCATTTTCTTCACTAGAATTTTACCCAAACTTTACACAGCCAGATTTTTTATGTCAACATTCTTGAAGAATAAAGTTACAATAATCAAAATATTATAATTTTGGAAACAAGATAAAAAAATAATAAAAGGAATAGTAAAGAACCTTTTTGATCTTAGGAAGATTAGAAAGTTGTTCTTTGATTATGCTTGGATTAATTCTCTTCTCTTCTATATACTCTATACACATTACCTATGAACATCAAAATATTTGTGTATAAGCAGTGAACCTAGTTAGTAAATACGGTACAATAAAAAAAGGGTAAAGAAATTTTATGGGTATGATACGACAAATGGTAAAAAAATACGTTTGTAAAAATTCGGCCATATAATTCGGATACGGGAAAAATACAGTATGGGTATATACGGGTTTAATACGGTACATCATCAATAATACGTTTTGAAAAATATGGCAACATCAATCCTGGTTTTAGCACTTTTCATGGACCACCTGGTTAAAATCAGTATAGCATTTCAAATGCAAAGTATTCAATTAACCAATAACCATTAGACCTAATAATATAACACAATATATAACTGAAATTCAAATTATAATCTCCAGACTCAAACGCAATATATAGCCAAGATTCAATTATAGTCTCTATTGTGCGGGAAATCCAGAGAGGATAATTCCCTATTAGGAGAGAAGATAATTAGATTGGCTCAATTTGGAAGGAAGATATTCATATTGATTTAGATTCCAACTAAGGTAGCCGAAGATCATGCAACTTCCGAATCTTACGTATTTAAATCTTACTTCAACTCGATCATGTAAAAATGGGAGCTATAAACCCCATCATAACTTGTTTTCTAGGGTGAGTTAGAAAATTTGTTCTAGGCATATTATTTTTTCTCTTGTTAGCTCTCTAAAAGAAAAAAGAAATAAGAGAATGGTGGACGTAGCTTAATTCTAACTTGTCGAACCACTTAAAAACTTCACTTGTGTTCTTTATTTTATCGTATTTTACATTACATTGCCAGTTTATATTAAATCACGCACACATTGGTTCTGATTTCGTCAAGGTCAATCAAATCACTCTTGTTGGTGCGAATTTTTGTATCAACATTTTAGCGTTAGAAGGAGGGCATAAACACTCCGAGCTCTCTTTGTTTTCCAGCCGTTTCTTTTCCATCTTCCAACTGCAAAAAACCAACCATGGCTACAACCTATGTTACCAAATCCAACTCTAGAATCGAAGCCACTGTCAGATGGGAAGTATTGAGTGCGATAAAGTATGAGTCTAGCGAAGTGGTAAACATAAAAGTTGTATATCTTTGAGTAAGCTTTCCCACGATTTGATAATCATCCAAATCTGAGGTCTACAGCTGAAGTTATTGTCAAATTACTGAAGCATGTTCCAAACTCACCATAACTCATTAATGAGAGCAAGAACTCAACATAACTCATTAGTGAGAGCACAAACTTGACATAACTCATTAATGAGAGCACGAACTCATCATAACTCGTTAATGAGAGTTCAAACTCATCATAACTCATTAATGAGAGTGTGAACTCACCATAACTCGCTAATGAGAGCACAAACTCACCATAACTCATTAATGAGAGAGCGAACTTGCCATAACTCATTAATGAAGTTGTGTCTCTTCAAGTAAGCTTTCCAATGGTCCAAGAATCGTCCAAATCTGAGGTCTGCAGCTCAAGTTATTGTCAAATTACTGAAGCACATTCCAAACTCGCCATAACTTGTTAATGAGAGTGCAAACTCGCTATAACTTGTTAATGAGAGTGTAAACTTGCCATAACTTATTAATGAGAGTGAAAACTAGCCATAATTCATTAATGAAGTGCAAACTCCCCATAACTCGCTAATGAGAGCGTTAACTCACTATAACTCATTAATGAGAGAGCGAACTCGCCATAACTCATTAATGAGAGCATGAACTTGAGCATGATACAGCCTGAATATGGCAAAGTGTTAAACATAAGAGTTGTAGCCCTTCCAGTAAGCTTTCTGATGGTCTAAGATTCGTCCAAATCCAAGTCTACAGCTCAAGTTATCATCAAAATACTGAGGTATGTTCCAAACTCATTAATGAAAGTGCGAAGCTCATCGCTTCAGAGCTCATCATTTTAGAGCTCGTTTTAAGAGTTCATCATTTTAGAGCTCGTTTTGAGAGCTTGTCATTTTAGAGCTCGTTTTGAAAGATTGTTGTTCTAGTGCTTATAGTTTCAGAGCTTGTTTTGAGAGCTCATCATTTTAGAACTTATTTTGAGAGCTCATTTTTTAGAGCTTGTTTTGAGAGCTCGTTGTTTTAGAGATCATTTCGAGAACTCATAGTTTTAGAGCTCGTTTTGAGAGCTCATCATTTTAGAGCTCGTCTTTTTAGAGCTTGTTTTGAGAGCTCATCGTTTTAGAGCTCACTTTGAGAGCTCGTCATTTTAGAGCTTGTTTTGAGAGCTCATCATTTTATAGCTCGTTTTTAGAGCTCCATGTCTTGGAGCTCATCGTTTTAGAGCTCATTTTGAGAGCTCTCATTTTCAAGCTCAGCATTTTTGTGCTTGTTTTGAGAGCTCGTCGTTTTAGTGCTCATTGTTTTAAAGCTCGCTATTTTTGAGCTCATTTTGAGAGCTCGTCATTTTAGAGCTTGTTTTGAGAGCTTGTCATTTTAGAGCCTGTTTTGAGAGCTTGTCATTTTAGAGCCTGTTTTTTAAAGCTTGTCATTTTAGAGCTTGCTTTTAAATCTCGTCATTTTGAGAGCTCGTCATTTCAGAGCTCATCGTTCCTGAGCTTATCGTTTCTGAAGATCATAGTTTTTGAGGTCCGAACTCACGCTCCAAAAACTAGAGGGCTATTGTTGTATGGGAAATCCAAAGAGGATAATTCCCTATTAAGAGAGAAGATATTTATATTGGCTCAATTTGGAAGGAAGATATTCATATTGATTTAGATTCCAACTAAGGTAGTTGAAGATCATGCAACTTCCTAATCCTATGTATTTGAATCTTACTTCTACTCTTTCATGTAAATGGGTGCTATATAAACCCCATCATAACTTGTTTTCTACAGTGAGCTAGCAAATTTGTTCTAGGCATATTATTTTCCCTATTGTAATCTCTCTAAAAGAAATAAGAAATAAGAGAACAATGGACATAGGCTTAAGTTCTAACTTGCTGAATCACTTAAAAACTTCACTTGTGTTCTTTATTTTATCGTATTTCATATTAAATTGCCGGTTTATATTAAATCACGTACACATCAGTTTTGATTTCGTCAAGGTCAATCAGATCACTCTGGTTGGTGTGAATTTTTGCATCAATAGTCTCAAATCAGACACATAACAAGATCAAAATTCAAAGTTCAACTAGAGCTCTAAACAAGTGAAATAAATAAATAATACAACCAAAATTCAAATTATAGTTTATAATAGAAACTCACCCTAGTTAGTAAATACTGGTATCACGAAAAAGGGTACGGGTATGACAAAAAAGGGTATGGATATTTCATGGGTATGACATGACAAATGGTGAAAAATACGTTTGTAAAAATTTAGGAATAATTTGGATAGGGGAAAAATATGGGAATAATTCGCGAATAAAACATCTGAGGCATATAGTTCGCGAATAATATGGATGTGCCGATAACATACAGAAATTCATGAATGATACGCAAATGATACAACTAGGCATATAATTTGCATTCTATTCGCAAGTTTACTAACTAGGGTAGTGACAAAGAAACCACTTAAGGAATGAATTTATGTTATAATATGTGCATGCAAATGTATTGTATAATAAAATTTTCCAAAATAGAATTTTAAGTTGTTTATTTGGAGAATCCAAAGAATCAAAAACTTTTTTGTGTCTACAAGTTGATTCAGTTTTCAAAATCATTATAAAGCTGAACAAGACGAATTTCAAAATGATGTTTTTGATCAGTGAAAATTTGAAGCTAATGAATGTGTTTCTTTTATAGACACATGCATTGCTGTTGGTGAAAAAGAAAGATAAAAACAATTGATCTGGATTCATTGTATTTTACAATTGTTTTTCTTGCAGGACTATCTAATTAATTTGAAGCATTTTGTATTTTTGGAAAAATTGTTCTGGTGTGGTGACACGAGAGACTAAAGTGGTGACCTTACAAAATTAAAATCATGATTTCCAATGCATCTTTTCAAATATGAAATGAGTTTAAAATAGTTAGGTCTGATGTGACCTTTCTTTTGACAAAAATGACAGACTGGAGTGAATCTTTTTACCTTTAAGGTCTGATCAAGAGGAGCAACAAAAACCTTGGGAGTTGAATCTAAGTTGACTACGGTGGTCACAACAAGTTTTGTAGCTTGCTTTGAGAAATGTGGTCTCACCAGGCTTAGAGGTGCCAGCACCTAGAGTGAATCCTAGACCAGATTTATCTCCAAACATTTTTTCTTGGCCAAGCACTCCATCCAGCTTACTTGTACCTACATTTAGCTTCTCAACAATGGGCTTAGCCTCAGTTAGTTCAATCAAAATTCGCTCCAACAACAAATCTTTGTTGGTTAAATCAGAAGTTAAGGACAAAATTTTATCAGACAACTCATTCTTTTCTTCCAACAAAGTCAAGTTTTCAGCTTTAAGAGACTGTACTTTCTTAACCATCTTCAACCCATTGATCATACATTTGATCATAAGCTTTTTGTTGCTCTTCATACACATCACAGGAATCATCAAAATACACACTCTCACTACCCTCCTGATTAACTGTAAAGGCTAAAAGGTTTTCATTCTCAACTAATTCATCTTCCTCTTTTTTTTTTTTCCATCATCACTAACACTCAAGACATCAACCATTGTTTTACCCTTCTTCTTTAGAGTATTCGCACACTCTAATTGAATGTGGCCATACCCTTCACACTCATAGCATCTAATGCTGTTACTTTTCTTTTCATTTTCTTTTGAATTTTTTTTTTTAGAAAAAACACCATGAAGAGACTAATCAAAAGGTTGTTTTCCTTTTCTTGTTGCATGTGATTTTTTCAAAAAATTTCTCAAAATTCGTTGTTAGCAAATCAACTTGTTCCTCATCCAAATCATCCAAATCAATATTGTCAATACCAATATAATCAACCTTATGTTTAAATGCAATGTCATTAACTAGTTTTTGCTTACCCCACCTTATCAGATTCTGATCATATGTTTGAAGAGATCCAATCAATTCGTCCAACTTCATCACATCGAGGTCACAACATTCTTCAATGGAGGTTGCCTAGGACATGAATCTCTCAGGTAAGGAGCATAACACTTTCCTAACAAGTTCAGCATCAGAATAGATTTTACCCAAAGCAAAACACTCATTTGTAACATCACACAAACGACCATGAAAATCAAAAATAGATTCATCATCATGCATAACAAGATTTTCATAGTCAACAATTAATCTCTTAAGTCTAGCCTTTTTAACAAGGTATGTTCCTTCATTTTTAACTTGGATTCTACCCCATGTATCCTTTGCAGTTTAACAATTAGCAATATTTTTCATTTGACTAAAATTGAAAACATTAAACAAGGCATGCAGAGCTTTTGAGTTAAAGTTAGACTCCTCTAACTCAGCCTTGGTTCATTGATCTATGGGTTTTCCTTTACTACAACTACCTTTACCAACAACTTGTGGTTCTTTCCAACCAACAATACAAGCATTCCACTCCCTTTCATCAATTGATTTTAAGAAGGCATGCATCCTAGGTCTCCAAAAAGGATAGTTGGTTCTCTCTAACAAAGGTGGTCTATGAATAAACCCATCTTCACTAAACAAACTCATCGTAAACAAAATAGTCAGTGTGGTCACACTAGGAATAGAGGTGATCACAACCAAAAAGTTCAACACAGGGTGGTCACATAGCTCTAAGGTGGTCACACGAGGTCTGTAGCCAAAAAATTGCAGAAAAAAGTGAAATAAAAGCAAAAATGCAACAGACACCAAATAAAGATTTAAGCACAAATAACAAGCAAGGATCGACTGAAATAACTCTTCAAAACAAGCTTTGATACCAAATGAAAGTTTTAAAAGGGGTTACTAAGTGATTAAAACATATACAGAATGGGTTGCTTGTTCATATTGTGCATAAGTGTTGTTCAAAGCATTAATGAAACATCCATCAAAGCAAGAAAAGAACACACCCATTTTTATATGGTTCGACAACATGCCTACATCCATGAGACCAAGTCTAGAAGAACCAAATCCACTATGTAAACTTATGATTTCAAATAAAAAGCAAGAAAAGCATAGTTGCAAAACACTCCCTATATTCAACACATAAATCTTCTCTTCTTCAGTTCAATTTCAAGCCACCATAGCAAGCTTCACAAACAAGACCACTAGGTTGTACTTAAGGTCTTCTCAAGTTTCAACAGAGAAGCATCAACTTCGGGACAGCAGCTTGCACATAACCAAGCATCAACATGGAACCATGTTCTAGAATCGTCACAACAAAGACAATGAAGAAAGGGTAATTTTAAGCCTACCAAAGCATAGAAAAAACCTTAAACGAATACAAAAACCTCAGAGGATATTCAGTGATGAATAAGAGGCAAACAGGTTTCTTAAGGAAGACACTAGAAAAGTATGAATATATAGAGAACCAGGTGACTAGGGTTGGGGGACAAAAAAGTTAAAGTAAAACTTTTGTGTTTTTCTTTTTGCACAAGAAATTTGGGACCACAAACAAAAGCAATATTCCTTTTCTTACACAACGAATAGAAAGCAAACAAGTGGAAAGGCACAAAACAGAATATCAACAAGGAATAATATTGTCCAAAAAGCAAAATGGGTGCATGATGTGTGATTGAGGAAAAATATTTGCCAGATGTATTGTGAGCACATAGACTCTAAAGTGCTCATACTTGTGAAGGAGATCACCTTTAGAGAGTGTGCCCTCATTCGTAGAAAGGAAAAGATAGTGCAGAACTCAAAACAAGATCATAAGATGACAAAAACACTAACATCACTGAAGAACGTGAGATCTAGGACATACACATTGAACCGGGCGGTGAAATGACAGAGATGTTCCCCATATTGCCACATTGCATTGGCTCTGAAATTGTAGACAAGAAAAAGATTAGGTATGAGTTGGTGGAAGTTTTGGGGATCCAACAATGCATGACAATGCCATTGCTGAGGTCTATGGAAATCGAGCAAAGGCTAGCGTTTGAAAACATGTAACGGTAGATCTAGTCCAGGGATGCGGTGAAGCTATAGCATTTTGACATCTTGAACAAATTAATGGGAATCAAAATTCTTCCTCGATCTCAAATCATTTCATTTGATTATTAGAATTTTGCAAAATGGACTTGAAGAGGTGTGGATTTTAAGATTGAGAAGAGCGGGAGCTAGGATTTGTGTGTCAAAAAGACAACAGAAGGAGGTTTGAAATGATAAGAGATTTTGGATTCTTAATCATTTTTGTTGAAACAGCTAAGAGTCAATCAAAATGCTAGCCATGAAAAAAATGGGGAAAACCTAAAATGCAATCACATACCACCTTATAAAACCACATGTCTAACTTATTCAAGTAAGCATATGTTTTAATTAGTTCCCACATAATTGATCATATCTCGGAATTACTTTCGTGATAGGGATATGGATTGCTCTACCCCATCCCTAATCCCTTAAAAAAAGTTAATTATAAAATAAATTATTTAATTTCATGTTAATAATTTTTATTTGTTATAAGTATTGTATGTTTACTCAAATTTAACGAATTAGTCATTAAGGGCAAAATTGTCTTTGTGCCTTCTGATGAGTGCTTGAAAGTGCACTTTTACTTAGTGATTTATCAGTATTATTTGTGGGAAATTATGTTTAAGTTGTGTGATTTGACTTAATTATTTCATAAATGTATTTTTTGGGATCACTGGTATGTTTTGTGTGTTTCAGGTCATAAATTCTTAAAAATGTTATTCAGATGAAGAATAATGTTGGCGATAAAACTTGTGATGATGGGAAACAAACAGATCGAGAATCAGAATTGGAACGAGGAAGTTGTGGCATTTTGAGTATGAGTTGAAAATCCTGGAACATGCTTGAGCCTGGACAATGCTTTAGTATTTTGATGATAATTTGAGCTGTAGACCTTGGATTTTGATCATTATTAAACCATTGGAAAGCTATGTCTAAAGGCTACAATTCCTAAGTTTAAGAATTTTCCATATTAAGATGTTATCATACTCAATTTTCCACATCTTCACTCACCACGGCATTCAAAATCTTTGCTGCAGTGAACTTGTGTCCGGTTGAGATGGAAGTAATACAATTGTGTGCTTGCTACAGCGAATAAATGTTTGGCTGTAGTGGATATCCTAGAGTCCCAATTTCACTCTAATTTTGCTAAGTCTTTGGCCGAATTCATTACCCTAACTTGAATAGAATTGTTCCAACTACACTCCTAAAACCCTAGCACTATAAATAGATGTCTTTAGCTATTTTCAGAGAGGGAGAGAAGAGAGAGAGGAGGCTAGCCACAATTTTGGATCATCAATTAGAGAAACTTTCTTTTATCATTTTCTTGAACTTATGTCTATTATATTTACAATGGTTGTTTCTTTTAATTCAATTATGAACTAATAACATTTTCTAGGGCTAAGATGTAGCCCAAATTTATGAATATGTGTTGATTAGTTATTGTTAATATTTATTAAGCATATCTTTTCTAAGTTTTATTATGGTTCTTAATGCTTCAATTCTTTTAGGCTTGAGAGCTAATTGATCTAATGGACTAGGTTGAGATCGAGAGATGAAATCTAGTTAGTCTACTGTAATAAAACCATAGATTGAGTGAACACTAGAGATAGGTTACCATGATCCGATGAGGCTTTGATAAACTCCATAGAACGTAATGATCTCTTAAGACCTAAATCCAATTTAGAGATATATTTGGTTGGTAATAAAGGGTTAATCTGGTAACTATTTGAGAAAATTTTATTGGAATTTTGGGGAGTTTGACCTTTAGAAAAAAGCTTACTGATGTTAGCAATAATTGTCAATACATAGGAGTAAATTGGTGTGAAATTGTAACGCCCACACAGAGGTATGTAATTTAATTTATGTTTTTATAGCCCTTAGTTGATTTTGGTTAAAGTTATTTTGAGAGAATGTGAAGAAAATGCCTTAAAATTGTAGTAAGGGTAAAATGGTCTTTTCACTGAAAATTAGTTGAAATTGTGGGGAGTGAAAAGAGATAGAATTTCATGGAGAATGCAATAAAATGAGGGCATTATGGTAATTGACTAAGGGACAAAGATTGAATTTTTAAGAAAGTGTAAGGGCAAAATGGGAAAATATGTTTATAAAATAAGATATTAAGGGTTTAGTCTTACAAACCCCCTTATTTCTCTTCTTCCACCACCACTTTCCTTCTCCATTTTCTCTCAACTTTTCACTCAATTTTCCAAGGATTTTTGAGTGGATTTTGACAAGGTTTTGATTCTAGGCAACAAGAGGTAAGAATTCTTGCTCTATATATAAGATTTACTTGTGTAGAAGTTGAATTCTTATTAAGTTTATGCTTAGGGTTAAGGGGAAATTTGAGTCCAACAAGAGTAGAGAGCTTTAGTGGAGACTACACAAGTATAAGGTAAGTAAATCCAACTCAAGTTAAAGTTTTAGAAATAAATTGAGTAGAGATTTCTTTAAGCATGTATATGTTATGATTGTTGGGAAATTGAGATGAGATAGGTGATTATTTATGCTTGTTGTTGGATATATGTGAGTATGAGAAGTGTTTTTGATTGTATGATGATAGATTGAAGTTTGGTTGAAATTGGAAGAGTTTAAGAAATTTTTGGGAGTGTTTTGCCGTGATAGGGATTGTGATGATACAAGGGAGTTTTACTCTCATTTTGGATGGTTTAAGAAACAAATAGAATTATAGTTAAAGTAGAGTTTGTATATGCACATTTATTGTTTAATGAAATGCCTTAGAGAAGCATGAGTATGAGTAGAAACCTTAATTTTATAAGACATTGCATATTTGCATTTCGCATTTAAGTAAGATTTCTAAGCATGAGCCATCCATATGCATATATTTGTATAGATGTAGTACTTAAGAAAGAATAAAGAATTTTAAGAATAAAACACTCTAAGAATAAAGAGAAAGAAGGAAAAAGCACTAAAGAATTAAAGAAAGAAAAAGTGTTAAAGAAGAGAAAAGAATAGGTTGTTGTGATGGGGAACCGTGAGTGCTAAGAAGAAATTCCCACATACACGCCACCTTAATTGAGTGGCTAAGAAGAAGAAGAATTGTACGACCCGTAAGAGTGTATGTGGATGAGGGTTGTACCAAGAAGAATTCCTACATGCACACCACCTTAATTGAGTGGCCTAAGAAGAAAGAAAGAATTTGTACGGTCCGCAAGAGTACATGTAGATAAGGACTGAGGACTGTACTCACTCACACAGCCGAGGTTCCGAATCCATGCATCAACCGAGTTCGATCGGCAAAGAATAAGAAAAGAAAGAATAAGAAAGAATAAGAATAAGAAAAGAAGGAATAAGAAAGAACAAGAATAAGAAAAGAAGGAATAAGAAAGAACAAGAAAAAGAAAGAAAAGAGAAGCTTGAGTAAGCAAGACAAGAAAGAAAAGAAAAGAAATAGAAAGAAGAAAGAAAAATGCATTTTTATGCATTATTGCATATGCATATCATTCATGTATATTACCATGAATTCCATCATGGTTAGAAAGAATAGGAAGAATAGAAAAAATAGAAAGAAAGAACAGAGAGAAGGAAAGAACAGCGAGAATTAGGAAGAAAGAAAGAACAATAAGAATTAGAAACAGAGAAAGAACTAGGAATGAAAGAAAGAAGAAGAGAATTAAGTAAGGAAAGAACCAAAGAAGGAGAAGAGATAAGGGATTTACTTACTGAGCATTTTTGTGCTCACCCTGTTGTTTTTCCATGTTTTGCAAGAAATAGGTGAGTAGCGGTCGGAAGGAAGTCGACAAGCAGAGAGAATTGGCATTACTGTCCACCGTTGCTAAAGTTTTTGTACTTGTTATTTTGGTATATGTAAAGAATTATATTTTATAAGTAAAGAAAATTTGGGCCCAACTATTTTTCATATGCCAAGTATGTATGTTTTTATTGTATATGTTCTAAAGTATACTAGTAGAAAGAAGTCATTACAGAAATATATGCCTTAGGTTTAGTCATATTGCCTTACAACCAACGTGTTATTTAAATTCTGCTTCCTTTTAGTTTTTAGTTTTCTTTTAATTTGAGGAATTACTAATTTGATTTACCAATATCAATACATGCTATTTAATTGCTAATTTGATTTGTTTTAAGTTTAAGTTTAAGTTTTCTTGTTTTATCCTGGAGCATTTACATTCTAGGGGTCAAAATCTTATTCCTTTTGATTCTGAAATTGAAAGAACAATCCAAAGGTTGAGAAAAGTAAAGAGACAAGCAAACACACAAAATCGATTTCAATGGCTGAAAGGGGTGTCATTAATCAATGAGTGAACAATCAAGCAAATAATCAAAAGAATGGGAAAGAGGAAGTCTAAGGGGGTAATCAAGGAGGCAGAGAAGTTCAAAGAGCATTAAGGGATTACTCTAGTCTTACTATTGAGGGGTGTGCTTCTAGCATTAGGAGACCACCAATTCAAGTGAATAACTTTGAGATCAAGCCAGCCATTATTCAAATGATACAACAATCAATCCAATTTGGAGGTTTGCCAAGTGGTTATCTTGATTTGCATATTACAAATTTCTTGGAGCTTTGTAACACTTTCAAGCACAATGAGGTATCCGATGATGCAATTAGGCTTAGGCTTTTCTTATTCTCTCTTCAGGATAAAGCTAAGGCATGATTAATTTCACAACCACCTGGAGGAATTACCACTTGGGATGAGTTGGTTCAAGCATTCCTTGGAAAGTATTTCCCATTTATTAAGTATGTGAAGATGAGAAGTGACATAACCAATTTTGTCCAACAAAATTTTGAGTCATTCTATGAAGCTTAGGAGAGATATAGAGGGCTCTTAAGTAAGTGTCCTTACCATGGATTTCCAATGTGGTTACTAGTGCAAACATTTTACAATGGTTTGCTTCCAAATAAGCAAGTTATGATTGATGTAACGAGTGCGGGTGCTCTAAATAATAAAACACTGGAGGAAGCTTACAATTTAACTCAAGTGATAGTTAGCAATAATTACATGAAGCCTTCAGAACAAATTTGTCCAATGAAAGTTGCGGGAGTGCATGAAGTAGATGGTTACACCACTGTGGTTTTTCGACTTTCAATTATTTATAAGCATTTGGTGTTGCTCTTATGATTAATATCGAGTATCCTATTTCAATTTGCAAATTTTGTGGAGGAAATCACTTGACAAGAGAGTGCCAAGCAGGAAGTTTGTTTGCTTAACTAGAACAAATGAATTATGTTAATAATTTCCAAAGTGGGCAAGGAAATCCGTACTCCAACACTTATACTCCGGCATGGTGGAATCACAATAACTTCTCTTGGAGTAACAACAATGATTATAAGCCACCTCTCACTTTTCAAGCTGTAGAGAAGAAACCAAATTTGGAGAACGTGCTTAGCAAATTTATTGATGACTTAAGCAAGAGATTTGACAAGAATGATACTTAACTCAAAAAATATGAAGTTGTTCTCCAAAACCAAGCAGCATCCATTAGAAATCTTGAAAATCAAATGGGGCAAATTCATAAAATTTAGCAGGAAGAGTTCAAGGATCATTGCCAAGTGATACGAAGAAGAACCCTAAGGAACAAGTCAATGTCATCACCTTAAGGAGTGGTAAGCAATTGGAAAAGCCAAGAAAGGATGAAACAATTGAAGGAAAAGAAGCGGATACGAAACTAGAAAAAGAGGATGACCACCGCAATGAAGAAAGGAGATCTAGGAAAGGACGACTATTGTGGCGACAATAATCTTTGCCACAACGAACCAATAGAATTTGGGAATTTTTCAGAATCTTCTCATTCCAACACAAAAGTGGAACCTACCCTTCCATACCTGTATGAATTGAAGAAATAGAAGCTAAATAAGCAATTTGGTAAGTTCATTGACATGGTTATGAGCTTACATATTAATATTCCTTTTGTAGACACGCTGGAGCAAATTCTAAAGTGCACGAAGTTTCTAAAGGAGATCCTCACTCACAAAAAAGAAGTTTGAAGAACACGAGAAGGTCATGCTTACCGAGGAGAATAGTGCATTGCTTCAAAAGAAACTACCACCTGAACTAAGATATTCAGGAAGTTTACTATTCCTTACACTATTAGTAGTTTCTATTTCAATAAAGTTTTATGTGATTTAGGAGCAAATATTAACTTGATGACTTTCTCCATTTATAGGAAACTTGGATTGGGGGAAGTGAAGCCTACCATGGTGTCTTTACAATTGGCAGATAAATCCATAATGCATCCTAGGGGCGTGGTGGAGGATGCCTTAATAGAGGTGGAAAATTTTATCTTTCCAGTTGATTTTATAATTCTTGATATGGTAGAAGACCGGAACATACCTTTAATACAAGAAATGCCATTTCTAGCTACAAGTAGGACTTTAATAAATGTGTACCAAGGGAAACTAATCTTAAGGGTGGAAGACGAACAAGTGAAGTTCAGTGTTTTCAATACTAAGAAATATCCATCCAAGTTAGATACTTGCTTTAAGATTAGCATCCTTGATGACATAGTACCTAAAAATTTGGAAGGAAACTACCCAATTTCACCCTTAGAAAATTGTTTAGTCAACTCTAGGACTATGGAGGCCAGAATTACAAATGAGAGGGTGAATGATCAGCCAATGAAGCCTTATGTTGATGTTGGAATTAAAGATGCATGGGTTTCAATTTTCCTTGACAACCCAGATTGAAGAAGTCAAAAAGTCAAGCTTATGACTTTAACCAAGCACTTCTTGAGAGGCAACCCAAGTTGTTTATTTTATTTTATTTTTAATTCCTTTTTCTTTTTCTTTTATTGATTAATTTTTTTTATTTTTGCAAGTGTTAGTTTTTAGGTGTGTTTAATTCTTTTCGTTTAGTTAAATAATGTTGATGTTGTGTTTATCACTCTAAATTCATAAATTTAACGAGCGATGTGTATGGCCGATGAGTTGTACCATAAGTTTCTTTGTTTTGATAGGATTAAATAGCAACAATGGAAGAAACGAGTTGGTGATCAAATTGTCACGCATTTTCGCAATTTTCTATTTCAAAAGGGGGTAAATTTTCTTTTTCTCTTTTCCTTTTGTTTACATTTGTACAGTGGGGACAATGTAGATCTTAGGTTGGGGGTAACGAAAATATCTTCCAAAAATTTCGATTTTATGAATTTATAAGGAATTTTTTTTGTGTGTGTGTGTGTTATGTTTGGAAATTTGTTGAGTTTCTTTGATTAATTTGTATGTCAATGATATTAACATGATTGGGATAACATGTAACTTTTAGTAGACATTAAATTTTGCCTCGGATTAACAATAATTGTGAACATTAATTATGTATAGTTTGAGACTCTCTTGGTATGTGGTATGAATTGTTTGGTCAGTCTAAATGCTTAGAGAAGTTTTATGTGTGAATTTTTCATAAACATTGTTATGATCTCAACAAACTCTAAAACTCATTTGATAACTACTTGTGGCGAAATCCTAGAATTCACATTACCTAGGAAGTGACTTAAGCTATTTTCAGACCGATTGAGCCTTTCAAGCCGACCCTATATTTTATTATCACCAGTTAACCATTTGAGCCTTTATAAACACATTTTAGCCTTTTTTTTTTTTTTTTTTCCTTTCATTAAGCAATTATAACCTACCTTGACTATGAGCCGAGCTAAAACACATTCCCACCCATTTTATTTTTAAGAGACTTAAATAAGATGTTGGTGAGAGCACTTAGACAAGTGAGGCTAGAAAAGTGTGAAAATTTTTAACACAACCCGAAATTTATTAAAAGAAATAGACTAGGGGTTGTCGAATGTATGTGATGTTAAGGTGGGGTTGGATGTAACATTCTTCCTTATAGGTTATTCTCTTCCTTAAAAAAAAAAAAATTAAAGAAAAAGGATTAAAAGAAAAATAAGGGGAAGAAGTGAACATTGAGAAACATTGCGGAAGTGTGAAAATGTGGGGGAAAAAAGGGTTTGTGTTAGTGTGGGAAAGAAATGATCAGTAAAATTTGGAAAAATGTTGGGTAAAAATGGAGGTACATTCATGCTTGGATGAAGGAAAAAAGATTAAGTCTCTTAGTTTTGTTTAAATCCTTTCTGTTCTTTCATAACCCTATACCTTGGCCTAACGTTACAACCTTTATAAAGACCTATTGATCCAAGGTAGTGTGCTAATTCAACATTAGTGGTAAGCGGTTTGAAAAGTGAGCCTATGGAGTTTGATTCTATGATTTCCATTTGAGTCGTATATAAAAAAATGCTGGAGATCAATTTTTTGCTTGTGAATGTTGTCCATAAAATCATTAAGGTTTTTAGATTAATGGTTTGTGGTTTCATGTATGTTTGAGAGTCAAAAATGAAAATGGAGTTGATGTTTGAATTGTTGTTGAGCTTGGGCGATAATTAACTATTCTATTTCTTATATGTTGTGTGCAATTTATAAGAAAAATATATGATTTGATCTAGGAACTACTATTATTGTTTGTTTCTATTTTTTAGTCTAGGATAGGTTTAGTATGGATGTTTGCGGATATCATCGCTAGAAACTCTCATCTGAGACTATAACTCGTCCAACGAGAGTCACTGTGAGAGCCCCCTCATCTTGGACCATGGGCTATCCCAGTCTTGGCCTACTACAGCCTCATGGGCTTTCCACATGCGCCCCCTCATCTTGGGCCTCACTCACTTGGATATCCCCACCCCTGCTAGCTAGCCTGATAGTACTCATCCCTCTTGTCACAAGTACTTAGCCTGTAGGTCTTGTGTTCGAGAGATGAGGAAAGTGAAAGAAACCCACTTGCAGGGGTGGAGATATCTAAGTGAGTGAGGCCCAAGATGAAGGGGCGCATGTGGAAAGCCTATGAGGCTAAGACTGGGATAGCCCATGGTCCAAGATGAGGGGGCTCTCACAGTCACCTATAGGTTTAAAGGCTTGTTGCATAAGCTAAATGCAATTGTGACAATCTGAGCTTGAGAGGTATGGTTTTCTCGTGACTCAAAGTGGTGACGTATTGGTCTATCAAGATGATGAGCCTAAAACCTACAACAACACTTTGTCGAATCCAAATTCCGCAAAATGGCTTGAAGCCATGAAATCTGAAATGGACTCCATGTACCAGAACCAAGTATGGATCTGATGGTTTCACCTAATGGGGTCAAACCCATAGGGTGTAAATGGGTCTTCAAGAAGAAGACTTACATGGATGGGAATGTTCAAACCTATAAAGCACGATTGGTAGCAAAAGATTTCAAACAAAAGAATGGGATTGACTATGATGAAATCTTTTCTCTCGTAGCAATGCTAAAGTCCATTAGGATTATGCTAGCTACTGTTGCATACAATGATTATGAAATTTTGTAGATGGATGTCAAAACTACTTTTCATAATGGAAACCTTGAAGAGGACATCTACATGATGCAACCTGATGGTTTCATTATTGATGGTCAAGCAGGGAAGGTATGCAAGTTGAAGAGATCCATTTATAGACTCAAGCAATCGTCAAGGAGTTGGAACATTCATTTTGCCAAATCCGTAAAGGAATTCGGGTTTATACAAAACGAAGATGAGCCTTGTGTATTCAAGAAAATCAGTGGGAGCATAGTGGCATTCCTAGTGTTTTATGTTGATTACATATTGATCATTGGGAATGATGTATCAAACTTGCAAACAATAAAGACTTGGTTATCCAACTGTTTCTCCATGAAGGACTTAGGGCAAGCAACCTACATCCATGGTATAAAGATCTATCATGATAGATCTTGTAGGATTGTTACGCCTGAGTCAAAGTACATACATTGACAAAGTACTGAAAAGATTCGGTATGGAAGATTCAAAGAAATGTTATCTTCCAATGTCATATGGCATGTATCTCTCTAAGGATATGTGTCTTAAAACACAAGAGGAAAGAGATAGGATTAGAGGTATTTGTTATGCTTTAGCAGTGGGATCTATAATGTACACCATGTTATGTACTAGGATTGATGTCTCATATGCCTTGAGCATTTGTAGTATATATCAATCGGATCTAGGTGAAACACACTGGACAACAGTCAAGAACATCTCTAAGTACCTTAAGAGGACTGAGAATATGTTCTTGTCTATGGAGGAGATGATGATCTCACTGTAAGAGGATATAGTGATGCCAGTTTTCAACCTGACAAGGATGATTATCGATTGCAGGCAGGTTACATGTTCCATCTTAATGGGGCTGCAGTGAGCTGGAAAAGTTCAAAACAAAACACTGTAGCGGATTCTACAATGGAAGTCGAGTACATCGCATTGGGTGATGCGGCCAAAAAGGTTGTTTGGATCAAGAAGTCCATGACTGAACTAGAGGTGGTTCCGAGCATTATTGATCCAGTTGTGTTTTACTGTGACAACACCATAGTTTAGGTTAAAGAACCATGATCTCACCAATGATCCAAGCACATATACGGCAATACCATCTTATTAAAGAAATCGTGAAGAGGGGTGACACACAAATCGATAGATTACCTACTGACGATAACATCGCAGACCCACTTACAAAAGCTCTGTCGCAGTAGAAGCATGATAGGCACATAACATCATATGGGATCAAATGTATGAATGATTGGCTATAGTGGAAGTGGGAGATTGTTAGAGTAGGTGCACTAGAGCCAATGTTTTAGCTGTTGTAAACTTATTTCAAATAAATGAATAAAAGACATCACTTATTTATGAGAATATATATTATAACATCTATTTACAGCGCATAAAGAAAATAGTATATGTCCTTAGAAAGGTTGAGACTGGTGACGAGGGAATTAAATGTTATAAATCTTAATTGTGAGAACCTTATGAGCACAAATTGTGGTCCTTCTTAAACTGTCCATAGTCATAGTATAAATCTGACTAAGGACATAGATTATATGAAGACACTATCATCGCACTGAACGATCCTATCGAAAGGTAGTGACAGATCTCATAAGTCAAGGTTGTGGGCATCAACTCGGTGCAACGCATAGGTGTTTGCTTGTGCAAGTACACTGGACTCACCCATCAGAGGATTCCACACAAAATGGTAAACTAGTGTCTGTGGAATATATCCTCTTACGGATGGTGGTGCATTGGGTCTTTCGACTTGAGATCACTAGAGCACCATGTGTAAATATCGATGTGATTTGACACTAGCCTAACGCCATCTCTCTTAGGGATTACCAGAACAGTGATGATTGGTTACATCTAGAAGTACACTATGACTATGGTGGATCAACAAAGGATTCATCACTCCTGGTTATAGGAGATCTTATCTCGGCGAGCGAGATACTTGGTTAAAGAACTACGACCTCAAATCCTTGGCCACAGTGGAATCGAGTTGGTGTTCGAATCCAATTTTATAGTCGTTAGGTTCAACAACCAAATATAGAACATGTCAAGGTAGCTTTTGAGGTAGACACTATTTCTTTACCTCAAACCTTGATGAGATATAAGATAATGAAATGGATTGAATTGCACGGTAACCATACCGTACACAAGGTAAGCATAAATCACTGATTCTTTACTTACCGGAGAATCATGATGCCTTGCTAGAGGTCAATCTTGATTGGTGTACGAAAACACTAATTGCATGATACTTAATTAGTTATCAAAACACTACTAACAAAGTGAAGAGCCTTCGGGTCACACACACGTAGAAGGTAGTTAAGTGAGAAATGGAAATGGAAGGACAATCTTGTCCTTGGGCCGCAAAGGGTATTTCGATAATTTGGGAGTCCAGGGGCATTTTCGTCATTATGGGTAAAAAGGGCACTTTTGTAATTTTGCTAAGGGGTTGACGCCATTATCCAATTTATTGGGAGAATTTTTAGTAAAATAGGAATCATATTAATTTAAATTAATATGGAGAATACATATTTAATTTAATTAAATATTTATTAAAACCCATATATTAAATATGATATATATATATATATATCAAGGATTGAAATCCAGTTCAAATAAAAATTAAAAGGATTGTAATCCAATCAAAATAGGAATTAAGGATTTACGATCCTTATTAGATTCTTATTTGGGATTGCCTATATAAAGGATCATTGGGTTTTGATTTAAGAGAGGAATTCCCGTAAAGTTAATTTTGTAAATTGAATAACAAAATTAACTCTCCCATTCACGCCAAACCCTAGCCACCTTATGTGAGTTTTTCTCACACAAATTTTGGCCACCTTCACTTAAGCCCTCCGATTGATCTAGCAGACAATCCTGGGGTAATCCCAAACCTGCCTTCGTGTGGATACTGTCAAACTCGATCCTACGTTGGGCCAATAGCGAAGTACCTATAAACAATACTTGTCAACAATATCTACGAACACTACCCCATGAAGAGTATCCATGAACAGTACCCCCTGTGAACAGAGTGTGAATAGTGTTAGTGAACAGTATTGAAAGTTTTAATCTAGAGAAGGAGTCGCCAATGGGAGCTATAATCCTATCCTTTGTATGGGTTAAATTTTATGTGAATTAATATGTCGAAATCGTGATCTTGGGTAAGGGAATAGTGCCATGGCAAGAATGTTTTTGTTATTCCGCGCTTGCCACAAAATAGTTCATACACAATATGTCATCGACATACAACACTAGGAATGCCATTGTGCCCCCACTGATTTTCTTGTATACAAAAGGCTCGTCTTTATTTTGTATAAACCTGAATTCTTTTACGGATTCATCAAAATGAATGTTCTAGCTTTTTGATGCTTGCTTGAGTCCATTAAAGGATCTCTTCTGGTAGGAAACGATCAAGTTATGGCATCTGAAACAAAAACATAAACAACATGGATCGTTCCTTAGAACCAAGATCAAGGCACAAATTTACAGTTTATACAACATATATTAGAATCTGTAGAAAATCAATTTAAAGTTAAGAAACCATACCTACGTTTGGAGGCTCCTCCAACTTTAACTCCGAATGGGTTTTCCTACCGATCCAAGGGTAGGATCGAACCACCGCTAGTTCGCACGAAGATAACCCCATGGAACTAAAGAGGGAGAGAAAAGGGGGTTGGAGTTTTGCTTTGTGAATGAATTGAATTAATTAATAATTTCACAAAGTGTTGCACTTATATAGTGCACACTATGCCCTATTCCTTCATGGAATGGGCTTGGGCACCAACCCAAACAACCCCTATGTCCAAACAGCCCCATTTAGATATTTTAATAATTATTATTGTTATTTCAATTAAATTAAATTAATATATATATATATATATATGTCATATATTAACATTTAAAAATAACAATAATTCATTTAAATATATGCGAACACATATTTAAATATAATTTCACTTATTTAATTTTATTAACAAATTAAATAAAGGCTACGACCTCAGCAAATTTAATTGCACTATGAAATTACCAAAATACCATTTCGCTTAAAAAGACGAAAATGCCCTTCTTATAAAATGGTTCTTAAATTATCTTCTATGTGTGTGACCCATAGGCTCCTCATCATACCGGTAGTTTGTCCCACCCCCAACCTAAATTGGGCAATGTCCTCATTGCTCTATTAATTGGTATTAAACAACAATCATTAAGAAAAACGAAAACTAACACAACTCAATGGGTTGCCTCCCATGTAGTGCTTTGTTTAAAGTCGTTAGCTTGACATTGTTCTTTGCTTAACCATCCATGTCCGTTGGTTCATGTAGAGGTACTTCATCCAATTGTTCCATGAATGGCTCGTAGTATGGCTTTAGATGATGGCCATTGACCTTGAAGTCTTTCCCGGTCTTCATGCTTTTAATTTCCACTGCACCATTGGGAAAACATTAGTAATCACAAAAGGACCAACCCAACGGGAACGTAACTTACCGGGAAAAAGTTTAAGATGTGAATGGAATAGATGAACTTTTTGTCCAGTTTCAAAATGCTTTCGCTAGATCATTCTATCATGGAAGGCCTTTGTTTTGTCCTTGTAAATGCGTGAACTTTCATAAGCTTCATTCCGTATCTCCTCAAGTTCATTCAATTGCAATTTTCGTTGTTCTCCTGCTGTATCTAGTTTCATATTGCATTGCTTAATTGACCAATAGGCTCTATGCTCTAATTCAACGGGAAGGTGACATGGTTTACCATAAACCATTTAGAATGGGGACATTCCAATTGGTGTCTTATATGCTGTCCATACGCCCACAATGTGTCATCAAGTCGCAAGCTCCAATCTGTCCTATTTGGATTCACGGTTTTCTCTAAGATTGACTTGATTTCCTGATTAGAGACTTGGGCTTGTCCACTCGTTTGTGGGTGGTATGGCGTAGAGATCTTACGGGTGACGTTGTATTTCTTCAAGGTAGCCCAAAATGTACGGTTGCAAAAATGAGTGCCCCCATCACTAATTATGGCTCTAGGTGTTCCAAACCTTGCAAAAATGTTAGATTTTAAAAAATCTGCAACAACTTTAGAATCATTAGTCTGGGTGGCCTTTGCTTCTACCCATGTAGACACATAATCAACAGCAAATAAGATATAAAAGTAACCATAAGAAGACGGAAAGGGTCCCATGAAATCAATACCTTATACATAAAAAATCTCAAGAAATAAAATCGGATTTTGGGGCATTTGATTTCTTGGGCCTAAATTACCTGAGCGTTGACATCTATCACATGTTTTGCAAAAACAATATGCATCTTTAAAGAGTGTAGCCCAATAGAATCCACTCTCAAGAACCTTGAGAGCTGTCCTCTTTGCTCCGAAGTGTCCTCCACGTGCATAAGAATGGAAAAAAGTTAAAATAGAATTAAATTCACTTTCGGAAATGCACCTTTTTATGATTTGGTCGGGGCAATATTTCCAAAGATATGGATCATCCCACACATATTGCTTAGCGATCTTCTTCAGTTTGTCCTTGCTAGCAAGCGACATGTTGGGTGGGGTTATGGTCTACTACAATGTTCTCACTCCCTCTTTTGTCTTTGGTTGTTAGGTTGAACTCTTGTAGCAATAGAATCCACCTTATAAGACTTGGTTTAGCCTCCTTCTTCGTAAGCAAATACCTAAGAGCTACATGGTCAGAAAAAACAGTAACTTTAGTGCTAATTAGATAGGAACGAAACTTTTCTAATGCAAAAATAACCGCCAAAAGTTCTTTCTCAGTTGTGGAGTAGTTAAGTTGAGCATCATTCAATGTTCTTGAAGCATAATAAATGGCATGTGGTAACTTTCCAACTCGTTGTCCTAACACAATTCCAATGGCATAATCGCTTGCATCGCACATCAACTCGAATGGAAGACTCCAATTGGGTGGCTGAATAATTGGGGCTGTGGTTAGGAGTTCTTTTAGTTTCTCAAACGCCTTTATACACTCTTCATCGAACTCAAACGCTGCCTTTTTTTGTAACAAACAACATAAAGGCCTTGCGATCTTAGAGAAATCCTTGATAAATCTCCTACAAAATCTTGCATGTCCAAGAAAAGAACGTACCTCTCTCACACAAGTGGGAGGTTGTAAGGAACGTACAAGATCTATTTTAGCTTTATCAACTTCAATCCCCCTAGATGAGATAATATGCCCTAAAACTATCCCTTGATTTACCATAAAATGGAATTTTTCCCAATTTAAAACAAGATTAGTTTCTATGCATCTTTTAAGAACTAATATCAAATTACTCAAACAATTATCAATGAGTTCCCATAGACACTAAAATCATCCATAAATACCTCTATAATGTTCTTTATGTAATCGGAGAAAATACTTACCATGCACCTTTGAAAGGTGGCGGGTGCATTACAAAGGCCAAATGGCATGCGTCAATAAGCAAAAGTGCCAAAGGGGCATGTAAACGTCATCTTCTCTTGATCTTCTGGTGCAATCACAATTTGATTATAACCTGAAAATCCATCAAGAAAACAATAGTGAGAATGGCCTCTAAACGTTCAAGCATTTGATCGATAAATGGAAGAGGAAAATGATCTTTGCACGTTGTGGCATTGAGCTTGCGGTAGTCTATGCACACTCGTCATCCCGTTTGAATGCGAGTGGGAACTAAGTCATTATCTTCATTCTTTACCACGGTTATTCCGGATTTCTTAGGAACTACTTGGACTGGACTAACCCATTTACTATCCAAAATTGGGTAGATCACACCAACATCTAACAACTTGATTATTTCCTTCTTCACTACTTCTATCATTGATGGATTCAACCGTCTTTGCGCTTCTCTTGTAGGCTTCGATCCTTCCTCTAATAATATGCGGTGCATGCACATGGAAGGACTTATTCCTTTAATGTCAGCAATCGTCCAACCAATTGCCGTTTTGTACTCTCTCAACACATGAATAAGTTTCTTTTCTTGCACCTTTGAAAGGTTGGCTGCTACAATCACGGGCAATGTGTCTCCTTCTCCCAAGTATAAATACTTGAGATGACTTGGTAAAGGCTTAAGCTCCAAGGTAGGGGCCTGCATAATGGAAGGTAAAAGTTTCTCATTAGATATGGGAAGAGAAATATAGGAGATTTCATACATTGGATTTTTCTTTGGAAGCTCATCCAACATTGCTATAGTTTCATTTAGCTATTCTCGCAACTCTACGTCTTCATTAAAACTTTGAGGTTCCTTGGTTGACAACCCATTCCATATTGCCACTTCCAATGGATCTTTACCCTTAAGCTTGAACATTTGCTGCGTTAAAGAGTCAAGTACATCAGTGGAAAAGCAATCATTGTCATTAGTAGGATACCTCATTCCATCAAAGATGTTAAATTGAATGACTTTGCCATCAAACTCCATTGTCAATGTCCCATTATGCACATCTATTTTCGTACGGGCTGTTTTCATGAATGGCCTCCCCAAAAGCAATGGTGTGGTTTTCACAGTTGTTTCATCTTTCATGTCAAGCATGTAGAAATCAACTGGAAAAACAAGCTCGTTTACCTACACCAAAACATCTTCCACAACTCCCTTTGGATAGGCATTAGATTGATCAGCGAGTTGAATAACTACGTCGATCTCTTTAAGAGTACCAAGATTTAAATAAAGATAAATTGAGTAAGGCATGACATTAATAGAAGCACCTAAGTCTAACATTGCTTTCTCAAACCTTGTGTTGCCTATGACGCATGGTATGGTGAAACTACTCGGATCTTTGCACTTTGTTGGAAGCTTCCTTTGCAAAACTGCTGAGACATTTTCTCCCACACTCACCACCTCGTTTCCCTTAAGTTTTCTCTTGTTGGTGCACAATTCTTTAAGAAATTTCGCATAACGCGGCACTTGCTTTATTGCATCCAACAAAGGAATGTTGACATGTACTTTTCTAAAAGTGTCCAAAAGTTCTTGTTCATGTTCCTCCTTCTTTGATGTGGCAAACCTGCTAGGAAAAGGCAAAGGAGGTTTGTAAGTATTAATAGGAACTTTAGATTGTACCTTAGGTGGATGTTTTGCATTTGAAGAATCGGTTGGCAAATTTTTTGCACTTTTGGGCTACTTTGTTCCACCTTGAATCAACTCATCTCCAACTTCTTTCTCATCATTTGGCTTCTTGTGAGTCTTCTCAAGTTGTCTACCACTTCTCAAAGTAATGGCACTGGCATTCTCCCTAGGGTTAACCAAAGGTTGGGAAGGAAGCTTTTCGGACCCATGCGCCTCTAATCTTCCAAGAGTAGAAGCCAATTGACTAACTTGGCTTTCCAAATTCTTGATTGACATTTTTGTTTCTTGTTGGAACTTGAGATTCTCTTGCTGAAATTGAAGAGAGCTAGTTGCTAATGAGTTTACCAAGTCCTCCAAAGACTTACCTTGAGGTTGGGAAACATTTAGCGGTCTTGCTTGGTACGGTTGTAGAGCTCGTGGGTAAGGGAAACCAGGTAGATTATTAGTGACAGCAACTTGTTGATTTCCTCCATAGCTAAGATTAGGGTGATCCCTCCATCCTGGATTATAGGTATTGGAAAATGGATCATACCTTTGCCTTTGTTGTCCTTGGTATCCTCCCATGGCATTTACTTGTTTTGCATTTGTTTCTTGAAGGGTAGGACACATATTGGTAGGATGTCCCACATTGGAGGAAATTCCACATGTCTTCACTTGTCCAATTGCAATTTGTTGCACAAGTGCAGTCAAATTATTCAATTGTTGCTCAAGTTTATTGGATATCCCCACTTCATTTACCTTCCTTGGTGGTGGATCGGATCGAGTACCAAATTGTTGAGAGTTTGCCGCCATGGTTGCAATTAAGTTCCTTGCTTCTGTAGGAGTTTTATCAACTAACGCTTCGCCACTTGCGGCATCTATCATGCTCCTCTCTATTGGTTTCAATCCCTCATAAAAATATTGGAGAAGTAATTGCTCACTTATTTGATGATGCGGACAGCTTGCACACAATTTCTTAAACCTTTCCCAATATTCATATAAGTTTTCCCCATTGTATTGCCGAATCCCACAAATTTCTTTCCTAATGAGTGTGGCTCGAGATGCTGGAAAATACTTCTCCAATAACAACCTCTTCATCTCATTCCAAGTAGTTATGATCCCGGATGGTAGGTAATAAAGCCATTCCTTAGCGTCATCTACTAAAGAAAATGGGAACGCCCTTAACTTCACTTGTTCCTCAATTGTTCCATTTGGTTTCATACTCGAGCACACCACATGGAACTCCTTAAGGTGCTTGTTTGGATCCTCTCCCGCTAAACCTCTGAAAATTGGTAGAAGATGAATCATCCTAGATTTAAGCTCAAAAGCTCCCCCTGCCATATCATTGTATCGAATGCATAAAGGTTGTTGGTCAACGGTTGGTGCAGCCATCTCTTTGAGAGTTAGATTAGCCATCTCTTCTTGATCAGGAAAATCAGAAGAATCACTTGTGAGTGGAAGATCGGTATGGATTGGTTGATCGAGAGTTGATCTATGCAAAGGTTGTTTCAAATGAGCAATAGGTAGAATCAGATCAGAATGAGGATTCGATCTCAAATTGTATCGTGTGCTCATTCACCAAAAACACCTACAACTCAAAAACAAAGAACAAATAAAAATTGAAAAATAAACAAAAAAGTAAACAAATAATTAAGTTAATGAAAATCCTCAGTGACATAGCGCCAAAAATTGATGCATGCAAATGCAACACCTAATTTTACCTCACTAAATTCTAATGCAAAGTCGTGTAGTAGCAAAGAGCAAGTAAGGGTCTTTCCCGCAGAGGATTTGTGAACTTAATTAATTATCTACTTCTAACGGGGTTTGTCACGAATTATAAAATCTCAACAAAAAACTAAAAAGAACTCAAAGTAAACAATGTAAATCAAGCAATTAATGATGATAGAGAAATCAATAAGAGAAACTGGATTGAAGGTTTATTCGCCACCACTAGACATGAATTACATAAAATAAAAGCACTCTTTAACTTTCTACCCTCTTAATCACATCAGCTCAGAAAATACCAAACGTTGATAAGTTCTATCTCTCCTTATTGAGTCATTGGATTAGACATGGTCATAACCCAATTCCCTAGATTCAAATTAATAAAAGCATTAAGTTGCGAGAGACCTACTGAATCAAGGCTAAACTCGTATGGTCGATTTAGTTATCTCGAGTGATTACCCCCATGCATGCAGACATACACTTTACCGCTAGTTATTTAGGTTAATAAAGCAATTATGTACTAAAAAACCTAAATTGGCATTAATAAATTAATCCTAACGATTTAATTGGCCACTTAAACAATTAGAAGAATCTAGTTAAACCCTATTTTCAAAGAAATAATCACATAACCAAGAGGGATCAAAAGATAAAAAGATGCAGATTTTATTGAACACAAGGCATGTCTAGGGTTTTGAAATCACCCTCAATCACAAAAGAATTAGTTCTTCATGAATAAATATGAGAACATCATTGTATTATTCATAACAAATAATAATAACAGAGAAGAAGAAAAACTTAGTGAAACTTGGTTGGATTAATGAAGTTGATGATGATCTCCTCCAATTCTTCTTCTCCAAGCCTTCTTTAATCTCCCCTTTTTCTTCAGTTCTTGAATAACCTTTGTTCTCTCTTTTTTTATCTCTAAAAGAAATCCCTTAAAATAATGATAAAAGACTTCTATTTATATCCCACAAGGGTTAGGGTTTTGTTTTCCTTAATTCTAGTTAGTTTAGGACTCTTAAAACCCTATTTTCCTAGTCAAAAATGGAGGAAAAGTTCCCAGCTGTCGTGACTATGCTGCAACACTGTAGCTACTAGAAAAAGTGTGCCGCGGCACAATAGCTACTGGTCTTCTTCCCGCATCATTCCACTATTCTTCAGAGATGGTGATTTTTGAACTCGATAACGATGAAATTTGGAAAAGTGGTAAACATATACAATGTAGCCCTTTGAATCAACTTTCCAAAGGTCTAGGAATTGTATTAATCCAAGTTCTACACCTCAAGATATTTTCAAAATACTGAGGCATGCTCTAGCTAGAACGTAATCTAGAATCTTCTCTTTACTTCAACTTCCATAACATCTTCAGTTCAACTCCGATTCCCGATCCATTTGTTTCCAGTCATCAAAAATTCTCTCGCCAACATCATCTCTCATCTGAATATTATTTTGAGCCTTATTTCCTGAAAACACGACAAAAATACCCGTGATCTCGAAAAGTGCGCTTATGAAACAATTAAGTTAATTCATGCGAATTAATCCTGATTTCCAACAAATGATACCTATAAACCACTAAGTATAAGTGTATTTTCAAGCATTTATCAGGGTATTTTTTGTGAGGGGTATTGATGTGGTATTTACGGCAAAGGTCATCAATGATTTCTATGGCTTACCCCACATTGACCGGGATGATTATGCAGATTTTAGGAAGACAAAGTTTAAGGATGATATTATTCTTTCGGTCATTACAAAACCGGACACCACTTGGGAGGTTTCAAAAAAGGGCAAGAAGAGCATCAAGGGAACTAAATTGATACCGATGGCTCGATTGTGGCAGTATTTTATCAATGCGAGGATGATGCCAGAGACACACTACAGTACAGTGATGTATGAGAATGCACTTTTGTTGTATTCTATTGCCACAGGAAAGAGAACGAATGTGGGATAAATTATCCTGAACAACATTTAGCATGCAGCCAAACCAGGGGGAGGCAGTTTTCCATTCCCACAACTCATTACAGAGTTGTGCACTAAAGCAGGAATCGAGGTACAGGATGGTGAGCCACTGATCCATGTTGCCCTAGTCCTTGACACAACCTACTTTCACAAACATCTTGCGCCTCAACCAGAAGAAGGGCCCATATCAGGCACTAAGAGAAGGAGAACAACAACAGCTGCCACCGCATCCGGTTCAACAGTCCCAATGAGAGAAATGATGCAAAAGATGATAGGTAAGATGAAACGGATGGAGCGACGTCACGGGTGGCTGGTAGAGCAGACCAGAAAGACACACGAGCTGTACCTGAGCTACACCTGAGCTGCTGCAACAACTTCGAGATTGATACTTCATAAAACTAGTAGGAAGACTGGGATTCAGATGAGTGGATAGGCTCCGATTCAGAAGAGGATGACACTGAGGAAGACGAGGAGGCCGAAGAATGAGCACCTGAGCACCTGTTTAAGTTTTTGTTATTTTTATTTGTTTTAGTTGTTTCTGTTTTTCTTTTATTTTGAACATTGAACTCAGTTGATATTTTTGTTTGGGATTGTGTTAGTTGTTTTAGTTGTTTCATTCTTGTTTTAATTTATGTAAAGATGAGATTAGGGTTGTAACACTTTCATATTAGTCAGTGGATTTTTCTAACATAATGGACACCACAGTTTTCAATTGTTTTTATAGAATTTGGGTGATGAAAAAGCTGAGGACCGGGTGTGCACACTGTTGAGTGGAACTTCAACTTCACGGATTGATCAGGGAACTATCTCGCACCTTTTTCTATTTTGTATTCTATTCCTAATTTGTGCATAATGTGACATTGGGGACAATGTCATCTTTAGTTTGGGGGTAGGAAAAATTTGAAAAAAAATTTGATTTTTGTTTCAGTTACGTTTGTGTTTTTGTTGTGGTTGCCAATGATCAATTACATAAGTCCATGATGAGACTAGGATTGTTGGGATTTTATTGTTGAAAAATGTTAAGCATTGCTTCAAGTTTATGTTTATTGACTGAATTTTTATTGAGGTTTGTTGAGTGGTTCAACCACCATTTTCATTTATTTCGCATGCTTAGATTCATTTTATGTGGTTAGGTAAAGTTTGGTAATGTTGGTGGATTCTAGAACCTAGTAAAGAAGTGCTTGAGGCGAAATCTTAGGAATAGACATTGTTGAGGAAATGATTTAGACATTTTTCGGAACGTTTGAGCCTTTCCAGCCGACCCATGAATGAATTTGTCTCTAGTCACCATTTGAGCCTTGTGAGATTATCATTGCTTTATTTTCTTTGCACACCTAAAATTGTCCGATCCAATTACCATAAACACTTTATCGTACCCTTAGGAGAATTTTGGGCCTAATGCAAACACAAAGAAAGTGAAGAGTTGTGCGAATCACTAAAAGAACAGTTTCGGGGTTGTGAGAAGGGCAATAAGAATAAGAGAGGTAGTTAACCTCAATTTGAATGAATGTTATTATTTTGATGTAAAAAAAAAAAAAAAAACAAATTCTTGGTTCAATTCAAAATCAGAAATAAGAAATATTAAGTTTGAGGGTTGTAAAATGGTTAACACTTTGATTGGTGGTTGAGAAGAAGTGGAGATTGATGTGACTTGTAGTGTTTGCATGAGGAAAACCGAGTTCTATTACTTTGTTTATCCTATCTTTTTTTTTCTTGGAACCCACTACCCGAGCCTAACATTACAAGCTTGTAAAGACTTGTTGACTCTTAGCGATGTCTAGTCTACATTAGTGGAGAGTAGTTCGATATTTAGGCTTATGGAGTCTGCCACCATTTGATAAACTTTTCATTTCTACATAAAATAATTCGGGAAGTTGGAATGTGGATTGAAGTGGGGATCACCTACTCGGTGGACCGATTGAGGAAGATAGTCGATGTAGCTTATAACTTCTTGGAGTGTTGAACATTTTTCTGACAATAATTTTTCAACAACCTTTGAGACTTGTGTAATTTCTAGGCAATTCTTGTTGAGTTTGAGTCTAATTTTCTTGTTTGTTCATTTTTTTTTTTTTTTTGTTGTGTAATGTTTTGTGTTTTTATTTGTTTGTTGCTTTTCTTTCTGTGAGTTTTGTACCTTATGCTCGGGGACAAGCATGTCTTTAGTTTGGGGGTATTTGATAATCCATGGATTATACTGTTTTTATTAGACTTTTTAGTCGGATTTCAGATACTTCTTAGTTCATTTTGACCTGAATTGCTACTTAATTCTTTATATTTTGTGTTTCAGGCTAAAATGGACATTTTATGCTAATAATGAGCAAATTAGAGTTTTTGGACTCAGAAGTGAGCGGATCTCAATAGTTGGGAAAGTTCTGAAGTAAAGTGGAGTACTATGAAGCTTGTTTCCATGAGGAGAGCATCGAAGATAGATTCAAGCAAAGAAACAAGTGGAGGGCAATTCTGTAAATTCAGAACTCCACATGAAGGTTCGTTGCGGAGAAGAGAGTTGCGCACGAGATTTTTATTTCACTTCGTCGCCGCGGTGAGAATCCTTATTCGCCGCGGCGAAGTCTGCGAATTCCAAAATGCACAGTTTCATTTTTAGGCATTTTCCAAGGTTTTTGGGCAAGGTATAAAAGCAAAACTTAGTCATTTTTGTAAGGGGTCGTTCGTTTTTTGAGGAGAAAGCAGCTATTTTCATTTTCTTAGGTTTAATTTGGGCGAACTTTGATTGAAAAGGGTGAAGATTTGAGATTAAAACCAGTGGATTCGTCATTTGGGGAGATCTCTTGTCCTTTCTCTTATTTTCATTATGTTAAACATTGGGTTTTTAGTTTCTTCTGTTTGTGTTGTTGATTTAGCTATGAACTAACCCATTTTGGGTTAGGGTTTTGATGTAATTCGGAATTCCATGGGTTAAGTAATTGATTGTTATTATTTTTATATGATTTTGCTTTGATTGTGTGATTATTCTGAATTTATTGTTTTTATGTGATGAACATGATAAGATTGAGAAATGAATCGTGTTAAGCTTCTTGGGTAATCACCATTGTAGTATTGAATGCTAGAGATAGATTTGAGAATCAATGAAATCAATCTAGGATTCTTTGTGCTTAATGAGCTTTGAACTATTAATCTTCATTTTGTTGGGTGCGGAAGTTTAATAGGGAAGAGTAAGGAAATATAGCCTGAGAAGGTATATTTTACACCTTAGAGAATTCGATTTACAATCCATGCATGTGAATATGGAATTAGTATAATCCTTAGGTTTAACCCATAATATCCGAATGAAGTCAAAACCCTACCCATTGTTTTAAAACTGATATTACCTTGTTTTTAATCTTGCTTTCATAATTTAGCTTTGAATATTTAGAAATTTTGTTTTAGTTTTAAGTTTAATTTTCTCCCATTAATCCAAACAACTCGATTGCTCCAACTTGAAAATAGTAAAAAACTTAATGCTTAGCAACCAATCCTCGTGGGAACGATACTCACTCGTCACTTTATTACTTTGTGCGACAAGTGCACTTGTTATTTTTGCATGTTGTAGTAACAATGCATCAATATGACACAACCTGATGGTTTCGTTGTAATGCCCACATGAAGGTATGTAATTTAAATTATGTTTTATAGCCCTTAGTTGATTTTTGTTAGAATTATTTTAAGAGAATATGAAGAAATTGCCTTAAACTTGCATTAAGGGTAAAATAGTCTTTTCACTCAAAATTAGTTGAAATTGTGGGGAGTGAAAAGAGATAGAATTTCATAGAGAATACAATAAAAATGAGGGCATTATGGCAATTGACTAAGGGACAAAAATGGAATTTCCAAGAAAGAGTAAGGGCAAAATGGGAAAGTGTGTTTATAAAATAAAATGTTAAGGGTTTGAAACCCTTATTTCTCTTATTCCACCGCCACTCTCCTTCTCCATTTTCTCTCAATTTTTCACTCAATTCTCCAAGGATTTTGAGGGCTTTTGAGTGGATTTTAATAGGGTTTTGATCCTAGGCAACAAGAGGTAAGAATTCTTGCTCTTTATCTATGATTTATTTGTGTAAAAGTTGAGTTCTTATGAAGTTTATGTTTAGGGTTAAGAGAAGGTTTGAATCCAACAAGAGTAGAGAGCTTAGTAGAGACTACTCAAGTATAAGGTAAGTAAATTCTACTCAAGTATAAGGTAAGTAAATTCTACTTAAAATCCAACTTAAATTAAAGGTTAAGAAATCAAGTGAGTAGAGATTTCTTTTAAGCATGCATATGTTAAGATTATTGAGAAATTGAGATGAGATTGATGATTATTTATGCTTGTTGTTGGATATATTTGAGTATGAGAAGTGTATGTGATGGGTTGAAATTGGAAGAATTGAAGAAAACTTTTGGGAGTGTTTTTGCCGTGTAGGTATGATGATGATACAAGAGAGTTTTTCTCTCAATTTGGATGGCTTAAGAAACAAATAGAATGATAATTAAATTAGGGTTTGTATATGCACATTTATTGTTTGATGAAATGCCTAAGAGAAGCATGAGTATGAGTAGAAACCTTAATTTTATGCAACATTGCATATTTGCATTTCATGAGTGCATCTAAGTAAGAATTTTAAGCATGAGCCATCCATATGCATCCATCCTTAATTTCTTGCTCATCGGATTGCTCATATGGATGGCAAGAAATTAAGGATGGATGCATATGGATGGCTCATGCTTAAAATTCTTACTTAAAACTCATGAAATGCAAATATGCAATGTTGCATAAAATTAAGGTTTCTACATACATGCTTCTCTTAGGCATTTCATCAAACAATAAATGTGCATATACAAACCCTAATTTAATTATCATTCTGTTTGTTTCTTAAGCCATCCAAATTGAGAGAAAAACTCTCTTGTATCATCAACATACTTACACGGCAAAAACACTCCCAAAAGTTTTCTCCAATTCTTCCAATTTCAACCCATCATCATACCATCACATACACTTCTCATACTCAAATATATCCAACAACAAGCATAAATAATCATCAATCTCATCTCAATTTCTCAATAATCTTAACATATGCATGCTTAAAAGAAATCTCTACTCACTTGATTTCTTAACCTTTAATTTAAGTTGGATTTTAAGTAGAATTTACTTACCTTATACTTGAGTAGTCTCTACTAAGCTCTCTACTCTTGTTGGATTCAAACCTTCTCTTAACCCTAAGCATAAACTTCATAAGAACTCAACTTTTACACAAATAAATCATAGATAAAGAGCAAGAATTCTTACCTCTTGTTGCCTAGGATCAAAACCCTATTAAAATCCACTCAAAAGCCCTCAAAATCCTTGGAGAATTGAGTGAAAAATTGAGAGAAAATGGAGAAGGAGAGTGGCGGTGGAATGAGAGAAATAAGGGTTTCAAACCCTTAACATTTTATTTTATAAACACACTTTCCCATTTTGCCCTTACTCTTCTTGGAAATTCCATCTTTGTCCCTTAGTCAATTACCATAATGCCCTCATTTTTTATTGTATTCTCTATGAAATTCTATCTCTTTTCACTCCCCACAATTTCAACTAATTTTGAGTGAAAAGACTACTTTACCCTTAATGCAAGTTTAAGGCAATTTCTTCATATTCTCTTAAAATAATTCTAACAAAAATCAACTAAGGGCTATAAAACATAATTTAAATTACATACCTCCGTGTGGGCATTACAATCCCCCCTAAAAGAATTTCGTCCCCGAAATTCAAACAAACAATTCTGGGTAACGGTTCGCATGTCTTGCTCTGTCTCCCATGTAGCTTTTTCAACTTTATGATTTCTCCAGAGGACTTTCACTAAAGGGATACTCTTGTTCCGGAGCTCTTTAATTTTTCTATCCAAAATCTGCACTGGATGCTCCTCATACACAAGATTCTCTTCCAAGTCTACGTCCTTTATGCTCAGAATATGGGAGGGATCACTTACATACGTCCGAAGCATCGAGACATGAAATACATTATGAACCTTGTCCATACTGGGTGGTAATGCTAATTTGTAGGCCACTTTTCCTACTCGCTATAACACGTCAAATGGACCAATGAATCTCGATGCTAACTTTCCTTTATTACTAAAACGCATCACCCGTTTGTAGGGGGAAACTTTCAGAAAAACTTTGTCACACATTTCTAACTCAACTTCTTTTCTGTTCAGATCAGCATAACTTTTCTGCCTATCTTGGGCTTGCTTCATTCAGATTCTAATCAGCTTTACATCTTCTATCATCTTCTGAGTCATTTCTGGCCCAAAAGTTATATTCAACTCATCTCTCTCGCCCATCTCATCCCAATGCAATGGAGATCTACACTGTCTGCCATACAAAGCCTCGTAAGGAGCCATCTTAATTGTAGACTGGTAGCTATTATTATAAGCAAACTCCACCAAGGGTAACATCTCATGCCAGGATGCTTTATAATCCATACAGCATGCTCTCAACATATCCTCAAGCACTTGATTTGTTCTCTCTATCTGGCCATCTGTCTGAGGATGATAGGTAGTACTAAAAGCCAACCTGGTACCCAAGTTCCTCTATAAACTCATCCAGAAAGCTGAGACAAATCTGGAATCTCTGTCTGATACTGTTGTCTTGGGTATACCATGAATTTTCACTATCTCTTTAATATATATCTGGGCCAATTGATCCGTAGTGGTACTTTCCTTTACTGGAAGAAAATGAGCTGATTTAGTCAATCTGTCTATAATCACCCATATAGCATTGTATCCTTTTTGCACTCTATGGAGACCTGTAATAAAATCCATCGAAATACTCTCCCATTTCCATTCTGGAATACTAAGTGGCTGAAGTAACCCTCATGGCCTTTGGTGCTCTGCTTTCACTTGTTGACAAACCAGGCATTTAGCCACAAACTCTGCAATATCTTTCTTTATACCTGGCCACCAATAGCCTTTCTTTAAATCTTGATACATCTTGGTTGCTCCAGGATGAGCATTGTACGATGTGTCATGAGCCTCTATAAGGATTCTCTTTCTCAACTCAACATCCTGAGGAATACACAACCGACTCCTAAATCAGAGGACATCATCCAACCACTGAAACTTTGATGTCTTGCCCTCATGCACCTACTAAACAATCTTCTGACACCACTCATTGGTTACTTGCTTTTCTTTAATTTCCTCCAGTAAGGTAGACTGAACCTCTAACCTGGCAATCCTTCCTGGTATGACCTCAATCTGCTCTTTACACAACTCTTTTATTAACTCTTTCTGTCTTGTGAGTCAGGACAAATAAGCTTTCCTGCTCAAAGTATCAGCTACTACATTAGCTTTCCCCGTCTGATACTTAATCTCACACTCATAATCTTTCACCAACTCTAACCATCTTCTCTATCTCATATTCAACTCCTTCTGAGTAAAGAAATACTTTAAACATTAATGGTCGGTGAAGATATTACTCTTGGCACTATAAAGGTAATGCCTCCAAATCTTCAAGGCAAAGACTACAGATGCCAATTCTAAATCATGTGTAGGGTATCTTGTTTCGTACTGTTTCAATTGACGAGAAGCATAAGCTATAACCCTACCTAATTGCATCAATACGTCACCAAGTCCCTGCAGTGAGGCATCTGTATAAATGTCATAATCTACACCCTCCTCTGGTAACACTAACACTGGAGCTGTCGTTAATCTCTTCTTCAACTCTTGAAAACTCTATTCACATGCAACTGACCATATAAAAGGAACTCTCTGTTTGATCAAAGGAGATTGTTAAAGGGTTGAATTTGCTCATATCAAAGGTAAGGAAATCCTACCCTAAGTGTGATTTAAGTTATGTTGTGTAGAGAATTTTCTTTGTGCATATATATATGTTATATGTGGAATTGTTGATGGATTTGGTGTTGAATAATAATTAGAATCTATCCATGAGAAGTTGGGTTGGTGTATGTGATACTTGATGAATGTTTGGTTGAGATTTGGAAGAGTTGAAGTGAAAATTTTGAAGTGTGTATTTTGGGCAGATATGGAGTTAATTATGGAGGAGTTTATTCCAAGTTTTTGGTGGCCTAAAATAGAGATAGAAGTGTAGCCAAATTAGTATTGATTTGTGCACATGAATTGTTTGATGAAATGCCAAGGAGAAGTGCATGTATGAGTATAATTATGTGTTACCTTGGGATGTGTTTGTAGATGGTAGAGAATGACATGTTGGCATTCCATAATGCATAATTGCATTTAAATATGTAAATTTAGAAAGAATTATAAGCATGAAACCATCTACATGCATATATATTCATAAGAGCATGAAAAAGCCCTAAAATATGTTAAAGAGAAAATAGAAATAAATGACAATATTAAAGGTATTCAAATCTGAATTTTTACCTAAAGAAGTGTAAAAAAAAAAAAAAAAAGGAAGAAGGTTGTTGCGATGAGGAGCCCGTGAGTGACATAGTCCCACATGCACGTCGCCTTTAGTGAGCGGCCTCATAATTCAGAAAGAAGAAATGTACAGTCCGTTAGAAGTGTGTGTGGATGAGGACTGTACCCAGAATTAGAGAATTCACTCACATGGCCAAGGCTCCAAATCCATGCCCCAACCGAGTCCGATCATCAAGAATAGAAAGAAAGAATAGAAAAAAAAAAAAAAAAAAAAAAAAACAGAATAAGAAAAATAGAAAAGAAAATGCATAATTTATGCATTTGCGCATTTGCATCATGAATATGCATAATACCATGCTCATTATCATGGGTAGTGAAAAATTTAGAAAACAGAGAGCAAAATAGAGGAAGAATAAAGAAAGAACAGAGAAAGAACAGAGAGAAGAACAAGGAAAGAATAGAGAATAATCAAGAAATGTGATGTAAGGAAAGAAAATTCAGAATTTTAAGCAACGGAGAGAGAAGGGTAGCATAGCGGGTTTACTTACTGAGCAATTAGTGCTCACTCCATTGTTTTTAATGTTTTTACAGGTAATAGGTGAGTTGCGGTCACACGGAACATCGCGCAGTGGATGGGTTAGGCTACACTGTCACGTTGCTATTTTGAGTATATTTTGTAAATATTTGTATATAAAGAAAAATTCAATATGGGCCCATACTTTGTTACTCGTATATATGTGTATTTTCTTATATATATTGTTAATGAGATTTATTATTTATTAATTATTTTACGAGTATACTAGCTAGAAAGAAAGCATTACATTTTTCGTACCAGAGCAAAGGTTTTGGGATTTGACAATGTGCCTCTCCTGCCACGTTGATGTTTCGTAGCCGACCGCTGTAAGTTAATTCTTTCCTTACTTGTAGTAGATGAGTGAGTTGAGTTGACTAAAAGTGCTGGTTTATGTAGACGAGATGTACAACCTGAGGAAGCAGTAAGAAGGAAATGAGCACGGGTGAACCTTCCAACCCTCTAGAATCTACTCCCCTTGTCCTCGATGAAGCGAGGATTCATAATATTATACAGCAAGTCTTGACAGAAAATCGGGGAGGCACCGTACCAGAGAGAGTTGAGACCCCGATGATTGTACCGACCCCTAGAGAGAAGAGAGAGAGGCCGGTACCCCCAGTAGTGCAGAATCGTATTGAGCCAATTTATGGGTTGCCTAGTCAACACCAGCCGTCAGAATTTAGGGGTACAGTGGACCCACTAGTGGCAGATGAGTGGTTCAGATTAGTGGAGCGTACGACATCACTTTTCCCTATGACAGACCGGAAGAAGATTCAGTATGCCAGTTTTTTATTTAGGGGTGATGCCCGTATATGGTGGGAATTGATAGAGGATACTCATGATACTGCTTTGATGACCTGGGGAGATTTCAAGAGATTGTTTGAGGCAGAATATAGAACAGTTGATCGAGTCCATGAAAAGATTCAAGAGTTTATTAGTTTGCAATAGGGGGCTAATTCAGTGAAAGAACATTCAGTGAAATTCAATTCCCTGGCAAGGTTTGCGTCAGGAGTAGTGAGTACACCAGAGTTAAGGAGAGATAAATTTGTGCATGGGCTAAAACCAGAAATAGCCCGAGATGTGATGGACGGTGCCCAGCCCCCTCAGATATACAGTGAAGCTTTGGAACAAGCTTTACGGGCCGAAATATTTGTGAATAAGCTAACTCCGACAACCCCATTGGCAGTAGCCCCTAGTGTTCCACCTCCTGCTCCACAAAAAGATAGAGTTGATGCCCCTACGAATAGAGAGGTAAGAAATAAGAAAAAGTTTCAACCCAAGAAGAATAAGAGGGATTGGCAGAATAAAAAGCCGAGAACTAATGAAGTTCCCCGATGCCAAAAGTGTGGAAGAAATCATTATGGGGAGTGTCTTAGAGATTTGGGCCGAAATGTATGTTACAGATGCCGGCAGCCAGGGCATATGATGAAAGATTGTAAAGCCCCTCCTGCACCTGCAGCGCAGACATCTAGAGGTACCAATGCTCGAGTGTTTATAGTAGCCCAGAGTGAAGCTGAAGCTAGCCCATCTGCAGTTACTGGTCAATTATTATTTCATTCAGTTTCTCTTTAGGCATTAATTGATTCTGGAGCCACACTTTCATTTATTACGCATGGGATTTTAGAGAGATTAGGTTTAAAACCTATTAGAGTGGATTGTCCCATTAAGATAGAGTTACCAGATGGTGTTAGTGTAGTAACTCAAGAGATGCTTCCAGGGGAGTCAGTAGTGATCCATGGAAGGGAGTTGCTAGTGGATTTGATAGTGTTTGATATGCTTGATTTTGATGTTATTTTAGGCATGGATTTCTTGGGGAGGTTTGGAGTAGAAATTGATTGTCGGAGAAAGAAAGCAACATTTAATCTTGATGATGGAGATAAGTTTAATTTTGGTGAGGGTCACCAGCTTAGTATGTTAATCAGCAGTGTGAAAGCCAGATAGATGTTAAGAAAAGGGTGCTCAGGCTATATTGCTGATGTAGCGCATAGTAGTGATGTCGCACAACCAGGGATTCAGAATGTGCCAGTAGTTCGGGAGTTCTTAGATTTATTTCCGAAAGATTTGCCGAGTTTACCTCCGAAAAGAGAAGTAGAATTCAGTATTGAACTAGCACCAGGGACCGCATCAATTTCTAAAGCCTCTTACCGGATGGCCAACCGAGCTTCAGGAATTGAAAAAGCAGCTTCAAGAACTCTTAGATAAGGGTTTTATTCAACCTAGCCATTCTCCCTGGGGTGCTCCAATTTTGTTTGTGAAAAAGAAAGATGGATCTCTACGGATGTGTATAGATTACAGAGAGTTAAATAAAGTGACAGTGAAGAATAAATACCCATTACCTCGCATAGATGATTTGTTTGATCGGCCTAAAAAGGAGCAGCAGTGTTTTCAAAGATAGATTTGAGGTGGGTTATCATCAAGTAAGGGTTGCAGAGCAAGATATTGCCAAGACTGCTTTTCGGACCAGATATGGGCATTATGAGTTTGTGGTGATGCCTTTTGGGTTAACCAATGCCTCAGTAATCTTTATGGACTTAATGAACAGGGTGTTTCAGGATTGTCTTGATCGATTTATAGTGGTGTTTATTGATGATATCTTGGTGTATTCTAAGATAGAAAAGGAACATGAAGAACACCTAAGATTTATGCTACAGCGATTACAAGATAAAAAGTTGTTCGCCAAATTTTCTAAGTGTGAGTTTTGGCTAGATCAAGTTATCTTTTTGGGCCATACCGTCTCAAAGGTGGGTGTATCAGTGGATCCAAGTAAGGTAAAAGCAATTTTGGAATGGCAACAACCAAAGACAGTAAAGGAAGTTAGAAGTTTCTTGGGGCTAGTAGGTTATTATAGGTGGTTTGTAGCAGGGTTTGCTCAGTTGGCCAAACCGCTTACAGCTCTCACTAAACAGAGAACTCCTTTCATTTGGTCAAATGCCTGTGAAGAAAGTTTTCAAGAGTTAAAAAGAAGATTGACCACAGCTCATATTCTTGTGTTACCACATGAGGGTGTAGATTATGACATTTATACAGATGCTTCATTTCAGGGACTTGGTGCAGTATTGATGCAGTTGGGTAAAGTAATAGCCTATGCTTCTCGTCAGTTAAAAGAGTATGAGATGAGATACCCTACACATGATCTAGAGTTGGCTGCTGTAGTTTTTGCACTGAAAATATGGAGGCATTATTTGTATGGAGCAAAGAGTAACATTTATACAGATCATAAAAGCTTGAAGTATTTCTTCACCCAAAGAGAGTTGAATATGAGACAGAGGAGATGGTTAGAGTTGGTTAAAGATTATGACTGTGAAATTAAGTATCAACCTGGGAAAGCCAATGTAGTAGCCGATGCCTTGGGTAGAAAAGCTTACTTGTCCCGACTCACAAGGCAGAAAGAATTAATAGAAGAATTGTGCAAAGAACAAATTGAGGTCATACCAGGAAAGATTGCCAGGTTAGAGGTTCAGTCTACACTACTGGAAGAAATCAGAGGAAAGCAAGCTACCGATGAGTGGTGTCAGAAAATAAGTCAACAAGTGCTTGAGGGTAAGATACCAGAGTTCCATCTGTTAGATGGTGTCCTCCATTTCAGGAGTCGTTTGTGCATTCCTCAAGATGATGAGTTAAAGAAGAGAATTCTTATGAAGGCTCATGACACACCATAAACTGCTCATCCTGGAGCAACCAAGATGTATCAAGACTTAAAGAAATGCTATTGGTGGCCAGGTATGAAGAAGGATATTGGAGATTTTGTAGCTAAGTGTCTGGTTTGTCAACAAGTGAAAGCAGAACACCAAAGGCCATCAGGGTTGCTTCAGCCGCTTAGTATTCCTGAATGGAAATGGGAGAGTATTTCGATAGATTTTATTACAGGTCTCCTTAGAGTGCAGAAAGGGTTTAATGCTATATGGGTGATAATAGACAGATTGACCAAGTCAGCCCATTTTCTTCCAATCAAAGAGAGCACTACTTCGGATCAGTTGGCCCAGATTTACATTAAAGAGATAGTAAGACTACATGGAGTACCCAAAACAATAGTATCAAATAGAGATTCCAGATTTGTCTCAGCTTTCTAGACTAGTTTACAGAGGTACTTGGGTACTAGATTGGCTTTTAGTACCGCCTACCATCCTCAAATAGATGGCCAGACAGAGATAACGAATCAAATACTTGAGGATATGTTGAGGGCTTGTTGCATGGATTACAGGATGTCCTGGCATGAAATGTTACCGTTGGTGGAGTTTGCTTATAATAACAGCTATCAGTCTACAATTAAGATGGCTCCTCACGAGGCTTTGTATGGTAGATGTTGTAGATCTCCACTAGATTGGGATGAGATAGGCGAGAAAGATGAGTTGAATACCACTCTTAGGCCAGAACTAACTCAGAAAATGATAGAAGATGTCAAGTCAATCAGAAGTAGAATGAAACAAGCCCAAGACAAGCAGAAAAGTTATGCAGACTTGAAGAGGAAAGATGTTGAATTCGAAGTGGGTGATAAAGTGTTTCTAAGAGTTGCCCCCTACAAACGGGTAATGCGTTTCGGTAGCAAGGGAAAGTTAGCACCGAGATACATTGGTCCATTTGAAGTATTACAGGGAGTGGGAAAGGTAGTCTATAGGTTGGCTCTACCACCCAACATGGATAGAGTACACAATGTATTTCATGTCTCGATGTTTCAGAAATATGTAAGTGATCCCTCCCATATATTAAGTGTAGATGATGTGGACTTAGAAGAAAATCTTATGTATGAGGAGCGTCCAGTTCAGATATTGGACAGAAAGATTAAAGAGCTTCGAAACAAGAGTATCCCTTTACTGAAAGTCCTTTGGAGAAATCATAAAGTTGAAGAAGCTACATGGGAGGTGGAGCAAGACATGCAGAACCGTTACCCGGAGTTGTTTGTTTGAATTTCGGGGACGCAATTCTTTTAAGAGGGGGAGAATTGTAACGCCCACATGGAGGTCCATAATTTAATTTATGTTCTTATGCTTTTAGTTGATTTTTGCTAAGGTTGTTTTAAGGAAAATGTGAAGAAAATGCCTTAAACTTGCATTAAGGGTAAAATAGTCTTTTCACTCAAAATTAGTTGAAATTGTGAGGAGTGAAAAGAGATAGAATTTCATGGAGAATGCAATAAAAATGAGGGCATTATGGTAATTGACTGAGGGACATAGATGAAATTTTAAAGAAAGTGCAAGGGCAAAATGGGAAACTAATATATAATTTTTATGTTATATCAAATTGAAGAGTGAAACCCTAGCCACTTTCACCTCCATATTCTTTCAAATTCTTCAATTCTTCTTCAAAGGAAATTCAAAGGTTTTGGGTGTTTTTTAGTGGATTTTCAATCTTAAGCTTCTATAGGTAAGATCCTTGCACTAAGAAGTGAATTTTAGTTTTTAAAGTGTTGATTTTGATGGTTTTTGCTCATAGGATTTAAGAGGAAGAGAGTTTGATCAAAGGAGATTGTTAAAGGGTTGAATTTGCTCATATCAAAGGTAAGGAAATCCTACCCTAAGTGTGATTTAAGTTATGTTGTGTAGAGAATTTTCTTTGTGCATATATATATGTTATATGTGGAATTGTTGATGGATTTGGTGTTGAATAATAATTAGAATCTATCCATGAGAAGTTGGGTTGGTGTATGTGATACTTGATGAATGTTTGGTTGAGATTTGGAAGAGTTGAAGTGAAAATTTTGAAGTGTGTATTTTGGGCAGATATGGAGTTAATTATGGAGGAGTTTATTCCAAGTTTTTGGTGGCCTAAAATAGAGATAGAAGTGTAGCCAAATTAGTATTGATTTGTGCACATGAATTGTTTGATGAAATGCCAAGGAGAAGTGCATGTATGAGTATGATTATGTGTTACCTTGGGATGTGTTTGTAGATGGTAGAGAATGACATGTTGGCATTCCATAATGAATTATAAGCATGAAACCATCTACACGCATATATATTCATAAGAGCATGAAAAAGCCCTAAAATATGTTAAAGAGAAAATAGAAATAAATGATAATATTAAAGGTATTCAAATATGAAATTTTACCTAAAGAAGTGTAAAAAGATATATATATATAAAAAAAAAAAAAAAAAAAAAAAAGAAGGTTGTTGCGATGGGGAGCCCGTGAGTGACATAGTTCCACATGCATGCCGCCTTTAGTGGAGCCTCGGGAGTCGAAAGAAGAAATGTACAGTCCGTTAGAAGTGTGTGTGGATGAGGACTGTACTCATAATTAGAGAATTCACTCACATGGCTAAGGCTCCAAATCCATGCCTCAACCGAGTCCGATCGGCAAGAATAGAAAAGAAACAAAGAAACAAAAAAAAAAAAAAAAAAAAAAGAAAACGAAATAAGAAAAATAGAAAAGAAAATGCATAATTTATGCATTTGTGCATTTGCATCATGAATATGCATAATACCATGCTCATTATCATGGGTAGTGAAAAATTTAGAAAGCAGAGAGAAAAACAGAGAGCAAAATAGAGGAAGAATAAAGAAAGAACAGAGAAAGAACAGAGAGAAGAATAGGGAAAGAATAGAGAATAATCAGGAAATGTGATGTAAGGAAAGAAAATTCTGAATTTTAAGCAGCGAAGAGAGAAGGGTAGCATAGCGGGTTTACTTACTGAGCAATTAGTGCTCACTTCGTTGTTTTTAATGTTTTTGCAGGTAATAGGTGAGTTGCGGTCGCACGGAACATCGCGTAGTGGATGGGTTGGGCTACACTGTCACGTTGCTATTTTGAGTATATTTTGTAAATATTAGTATATAAAGAAAAATTCAATATGGGCCCATACTTTGTTACTCGTATATAGGTGTATTTTCTTATATATATTGTTAATGAGATTTATTATTTATTAATTATTTTACGAGTATACTAGCTAGAAAGAAAGCATTACAATACCTCCCTAGGAAATCCATACCTAAAATCACATCAAAGTCAGGCATATCAAACACTATTAAATCAACTGCTAACTCCCGACCATGGATCACCACGGACTCTCCTGACAACATCTCATGGGTCACAACACTAACCCCATCAGGTAACTCTATCTTAATGGGTCGACTCACTCTAGTAGGTTTCAAACCTAATCTTTCTATCATCCCATAAGATATAAATGAATGAGTGGCTCTATAATCAATTAAAGCATAAAGAAGAACTGCATGAAATAATAACTGACCAGTAACAACTGATGGACTGGCCTCGCTTCACTTTATGCTATTGTAAATACTCTGGCATTAGTGCCTCTGGAATTCTGTGCTGCAGGTGGAAGATGAGCTTTACAATCTTTCATCAGATGCCCTCGCTGCTGGCATCGATAACACACATTACGGCCTAACTCTCTCAGACACTCTCCTGGATGAGTCTTCCCACATTTAGGACATGGGGGAAACTCCACTGTTCTTGGCCATTTATTCTGCCAATCTTTTCTGTTCTTCTTTGGCTGAAACTTCTTCTTATTCTTCACTTCTCTATTTCTTGCACTCTCAAATCTTTCTCTCTGCGGAGCAGGAGATGGTTCACTTGGTCCCGCTGAGGTGAGCTTGTTTACAAAAATTTATGTCCTTAAAGCTCTCTCTAAAGCTTCACTACAGGTTTGAGGGGGCTCAGTTCCTATCATTACATCCCGAGCTATCTCTGGCTTCAACCCATGGGCAAACCTATCTCTTCTCAATGCTGGGGTACTGACTATTCTAGGTGCAAACCTGGTAAGGGAATTAAACCTCACAGAATACTCTTTCACTATACTCAACCCTTGCTTGAAATTAATAAACTCTTGTATCTTCTCATGTACCCGATCCACTATTCTGTACTCAGCATCAAACAATCTTCTAAACTTGCCCCAAGTCATCACCGAAACATCATGAGTGTCTTCCATCAATTCCCACCAAATCCTCTCCGCTTGTCAAGACGTCTTTTCGACCACTGCTCACCTATTTCCTGCAAAACATAGAAAAACAACGAGGTGAGCATAAAAAATGCTCAGTAAGTAAATCCCTAATCTTTTCTCCTTCTTTAGTTCTTTCCTTACTTAATTCTTTTCTTCTTTCTTTCATTCTTAGTTCTTTCTCTTTTATTTCTCCGTTTCTAATTCTTACTGTTCTTTCTTTCTTCCTAATTCTCGCTGTTCTTTCCTTCTCTCTATTCTTTCTTTCTATTCTTTCTATTCTTCCTTTTCTTTCTATTCTTTCTAACCATGGTGGAATACATGGTAGTATGCATGTGCAATAATGAATAAAAATGCATTTTCTTTCTTCTTTCTGTATCCTTTTCTATTTTCTTTTATTTTATTTTCTTTCTTTCTTGTCTTGCTTGCCCAAGCTTCTCTTTTCTTTCTTGTTTTTCTTTTCTTTTCTTTTTTTTGGCTGTTCAAGCCTTCTCATTCTTTCTTATTCTTATTCTTTCTTTTCTCATTCTTTCTTATTCTTATTATTTCTTTTCTCATTCTTTCTTATTCTTATTCTTTCTTTTCTTTTCTTGCTTATTCTTTCTTTATGCTCACCCTATTGTTTTTCCATGTTTTGCAGGAAATAGGTGAGCAGCGATCGGAAGGACGTCGACAAGCGGAGAGGATTGGCATTACTGTCCACTGTTGCTAAGTTTTTGTATTTGTTATTTTAGTATATGTAAAGAATTATATTTTATAAGTAAAGAAAAATTTGGGCCCAACTATTTTCATATGCTAAGTATGTATATTTTTATTGCATACATTCTAAAGTATACTAGTAGAAATAAGTCATTACATTCATTCTTGATAGCCAAGCTAATAAGGTATGCAAGTTGTAGAGATCCATTTATGGACTCAAGCAAGCTTCAAGGAGCTGGAACATTCGTTTTGATGAAGTCGTAAAAGAATTCGATTTTATCAAGAACGAAGATGAGCCTTGTGTTTACAAGAAAGTGGGTGGGAGCGCAGTAGTAGTCCTAGTGTTGTATGTCGATGACATACTTCTGATCAAGAATGATATACCGAACTTGCAGTCGGTAAAGACTTGGTTCTCCAAGTGCTTCTCCATGAAGGACTTAGGAGAAGCAGCCTACATCCTTGGTATAAAGATTTATCGTGATAGATCGTGTAGGTTGCTTGGCCTAAGTCAAAGTGCGTATATTGATAAAATACTGAAAAGATTTAGTACGGAAGAATCCAAGAAGGGATTTCTTCCGATGTCACATGGTGTTTATCTCTCTAAGGAATTGTGTCCTAAAACACAAGATGAGAGAGAGAAGATAAAGAGGATCCCATATGCATCAGCAATTGGATCCATCATGTATGTCATGCTATGTACTCAGATTGATGTCTCATGTGCTTTAAGCACTTATAGTAGATATCAATCGGATCCAGGTGAACGTCACTGGATGGCCGTCAACAATATTCTTAAGTACCTGAAGAGGACTAAGGATATGTTCTTGGTTTATGGAAGGGAAGATGAGTTCACTGTAAGAGGATATAGTGATGCTAGTTTCCAAACGGACAAAGATGATTATCGATCGCAATCAGGGTTTGTATTTTGTCTCAATGGTGGTGTAATGAGCTGGAAGAGCTCCAAGCAAAGCACTGTAGCAGACTCTATAATGGAGGCTGAGTATATTGCATTATCAGAAGTGGCCAAAGAGGCAGTCTGGATTAAGAAGTTCATTATTGAACTTGGTGTGGTTCCCACGATTGTTGATCCTATAGACATCTATTATGACAACAATAGAGCAATTACTCAAGCCAAGGAACCATGGTCTCATCAGAAGTCCAGACACATACTCAGACGATTCCATCTCATCAGAGAGATAGTTGAGAGGAAAGACGTGCAGATTAGCAAAATGCATACTGACGACAATCTCGCAGATCCACTAACAAAGCCTCTATCGTAGCAAAAGCATGAAAGGTACTTGAGATCATTTGGTATTAAATACATGAATGATTGGCTATAATGCAAGTGGGAGATTGTTAGAGTAGATGCCCTAGAGCAAATCAATTATTGTAGAATTGACTCTTTGTAATAATGTTTATTAATCAATAAAATGCATTTTATTCTATATCGTGTAAATCATTATTATTGCAATATGTATTGATATATGTCCTTAGAATGGTAGAACCGTGACGAGGGTATCAAGTGTTTCAAATCTTGATAGTGAGAACCCTATGAGCACATATGGTAGCCATTCTAGAAACGTCCGTAGCCCTAGTATTATTCTGAAGTAAGGGCACAGATAATATGGTAAGGCTATCATAGTGTTGAACGACCCTGTCAAAAGGTAGTGACCGATCTCACTTGTCAAGGTTGTTTGGTGACAACCTGGTGCAACACATGGGTGCTTGCTGTAGGCGAAGACACCGCAGCAAGTTCACTGGATAGACCTACCAGAGGATTCCATATGGATGGTAACCCCAGTGTTTATGGAAAAAATCCTATAACGAATAGTGGTACATGTGATCCTTAGACTTGAGATCACTAGAGCGTCTTGTGCACCGATTGGTGCAGTTTGACACTAGCCTAATGCAGTTCTATTCAGAGCTGTTAATATGGTGGTGATTGGCTGCATCAAGGAGTGTATCAAGACTATGGTGGATAGACAGAGGATTCATCACTCCCGGGTACGGGAGAAGTTATCTCACGATGCAATTTATTATATGGCAATGACACTAAAACTGTGGCCACAGTGGGATTGAGTTGTTGCTCTATCCAGATTATAATACAGGTCATTGGTCCAGAAACTGAATACATAATATCAAGAGTAACCGAAGGTTGACACTATTTCTATGCCTTCGTCTCGTCGAGATAACATATAATGAAAGGATCGAATTGTACAGTAACCATATCATTGATAGGTAGCTACTTTGCCGTCGATCTCGGACTATCGGGTGGCCATGCAGTACCTTGCTAGGGGGCTAATCTTGGTCTGTGTATTAGTGAGATGATTTATTGGTGTTAATCGCGATACTATACACTACCGGTATGATGAGGAGCCTATGGGTCACACACATAGAAGATAATTAAAGACTCAGGAAAAAAGAAGGGCGTTTCGTCTTTTTGGGCGAAAGGGTATTTTGGTAATTTCACAATGCAATTAAATTTGCTGAGGTCGTAGGCTTTATTTAGTTTATTAGAAAAATTAAATTAGTGAAATTATGTTTAAATATGTGTTCGCATATATTTAATTAAATCATCATTATTGTTAATGTTAATATATATATTAATTGATTTTAATTGAGATAATGATGAAATAAAAATAAATATCTAATTGGGAGTGTTTGGTAGCATGGGGTGTTTGGGTTAGAGCCCAAGCCTATTCCATATAGGAATAGGGCAACTTAATTTACTGTAAAAGAAAAAGGTTATTTGTAAAATGGGAGAGGTTTTTTTCATTAGTTCATTTTTCATTCTAAAAGAGATATACACACAGCCCCATTTACTCTCCTACTGCAGCATTCCATTTTTCCCAAAATCAATTCATTTGATTTTTCTTCTTTAATCTTAAAGCCAAAGAGGATCTAGCAAATCCCTCCTTAGTTCTTTGTGATTGTCTTCGTGTGGACTATGTCGGTTCGATCCTACACTTGGGTCGGTAGCAAAAACGTTCATTGACAAATTTGGAGGAGCCTCCAAACATGCGTATGTTTTCTAAACTCATGATTAATTTTTCTGCAGATTTCTACTTTAATATAAACTGTAAAATTATACCTTTGATCTTGGCTCTATGGGAACGATCCTTGTATTATTGATTTTGTTTTCCGCTGCGTACATGGACCATTTCCTAACACAAACGTGGATATGGTTCTAATTCTTTCATGTGTCTTGTTTGTTTTATAGCATATGAACATCGTCATACTCATATTTGTGTTTCGGGGCTTAATATTGTTTAATCGGTAAATTTTTTGTTTTCTGCTGCATTTATCGTCAATTAAAACGTTAACACAGTTCTGGTTGATATGTTAGACATGTTAGAATAGGTGCACTACAGCCAACATTTTAGCTCTTGTAAACTTATTTCAAATAAATGAATAAAAAGGCATGCTTATTTATGAGCATATATACTACAACATCTATTTATTACGCATGACAAATATAGTATATGTCCTTAGAAAGGTTGAAACCAGTGATGAGGGAATTAAGTGTTATATCTTAATTGTGAGAACCCTATGAGCACAAATGGTGGCCTTTCTTAAACTGTCCGTAGTCATAATATAAATTTGACCAAGGACACATATTATATGGTGAGACTATCACCGTGTTGAACGGCCCTATCGAGATCTTACATGTCAAGGTTATGGGCATCAACTTGGTACAACGCATGGGTGCTTGCTTGTGCAAGTATACTGGACTGACCCATCATAGGATTCCACACGAGATGGTAAACCCAGTGTTTGTGGAATATATCCTCTTATAGATGTCGTGCATGTGGTCTTTCGACTTGAGATCACTAGAGTGCCATGTGTAAATATTGATGTGATTTGCCATTAGCCTAATGTTGTCTCTTTTAAGGATTACCAGAACAGTGGTGATTGATTACATTGAGAAGTACACTATGGCTATGGTGGATCAACAAAGGATTCATCACTCCTGGTTATAGGAGATCTATATTAGCGAGATATTTTGTTAAAGAACTACGATCTCAAATCCGTGGCCACGGTGAAATAGAGTTGGTGCTCGAATCCAATAGTTGTCAGATTCAAGAACCAAATATAGAACATGTCAAGGTAGCTTTTGAGGTAGACACTATTTCTGTACCTTAAACCATGAGGAGAAAAAAGATGATGAAACGGATCAAATTGCACGGTAACCATACTGAAGACAAGGTAGGCCTAAATTATTGATTCTTTACTTACGGGGAAATCATGATGCCTTGCTAGAGGTCAATTTTGATTGGTGTATGAAAACACTGATTGCTTGATGCTTAATTAGTTATCAAGACACTGCCGGCAAAGTGAAGAGCCTTCGAGTCACACACATAGAAGGTAGTTAAGTGGGAAATGGAAATGGAAGGACAATCTTGTCCTTGGCCTAAAAAGGGTATTTCGATAATTTGAGATTCTATGCGCATTTTCGTCATTGTGGTCGAAAATGCCACTTTGGTAATTTTGCTACGGGGTTGACGCCATATCCAATTTATTGGGAGAATTTTTTAGAAAAATTGAAATCATATTAATTTTAATTAATATGGAGAATATATATTTATTTTAGTTAAATATATTTTAAAACCCATATATTAAATATGATAAATATATATGGATTAAATAAATAGTAATATTTATTTAATTAGAATATGTATTTATATAGGAAATAAATAAATTGGAATATTTATTTAATTAGGATTCATATTTAAGGAGAAAATCTTTAAGAGATATTCTAATCCCTTATATCAAGGATTGTAATCTAATTCAAATATGAAGTAAAAGGATTGTAATCCAATCCTTATCAGATTCTTCTTTGGGATTGCCTATATAAAGGGTCATTGGGATTTGATGTAATAGAGGAATTCCCATAAAGTTAATTTTGCAAATTGAATAGCAAAATTAACTCTCCCATTCACTTGCACCCCGCAAGGAGCCATTTCTACCTTTGGGAGGTTAATTATTATTGAAATTTTTCCTTAATAGTGATGGGTTATGACTTAACTAGGCATACTTTGCTGGATTTGCCTCGGCAAAGGGTTGATAAGTTCAACTAGTGGCATGGTAGAGTAGTGCATATTTAAAATGCACAAGTGGGCATATAGTGTCCAAACTCACTGATTCGAAAGTTACACTTGAGGCCAATGGTTGGTGTCAATGGATTGTATAATTGGTTTGTCTGTTTTACTTATATTTGAGTTTAATAAGTTGGTGCTATTAAATGGGGTAAGCTAGAGCTTGTGGCCTACCTACTTATCCTACTTTAGTCTACTTGCCCCCGTGAGAGATCAAATTAGGAATGATGGGATTTCGGCCTACTAGGAAGACCAACGGCCTTCCTGAGTTTAATAGTGAGGGCTATTAGCTTGAATAAAAATAGTGGGAGCATATTAATTGATAAAAGGCCTTATTAGAGCCTGTTTGGCTGAGCTTATGAAAATTAGCTTATAAGCAACTAGTGCTCATAAGCTAATTTGAGCTTATAAGCATTTGAAATTTTAAGCAGTTACGTGTTTGGTTAAAGTACTAATAAGTGACTGATAAGTAGTTGATGCATTTGGTAAAATGTGGCTTATAACTACATTTTACTATTAAAATGACTAAAAAGAGTACTATATTATTTTATTAAATAATAAATTATACAATGGAATTTTAAAATTAAATAGCGATGTGGCAATATACTTGATCAAACTAGCTTATAAGCAGCAAGAAAAAAAAAGTAACTTTTTTATTTTTTTGGCTTATAAGCCAAAAAAAGTTATAAACAAACAAGTTAGCTTAATTTTAGAGCTTATAAGCTAGTTTGACCAGCTTATAAGCTCGAACAAACACCCCCTTAATTAATAAAAGATTATTAACTCTATTTAAAATTTGTACTTGTAGAATTCCATTTAATTGGTTGACGCCCATTATGATCGATCATCAAAAGAAACAGGCTGGATGGTAGTAATTTTTTAGACATGTATTGATATCTTCGGATCGTACTAGGGGTCTAAAAGTAAATTATACCATTGGGAAAGCTCTGCCTCAAGAGCAAGGTGATGACATCACCTGGAAAATGCAAGATGGATAAGGGGGCCAAAGTTGGTCCTCATATACTCAACATGATTGGGTATGTCGAGAGATTTAAGACTTTGGGTTTTGGTTTTGAGAGTGACTTGGTAGTCGACTTAATCCTTACCAGATTCTCAGTTCAAATATAACATGAGCATGAATGAGAGGTCCTTCCCTAAGCTCGTTACGGACTGCAAGACCAAAAGGTTGAAGCCAATAGTGATAGTAGTCGCTAACACTAATTGAGGGCCAAATAAGAGCAAGGGTGAGGCTAACTCCAAACCCAAGCTCAAATTCAAACCTTAGGATACTTTTAAGTCTATATGCAAAAAAAATAAAAGGTTGTTTACTTCTATTGTGGTAAGCGTGGCCATTGGAAGAAACATTTCAAGGCCTTCCTAGCAAGAAACAAGAAGAAGAAGAAGCTTGCATCTTCTTCTAAAGGTATGTACATGATTGAAATCAATATCTCTCCTTTTACATCTTGGGTCATTCACATAGGATGTGGTTCTCACATTTGAACTTTTGTGCAAGGACTACGACAGAGTAGATTATTCGGTCGAGGAGACAGGGACCTATGAGTTAGGAATGGAGCACGCGCTGTTGCATTAGCTGTAGGAGTTTATTATTTAAATTTTCCTTTGGGCCTTGTATTGGAACTTGCAAATTATTTCTATGTTCCTTCAATTTCAAAGAACATTATTTCAGTGTCCAATTTGGACAACATTAGATATCAATTTATGACAACTAATGGATTGCTGTCAATTAGTTTGAATGGTATTCAATATGGAATTGCAAGATTACATATGTTTGATAATCCATGGATTATACTATTTTTCTTGTTTATTTGGTAGGATTTTCGGATACTTCTCTTTGAATTTAGGCCTGAATTGCTATTTAATTTGTTCATTTCATGTTCCAGGTATAAAACATATTTTCGCATCAAAACGAAGCAAAAACGAAGTCAATCGATTCAAATTCAAGAGTTTTTAGAGTTCAGAGATGTTCGGAGGTAGATTAGAAGCACCCTTGAAGCTCAGCGTAACAAGAAGGAAAGAGAAAATCGAAGATTCAAGTGTTGAAGCATGCAAGGGCAGTTCCGCAAATTCAACAAAATGAAGACAAAGTTTCGCCGTGGCAAAAAGCATTTTCGTCGTGGCATGCAACTCTCGGGTTTAAATGTGTTTTTGTAGTTTGTCGCATTGCCACGGCGAAAATCAAGTTTGCCACAACGAATTCTGGAAAATTTAGTTTTTCTTTTAAAAACAGTGCATTTTCCCATTTTAGTCTTGAGTCCTAGGGTTAGTGGGCACTATAAAAAGAAAACTTAGCTTATTTTAGCAAAGAGGTCAATATTTTAGGCAAAGGGAAGAGGAAAATGAGATTTGAAGAGTTTGGGTCTCCAAATTAGGGAAGATTTCATTTCTCTTTCAATTTCTAACCTGTTGAACTCTATATTTACAGTTTATGTGATGTTTTTCTTTAGTTTGAGTATGAACTAACTCACTTTTGGGTTAGGGTTTTTATGTAACTTGGATTACAATGGGTTAGTATATAGATTTGTGTTGCCTTTTAGTTTTATTGCTTGGATTATGTGTTTATTCTTGTACTTAATGTGATTGGATGTTGGGTTTTTGATTCAACTGAATATTGAGCATGATGAGACTAAGAAGCGATTCATGTGTTAGCTTCTTAGCGTAAACACCATAGATTAAGCGAACGCTAGAGATATGTTAATTTAGCGATCGATGAAATCATTATAGGATTCCATTTAGCTTAATAGACTTTGAACTATTAATCTTCATTTTGTTGGGTACAGAAGCTTAATAGGGATAAGTAAGAGAATATAGCTTGAGAAGGTATATTCTAAAACTTAAGGAGTCCGATTTATAGTCCTTGCATGTGAACTTGAAAGCAATAGAAATTGTAGATTAAATTAGAGTATCCTAGTGAAGTCGAAACCCTAACCTCTCTTGCCTTGAATTGAATTTGTGTTTATTAGTTTAGTTTTAATCTCAGTTGTTTAATTTTGTGCTTTAATTTTAGCTTTACTTTCTCCCTCAAATCCAAACATTTTTGTGTTCTTCAATTAGTTATGGAACTGGGAAAATCGGTACTTAGCACTAAATCCTCATGGGAACGATACTCGATTCATCACTTTATTATTTTTTACAGCTAGTGCACTTGCTAAATATGCATGTTTGTGAAGGCACAAATCAAGTTTTTGGCGCCATTATCGGGGATTGATTTTGTGTTAATATTGAAGTTTTCTAGTTTTCGCTAAATTAGAGTTTAATTTTTAGTTTTAATTGTTTTTAGTTTAATTTGTCTTTTTGTTTACTTGTGATCTCACACTCTTTTTTCTTTTATGTGTAATTTATGCAAAAAGCAAGAAATCATCCAGTGGTTCCTATTGATCCAAAGATTGAAAGAATCGTGAGAAGACTCATCAGAGAGAGAAGAGAATGAGAGGCGCCGTCATTGAGATGGCTAAACAGAACTTTGAGGGAATTTTCACTTCCACAAGTTGATAGGTGTAGTCCAAGCATCATGAGACCTCCTGTTGAGGCGAATAACTTTGAGATAAAGCCGATGTAATGCCCCACTTGAGGTACGTAGTTATTGTTTCTTCTTTTGCTCTTATTTGAGTTGGTTTTTTAGTATTATTGTTTGGTTGACCTTTGATTGAGTGGTGTGTTGAATACTTGCCCTGAAATTGGTTGAAAATAGAAGAAGTTCAGTGTTCCAAGCTTCGGCCGGGGCGAAGCAGAATCTTCGCCGCGACGAAGAGGTGTTGAAGCCACGGGAAGCTGCTGCGGCGAAAATGTTTGTTAAGTTTTTGATATTTTCTTCCCTAAGGGCATTTTGACCAATCTACCCCTAATTAGCAGGAAAAGTGGGGAGTAAAATGTAAGGAATTTTCATGGAGAATATGTTGTTATGGGGGTGTGTTTGTAATGAATCAAAGGATATAGATAGAATTCCCAAAGAAGAGTAAGGGCAAAATGGGAATGCTTGTGTATAAATTTCATTAAAAGGAATTAAGTCATTGCAAACCCTTCATTCTTCTTCTTCATCGCCACTCTCCTCTCTTGCTTCCTCTCAATTTCTCTTTCTTTTGATCAAGGAGTTTTGAAGGGCTTTTGGAGTGATTTGGGGTAGAAAATCAACCTAAGGCATCCTAAGATAAGGATCCTTGCTTAGGTTGTGAAGCTTTGTGAGTTTTTGAATATATTGTATATTGAGGGTTTTTGTTCATTTAAGAGTAGAGAAAAAGTCAAGCAAACCAAGTGAAAGGAAGAGCTAGTGAAATCTCTCCATAACAAGGTAAGTAAATCCCAACCCAAGTTGAGATTTGAGAATTTTCTTGATTAGGGTTTTGATAGCACTTATGTATGTATGCTATATACATGTTATATGCCATGTTATTGAGTCTTAAATGGAGATTTCTAGTGCTTTGTAATTGGTTATACCTTTCAAATATAAGAAGTGAGTTGTGGGTTGGAAAGGTAGTTTGAGATGGAATTGAAGGATATTGAGGAATCCCTTTTGGAAGTGTCTTTCTTTGGCAGGATTTATGGCTATGTGAGGGGGTTTCTCCCCATTTTGGATGGTTAGAGAAAGATTTAGAATCATTGTTATAGTAGAGTTTTATTATGCACTTGAGTTGTTTGATGAAATGCCTAATAGAGGTTTGAATATGAGTAGTGAACCTTAATTCTTGCAACATTGCATGTTGGCATTTCATAAGTGCATTAGTGGAGATGAACCATCCATAGGCATTAATTGTGCATTGAGAAGTGACCTAAGAAAGAGTAGGAAACCTTGTGTATGCACTTGCTCTTTGAGTAGAGAACTTTGTGGATGCAACTACTCTAAGGGTAGAGAGAATGAGGAGTGCTAGAGTAGAGTGAATGAGAAGAGTAGTAGAAATGGGTCGATGCTTTGTGATCATCACCCGACAGTTATGAGAATCGGGTTGATGCTTTGTGATCATCACCCGACTAGCCATTAGAAATGGGTTGATGCTTTGTGATCATCACCCGGTTAGTTATTAGAAAGGGGTTGATGCTTTGTGATCATCACCCGACAGTGATTAGGAACGGGTTAGTACTTCGTGATTGTCACCCGAAAGTCATGAGGAACGGGTAGGTGCTTTGTGGTCTCCACCCGATAGTTACGAAAATCGGGTAGGTGCTTCGTGATCCCCACTCGATAGTCACTAAGAACAGGTTGGTGTTGTGTGAACTCCACCCGAGAGTCATGAAGAGTGAGATGGTGCTGTGTGAACGCCATCCGGCCGTACCTCCGGTAAGATGAGGCCATGACGTTTAGTAGGAAACAACATAAAGTGTGAGGAAAGAATTAAGAGAAATACATACGGGGATAAACAGATAGAGGGTTTTACTTACTGAGCATTATTTTGCGCTCACCCTGTTATTTTCCTTTGTGGATGCAAGATCTAGGTGATGATGCAGTCGGAGGGGCGTCGGCAAGCGAGGAACAATAGCTACACTGTTTCCCCTGTTTTTGTCTTTTAAAATGACTTTTTGTAAATGATGCTCTTTGTGTATAAAAGACGTATTACTTATAATAAAAAGAAAAGTTTTGGGCCCATTTTCTATTGTCATTATGCATGCATTGTACTAGTTTACAGCAGTTGTTACAGCCGACCATAATCCAAATGATTTAGTAGTCAGTACAGTTTAGGGGTGATCCAAAAGAAGATCCAAATACGCACATAGCCAACTTCCTGGAAATTTGTGACACATTCAAACACAATGGGGTGACCGATGATGCTATTAGATTGTGAATGTTTCCATTCTCATTGAGAGATGAGGCAAAAGGATGGCTAATGTCATTACCTGTTGGAACCATCACCACATGGAATGATCTAGCATAAAAGTTCTTGTACAAGTATTATCTACCAGCTCTTTCAACAAAGATGAGAAATGACATTACCTCATTTGTACAAGGCGACCATGAATCATTATATGAAGCATGGGAGAGATTAATGGAAATGTTGAGGAGGTGTCCACACCACTGTTTGCCTGTTTGGATGCAAGTCCAAACATTCTATTCAGGTTTGCTACCAAATGTTTGAACAATGGTTGATGCAGCAACTAGAGGAGCGTTACATAACAGGACACTGGTGGAAGCTCAAGAGTTACTTGAAGTTTTTGCAAGTAACAACTACCAAAGATCGGATGACTGAATAGTGCCAAAGAAGTTCATGGGTATTCATGAAGTTAATGCTTACACAACAATTTCAGCCCAACTTGTCGCGCTTTAGAAACAAATAGGAGGTATGCATGTTAATTCCATTCAAACACCTCAAGTAACATGTGATTTTTGTGTAGGTAACCATGCGAGCATTGACTGCCAAGTGAGGAACACCTTTGCTTCATCCTCCTCATCATCAGAGCAAGTCAACTATTTGGCTAGGAAATAATAGAACAATCCATTCTCCAATACTTACAATCCTGGTTGGAGAAATCACCCAAACTTGTCCTGGGGCAATCAAAACAATCAATTGAATCAAAGGACAGTGCCAAACCATCAATCAGGGGTGAACCATCAACCATATGAGCAAAGAATGTCAAAATTGGAGGATATGTTTGGGAAATTCATGCAAGAGACCACATGTTTTATGAATGAGACGAGAGTAAATTTTAGAAACCAAGGAGCGTCTATTCAAAACTTGGAGGTGCAAATGGGTCAAATAGCTGAAAAGTTGAGTGAGCGATTTTTTTTAAGAACTTGATGCGTGCTTTCACAAACATGCATATTTAACAAGTGCACTAGTTGCAAAAAGTAATAAAGTGATGAATCGATTATCGTTCCCACGAGGATTTAGTGCTAAGTACCAATTTTCCTAGTTCTATAACTAATTGAAGAACACAAAAATTTTTGGATTTGCGGGAGAAAGTAAACCTAAAATTAAACAATTGAGATTAAAACTAAACTAATCAACACAAGTTCAATTCAAGCCAAGAGAGGTTAGGGTTTCGACTTCACTAGGAAACTCTAATTTAATCTGCAAGTTCTATTGCTTTCAAGTTCACATGCAAGGATTATAAACCGGACTCCGTAAGTTGTGGAATATACCTTTCAGGCTATATTCTCCTACTTATCCCTATTAAGCATCCACACCCAACAAAATGAAGATTAATAGTTCAAAGTCTATTAAGCTAAGTGGAATCCTATAAAGATTTCATAAAGTGCTAAATCTATCTCTAGCATTCGATTTATCTACGGTGTTTACCCTAAGAATCTAACACATGAATCACTTCTCAATCTCATCATGCTTAACATTCAATTGAATCAAAAACCCAACATCCAATCGCATTAAGTACATGAATAAACCCACGATCAAGCAATAGAACTCAAAAACAACACAAATTTATATACTAAACCATTGTAATCTAAGTTACATCAAAACCCTAACCCAAAAGTGAGTTAGTTCATACTCAAAATAAAGAAAAACATCACATAAACTATAAATATAGAGTTCAACATGTTAGAATTGAAAGAGAAACGAAATCTTCCCTAATTTGGAAACCCGAACTCTTCAAATCTCTTTTTCCTCTTCCCTTTGCCTAAAATGTTGACCTCCTTGCTAAAATGGGCTAAGTTTTCTATTTATAGTGCCAAAACAGAATTTTCCAAAATTTCGCCATGGCAAACTTGATTTTTGTCGCGGCATCGCAACGAACTGCAAAAACACATTTAAACCCGAGAGTTTAATGCCGCGGTGAAAATAATTTTTACTGGGGTGAAATTCTGTCTTCATTTTGTTGAATTTATGAAACTGCCCTTGCATGCTCCAACGCTTGAATCTTTGATTTTCTCTTTCCTTCTCGTTACGCTGAGCTTTAAGGGTGCTTCCAATCAACCTCTAAACATCTCTGAACTCTGAAAACTCTCGAATTTGAATAGATTGACTCCGTTTTTGCATTGTTTCAATCTAGAAATATGTTTTAGACTTGAAACATGAAATGAATGAATTAGGTAGCAACTTAGGCCTAAATTCAAAGAGAAGTATTCGAAAATCCTACCAAATAAACAAGAAAAACAGTATAATCCACGGATTATCACAAACTTAAGGTATGCTCGTCCTCGAGCATCAAAAACAGAAACAACAAAACAAACGTAAGGAAAAATTAACTTAAACCACAATGACAAAAGAGGAAAACTGTGAAATAAAAACAAGTTGCCTAGAATTAATTGACAATGCAAGTCTCAAAAATTGTTGAAACAATATTACGGGAAAATACTCAACACTCCAGAAGTCATAATTGAATTCACTATCTTTCTCCATCAATCCCCTAAGTAGATAATCCCTATTTCAATCCACCTTCCGACTTCCCGGATTATTTTATGTAGAAAAGTGAACTTTATCAAATGGTGGTATGTAACACCCCACTTGAGGTACGTAGCTAAGTTATGGTGTATTGTTTGAATGTTTATTGTTTTGCTTTTATTTGGGTTGATATATTGTTAATATTGGTTGGTTGGCCCTTAGTTGAATTTTTGTTAAAGTTATTTTGAGAAAAATGTGAAGAAAATCCCTTAAACTTTCATTAGGGGTAAAATGGTCTTTTCACTCAAAATTAGGTGAAATTGTGGGGAGTGAAAAGAGATAGAATTTCATAGAGAATGCATTAAAAATGAGGGCATTATGGTCATTGACTAAGGGACATAGATGGAATTTCTAAGAAAGAATTAGTGCATAATGGGAAAGTGTGGTTATAAACTAAAGTGTTAAGGGTTTGAAACCCTTATTTTCTTCATTCCACTGCCACACTCCTCCCCCATTTTCTCTCAAATTTTCATTCAATCCTCCAAGGATTTTGAGGGCTTTTAAGTGGTTTTTCATAGGGCTTTGATTCTAGGCATTAAAAGGTAAGGATTCATGCTCTTTATCTATGATTTATTTGTGTAAAGGTTGAGTTCTTATGAAGTTTATGCTTAGGGTTAAGAGAAGATTGGAATCCAACAAGAGTAGAGAGTTTAGGAGAGACTACTCAAGCACAAGGTAAGTAAATTCCACTCAAAATCCAACTCAAGCTAAAATTTAAGAATTCAAGTGAGTAGAGATTTCTTTTAAATATGCATATATTGTGATTATTGAGAAATTGAGATGAGATGTATGATGAATTATGCTTATTGTTGGATATATTTGAGTATGAGAAATATATGTGATGATTTGATGATGGGTTGAAATTGGAAGAATTGGAGAAATTTTTTGGGAGTGTGTTTGCCATGTAGGTATGTGATGCTACAAGAGAGTTTTTCTCTTATTTTGGATGGTTTGAGAAATAAATAGAATGATAATTGAATTAGGGTTTGTTTATGCACAACTAATGTTTGATGAAATGCCTAAGTGAAAACATGTTACCAAACTGCCCTGTCACAGCCGTGACTTTCTAAGTGATTTTTGGGCATCTTACGAATTGAACTGGGTTTATACCAAAACATAAAGGTTATAGCCCTGTCTCTAAGCTTTAAAACGAGACCAAAATCGTAGCAATCCGATATGTATAACTGAAGTTATGCCTTTTTGAATGTAACCTGTGCAGAATGACTATCTTGATTAAATATTGCATTTGTGCATTTCATAAGTGCATTAAGTAAGAAATTTTAAGCATGAATCATCCTTATGCATTAATTGTGCATTGAGAAGTAGCTTGGGAAAGAGTAGAGAACTTTGTGAATGAGCTACTCTAAAAGTAAAGAGAATGAGAAAAATCTAAGAATGGGTTGGTGCTTTGTGAACTCCACCCGGAAGTTCTGAAGAATGGGTTGGAGCTTTGTGAACTCCACCCGGAAGTCACGAAGAGTGGGTTGGTGCTTTGTGAACTCCACCTGGTCGTGCCTCCGGTAAGATGAGGTTGTGACATTCAAGTGAGAAAGAATGAGCAAATATGAGAAAGAATAAAGAGAGAGCATGAGTAGAAGTCACGAAGAGTGGGTTGGTGCTTTATGAACTCCACCCGGTCGTGCCTCCGATAAGATGAGGCCGTGACATACAACAGAAAGTTAATAAAAGAGAGCTGTGTGAAAGAGAAATAGAAAGAGAAAATAAATGAGATGAAAAGAGTGTAAGGAAAGAATTAAGAGAAAGAGTTACGGGGATAGACGAGTAGAGGATTTACTTACTGAGCATTATTTTGTGCTCACCCCGTTGTTTCTCTTTGTGTTTGCAGGATCTAGGTGAGGACGCGGTTGGATGGGCGTCAGAGAGCGAAGAGCAATAGCTACACTGTCTACTGTTTTTGATAACTTATTTTGTATAAAGAATGATTATATGTAAAAAAAAAAAAAAAAATATTCGGGCCCATTTACTTTTACTAATATAAATATATTTTACTTGATATATTTCTATGAGTATCCTAGTATGAAGCAGTTATTACATTTTGGTATCAGAGCAGAGATTTTGGGATTTGACAGTATACTATGCTCATCGCCCCAACGTCCAATAACCGACTGTGTGAGTTAATTCTTCCCTTACTATGAGTGTTTCTCGAATTGATTAAATGTGGTTGTTTTGTAGATGAGGCGTAGTGCCTAAAAGCATGGTAAAAGTGTGATGAATGAGGGAGAACCTTCTAACCCACCATAAGCTACGCCCCCTCCCTTGGATGAAGCTAGAATTTGGGGAATTGTACAACAAGTTATGGCAGAAAGCCAAGGGAGAGTTGGGACCCCGTACAGGTACCACCAACCACTAATGTAGAAAGAGAACAATCGGGTACCTCCCCAAGATGAATAGAGTTGAACTGATTTATGGTCTTCCCAGTCAACATCGACCCTCAGAGTTTAAGGGTACTACAGACCCGGTAGTAGCAGAAGAATGGTTTAGATTCGTAAAACGTACCACAGCTTTGTTTCCCATGATAGATCGGGAGAAGATCCGGTATGCGAGTTTCTTATTTTGGGGTGATGCCCGAATTTGGTGGGAATTAATAGAAGATACCCATGATGTGGCAGTGATGACTTGGGAAGAATTCAGACAAGAGTTTGAGGTCGAATACAGGACAGAGGACCGAGTTCATGAGAAAGTCCAAGAATTTATCAGTTTACAGCAAGGGTCTAGTACCGTGAAGGAGTACTCAGTGAAATTTAACTCCCTTGCTAGATTTGCACCCGGAATAGTTAGTACCCCAGCATTGAGGAGAGACAAGTTTGTTCATGGGTTAAAGCCGGAGATAGCTCGGGATATAATGACTAGTTCTGATCCCCCTCGAACTTATAGTGAAGCCTTGAAGCGAGCAATGAGGGCGGAAATATTTGAGAATAAAATTCCCCCAGTAGGTTCCTCGACAGGAGGACCAAGTGAGCCATCCTCCGCCCCGCAGAGAGAGAAATTTGAGGGTGTAAAAAGCAAAGAAATGAAGAATAATAAGAAGAAGTTTTAGTCTAGGCAGAATATAAGAGATTGGAGGAGTAAACGGCCTAGGACGGAAGGGTTTCCTCTTTGTCCTAAATGTGGGAGGAACGACCCAAGAGAGTGTCTGAGGGACCAGAGGGTCTGTTATAGGTGCCGACAGCCAAGGCACTTGATGAGAGATTGTAAAGCTCCTCTTCTACCACCAGAACAGAGTTCTAGAGGTATTACCAATGCCAGAGTGTTTACAGTGGCACAGGGTGAAGCAGAGGCTAGTCCATCAGCCGTTACTAGTAAGTTATTATTTCATGTTGTTCCTTTATATGCCTTAATTGATTCAGGAGCCACTCATTCTTTTGTATCTTATGGGATGATAGAGAGGTTAGGCTTGAACCTACTAAAGTGACTCAACCCATTAAGATAGAGTTACCCGATGGGGTTAGTGTTTTAACGCAAGAGATATTGTCAGGAGAGTCCGTGGTGAACCAAGGTAGAGAGTTAACAGTTGATCTAATAGTTTTTGATATGCCCAACTTTGATGTGATATTGGGCATGGATTTCCTAGGGAGGTATGGAGTAGAAATTGATTGTCGGAAAAAGAAAGCGAGATTCAATCTCGATACTGGAGACAAGTTTAGTTTTGGAGAGGGCCATCAGTTGAGTATGTTGATTAGCAGTGTGAAGGCTAGAAAGATATTGAGAAAGGGGTGTTCGGGATAGATTGCCCATGTAGTGTAGAGTGGTGATGTTTCACAGCCAGAGATTCAGAGGGTGCCAGTAGTTTGAGATTTTCTAGATGTGTTTCTGGAAGAGTTACCGGGTTTGCCTCCAGAAATGGAGGTTGAGTTTAGTATTGAACTAGCACCAGGAATAGCACCAATATCTAAATCCCCTTATCGAATAGCCCCAGCAGAGCTTTAGAAATTAAAGAAGCAACTCCAAGAGCTTCTGGATAAAGTCTTTATCCGACCAAGTCATTCTCCATGGGGAGCTCCAATTTTGTTTGTGAAAAAGAAAGATGGGTCACTACGAATGTGTATTGATTATAGAGAATTGAATAAAGTGACAGAGAAGAATAAGTACTCGTTACCTCGTATTGATGATTTGTTTGATCAGTTGAAAGGAGCCGCAGTGTTCTCTAAAATTGATTTGAGGTCAGGGTACCATCAGGTAAGAGTGGCCAAGCAAGATGTAGCTAAGACTGCATTCTGTACAAGGTATGGGCATTATGAGTTTGTAGTGATGCCGTTTGGCTTGACTAATGCCCCAGCAGTTTTTATGGACTTGATGAACTGGATATTCCATGATTATTTGGATAAGTTTATAGCGGTTTTCATTGACGATATCCTGATTTATTCTAAGTCAAGAGAAGAGCATGAGGAACATTTGAGAATAGTGTTGCAACTGCTGAGGGAAAAGAAGTTGTATGCTAAATTTTCTAAGTGTGAGTTTTGGCTTGATCAAGTGATATTTCTCGGCCATACTGTGTCTAAGGAAGGGATTTCAGTGGATCCGAGTAAAGTGAAGGCAATCCTTGAATGGCAGAGGCCAAAAACAGTAAAAGAGATCAGAAGTTTCTTGGGCCTAGCAGGTTACTACCGGTGATTTGTAGCAAGGTTCGCCCAATTGGCTAAACCACCGTTGACAGTCTTACCAAACAGAGAACTCCTTTTGTATGGTCAGAAGCATGTGAGGAGAGCTTCCAGGAGTTGAAGAAGAGGTTAACGACAGCTCCCGTGTTAGTGCTACCACAGGAGGGTGTAGATTACGACATTTATACAAATGCCTCACTGCAAGGACTTGGTGCTGTGTTAATGCAGTTAGGTAGGGTGATAGCATATGCCTCTCGGCAATTGAAAGAGTATGAGACAAGATACCCTACGCATGATTTAGAGTTGGCAGCCGTGGTCTTCGCATTAAAGATTTGGAGGCATTACCTTTATAGTGCCAAGAGTAATATCTACAGCGATCATAAGAGTTTAAAGTATTTCTTCACTCAGAAGTAGTTGAATATGAGACAGAGAAGGTGGTTAGAGATGGTTAAGGATTATGAGTGTGAGATCAAGTATCAACCAGGGAAAGCCAATGTAGTAGCCGATGCCTTGAGTCGAAAAGCCTATTTGTCCCAGCTCACTAAGCAGAAAGAGTTGATAGAAGAATTGTGCAAAGAACGGATTGAAGTGATTCCAGGAAGGATTGCCAGGTTAGAGGTTCAATCTACTTTACTGGAGGAAGTCAGATATAAGCAGGTGGCCGATGAGTGGTGTTAGAGAATAGTTCAGCAAGTACAAGAGGGCAAGGTAGCGGAGTTCCATTTAATAGATGGTGTCCTCTATTTCAGGAATCAGTTGTGTATCCCTCAAAATGATAAGTTGAGGAAGAGAATACTTACAGAGGCTTATGACACACCGTACACTGCTCATCCTAGAGGAACCAAGATGTATCAAGACATAAAGAAAGGCTACCTGGCGTGTATGAAGAAGGATATTGCGAATTTGTAGCTAAGTGCCTGGTTTGTCAGCAGGAGAAAGTAGAACACCAACGGCCGTCAGGGTTACTTCAGCCACTTAGTATTCCAGAGTGGAAATGGGAGAGCATTTCGATGGATTTTATTACAGGTCTCCCCAGAGTACAACGAGGGTGTAATGCTATATGGGTGATTGTGGATAGGTTAACCAAGTCAGCCCATTTCCTTCCAGTAAAGGAGAGCACCACTACGGATCAGGTTAAGGCCTCGTTTATATTAAGGAGATAGTCAGGTTACATGGTGTGCCCAAAACAATAGTGTCAGATAGAGATTCTAGGTTTGTTTCAGCTTTTTGGATGAGTTTACAGAGGAATTTGGGTACCCGGTTGGCATTCAGCACTGCCTACCATCCTCAGACAGATGGCCAAATAGAGAGAACGAATCAGATGCTTGAGGATATGTTGAGGGCCTATTGTATGGATTATAAAATATCTTGGCATGAGATGTTACCCTTAGTGGAGTTTGCCTACAAAAATAGTTATTAGTCTACAATTAAGATGGCGCCTTACGAGGCTTTGTATGGTAGACGATGTAGGTCTCCACTCCATTGGGATGAGATAGGCGAAAAGGACGAGTTGAGTACTACTCTTAGGCCAGAGGTGACTCAGAAAATGATAGAAGATATAAGGTTAATCAGAAACAGAATGAAGCAAGCCCAAGATCGTTAGAAGATTTATGCCGACTTGAAAAGAAAAGAAGTTGAATTCCAAGTGGGTGATAAAGTGTTTCTGAAAGTTTCCCCCTACAAGCAAGTAATGCGCTTTGGAAGCAAAGGGAAGTTAGCACCGAGATATGTAGGTCCAATTGAGGTATTGCAACGAGTGGGAAAGGTGGTCTACAGATTGGCACTACCACCTATCATGGACAAGGTACATGATGTTTTCCATGTCTCGATGCTATGGAAGTACGTAAGTGATCCCTCCCATATCTTGAGAATAGAGGACGTTGACCTAGAGGAGAACCTTGTGTATGAAGAGCGTCCAGTACAGATTTTGGACAGAAGGACTAAAGAGCTCCGTAATAAGAGCATTCCATTAGTAAAAGTCCTTTGGAGAAATCACAAGGTAGAAAAGGCCACATGGGAGGTAGAGCAAGACATGCAGAATCGTTACCCGGAGTTGTTTGTGTGAATTTCGAGGACGAAATTCTTTTAAGGGGGGAGAATTGTAACGCCCCACTTGAGGTACGTAGCTAAGTTATGGTGTATTGTTTGAATGTTTATTGTTTTGCTTTTATTTGGGTTGATATATTGTTAATATTGGTTGGTTGGCCCTTAGTTGAATTTTTGTTAAAGTTATTTTGAGAAAAATGTGAAGAAAATCCCTTAAACTTTCATTAGGGGTAAAATGGTCTTTTCACTCAAAATTAGTTGAAATTGTGGGGAGTGAAAAGAGATAGAATTTCATAGAGAATGCATTAAAAATGAGGGCATTATGGTCATTGACTAAGGGACATAGATGAAATTTCTAAGAAAGAATAAGGGCATAATGGGAAAGTGTGGTTATAAACTAAAGTGTTAAGGGTTTGAAACCCTTATTTTCTTCATTCCACTGCCACACTCCTCCCCCATTTTCTCTCAAATTTTCATTCAATCCTCCAAGGATTTTGAGGGCTTTTAAGTGGTTTTTCATAGGGCTTTGATTCTAGGCATTAAAAGGTAAGGATTTATGCTCTTTATCTATGATTTATTTGTATAAAGGTTGAGTTCTTATGAAGTTTATGCTTAGGGTTAAGAGAAGATTGGAATCCAACAAGAGTAGAGAGTTTAGGAGAGACTACTCAAGCACAAGGTAAGTAAATTCCACTCAAAATCCAACTCAAGCTAAAATTTAAGAATTCAAATGAGTAGAGATTTCTTTTAAATATGCATATATTGTTATTATTGAGAAATTGAGATGAGATGTATGATTAATTATGCTTACTGTTGGATATATTTGAATATGAGAAGTATATGTGATGATTTGATGATGGGTTGAAATTGGAAGAATTGGAGAAATTTTTTGGGAGTGTGTTTGCCATGTAGGTATGTGATGCTACAAGAGAGTTTTTCTCTCATTTTGGATGGTTTGAGAAATAAATAGAATATAATTGAATTAGGGTTTGTTTATGCACAACTAATGTTTGATGAAATGCCTAAGTGAAAACATGTTACCAAACTACCCTGTCACAGCTGTGACTTTCTGAGTGATTGTTGGGCATCTTACGGATTGAACTGGGTTTATACCAAAACATAAAAGTTATAGCTCTGTCTCTAAGCTTTAAAACGAGACCAAAATTGTAGCAATTCGATGTGTATAACTTAAGTTATGCCTTTTGGAATGTGACTTGTGCAGAATGACTATCTTGATGAAATATTGCATTTGTGCATTTCATAAGTGCATTAAGTAAGAAATTTTAAGCATGAATCATCCTTATGCATTAATTGTGCATTGAGAAGTAGCTTGGGAAAGAGTAGAGAACTTTGTGAATGAGCTACTCTAAAAGTAAAGAGAATGAGAAAAATCTAAGAATGGGTTGGTGCTTTGTGAACTCCACCCAGAAGTTATGAAGAATGGGTTGGTGCTTTGTGAACTCCACCCGGAAGTCACAAAGAGTGGGTTGGTGCTTTGTGAACTCCACCCGACCGTGCCTCCGGTAAGATGAGGCCGTGACATTCAAGTGAGAAAGAATGAGCAAACATGAGAAAGAATAAAGAGAGAGCATGAGTAGAAGTCACGAAGAGTGGGTTGGTGCTTTATGAACTCCACCTGGTCGTGCCTCTGGTAAGATAAGGCCGTGACATACAACAGAAAGTTAATAAAAGAGAGCTGTGTGAAAGAGAAATAGAAAGAGAAAATAAATGAGATGAGAAGAGTGTAAAGAAAGAATTAAGAGAAAGAGTTACGGGGATAGACGAGTAGAGGATTTACATACTAAGCATTATTTTGTGCTCACCCCGTTGTTTCTCTTTGTGTTTGCAGGATCTAGGTGAGGACGCGATCGGATGGGCATCGACAAGCGAGGAGCAATAGCTACACTGTTCACTGTTTTTTATAACTTATTTTGTATAAAGAATGATTATATGTAAAAAAAAAAAAAAAAATTCGGGCCCATTTACTTTTGCTAATATAAATGTATTTTACTTGATATATTTCTATGAGTATCCTAGTATGAAGCAGTTATTACATGGTAGACTCCATAAGCCTAAGTATCGAACTACTCTCCACTAATGTAGACTAGACATTGGTAAGGATCAAAAGGTCTTTATTGGCTTGTAATGTTAGGCTTGGGTGAGTGGCTCAAAAGAAAGGATAGGAGAAACAAAGCAAGAAAACTAAGTTTTCCTCGTGCAAACACAAAGAGCAACATCGACAAAACCCATTCTTCCTCATTTTCCAACCAAATTCTACAATCTTTTTCACATCCCCCAAACTTATGGATTTCTTATTATTGTGCTGGAAATGCATAAGGAAATCAAAAACTTTAATTACAACTATATACAAATTGTAAGAATTGGGGTTACTTGCCCCCTTTTTATTGCCCTTTCTTACAACTCCCAAACTTGAACTTTTAATCCATCATTTCTTCACACACCTCCCAAACTCTTTTATGTTATACACAAGGTCGGGAGTTCTCCTAAAGGGTATGATAAAGTGTTTAGGGTGTAGGGGTTGGACATTTTTTGTTACACAAGAAGAATAAGGAAATAATATCAATAGGCTCAAATGGGTGACTAGGGACAATTCATTCATGGGTTAGCTAGAAAGGCTCAAACATTCTAAAAAATTGCCTAAATCATTTCCTCAACAATGTCTAATCTTAGAATTTCACCTCAAGCACCTCTCAACTAGGTTCTAGAGTCTACCAACATTATTAAGACTTCACCTAGCTACATAGAATGTTTCTAAGCATGCCGAAAGAATGAAAATGGTGGATGAACCACTCAATGAACCTCAAGCTAAATCAAGTCAACCAACATAAACTTGAAGCAATGCTTCACATTTTCTATAAATAATATCCCAACAATCAAAATCTCATCATGGACTTATGCGATTCATCTAAGCAACAGCAACACAAACACACACAAAACACACAAAAACAAATAACATAAAAATAAGGTAAACACAAAATTTTCCTACCCCTAAACTTAGAATGACATTGTCCCCAATGTCACCTTATGCATATCATGGCATAGGAAAATAAAGGCTAGAGGTTATGAAATACTCCTTTGATGGATCTGTGAAGTTTATGATGCGTGCAAAATCTTGGCATCCGGTCCTTGGTTTCTTGATCATCCAAATTGTTAGAGTAGGTGCCCTAGAGCCAATCAATTATTGTAAAATTGACTCTATAATAAATGTTTATTTATCAATAAAAGACATATTCTTCTATATCGTGTATGTAATGATATATGTCCTTAGGATGAAAGAACCGTGACGAGGGTATCAAGTGTTTCAAATCTTGATAGTAAGAACCCTATGATCACATATGATGGCCATTCTAGAAAAGTCCACAGCCCCAGTATTATTCTGACCAAGGACACAGATAATACGATAAGACTATCATAGTGTTGAATGACCCTGTCGAAAGGCAATGACTGATCTCACTTGTCAAGGTTGTTTGCCGACAACTTGGTGCAACGCATGGGTGCTTGATAGAGGCAAGTTCACTAGATAGACCCACTAGAGGATTCCACATGGATGGTAACTCTAGTGTCTATGGAATAAATCCTCTAACGGATGGTGGTGCATGTGATCCTTAGACTTGAGATCACCGGAGCGCCTTATCCACTAATTGGTGTAGTTTGACACTAGCCCAATTGTAACACCTACTGAAAACTAGTACAATGCATGCAATTAACAATGGAAAATTGGGCCCAAAAAGCTTCTTTTCATTACAATTCACATGTCTTTTATACACAAAAGTTATGCCCATAAAAATGCATTTCAAAAGACAAAATAGGGGAACAAAGGTAGCTATTGCTCCTCGCGCTCCGACGCCCTCCAACCGCATCATCACCTAGAACCTGCATCCACAAAGGAAAATAACGGGGTGAGCACAAATAATGCTCAAGAAGTAAAACTCTAACCTGCCTCTGTCCCCGTGTGTGACTCTTAATTCTTTCCTTTTCTAATTCTCTTTCTTTATTTCTTTCTATAACATCATGGCCTCATGCTTAGGTATGGCAGTAGGATGGCGTTCTACAAAGCACCATCTCACTCTCTATGGCTATCGGGTGGAATTCACACAGCACCAACCCGTTCTTAGTGACTACCGAGCGAGGATCACAAAGCACCAACTCCCTTCTCTAACTATCGGGTGGAGATCACCTAGCACCTACCCGTTCCTCATGAATTCTGGGTAACGATCACCAAGCATTTACCCGTCTCTAGTCACTATCGGGTGATGATCACAAAGCATCAACCCGCTTCTACTAGCCATTGGATGATGATCACAAAGCATCAACCTACATATCTTCTTAACTAATCGGGTAGTGGTCACAAAGCATCTACCCATTTCTATTACTCATTGGGTGACGATCACAAAGCGCCGACCCATCTCTCTAAGGCTATTCGGATGATGATCACAAAGCATCAATCCGATTCCCATAACGGCCTCGGGTGATGATCACAAAGCATCATCCCAACTATACTACTCTTCTAACTCATTCTATTGTAGCATTTTTCAATGCTCTCTACCCTTAGAGTAATTTTACCCACTAAGCTCTCTACTCATAGGGTAATTGCACAAACCATTTCCTTACACTTTCTTAGGTCACTTTTCAATGCATATAACAATGCACATGGATGATTCATCACTACTAATGCACTTATGAAATGCCAACATGCAATGTTGCAAGAAATAAGGTTCATTTCTCACACTCAAACCTCTATTAGGCATTTCATCAAACAACTCATGTGCATTATAAAACTCTATCATAGCCATGAATCTAAAACTTTTCCTAACCATCCAAAATGGGGAAAAACCCCTTCACAAAGTCACAATAACCTGTCAAATAAAACACTTCCAAAAAGGGTTCCATAATACCCCTTAAATTCCATCTCAACTACCTTGCCAAACCAACAACCCATTTCTCAAATTTGCAAGGTAATAACATTCACAAAGCATAGAAATCTCTACTTAATCCTTCATACATGCTATAATACATGCATATCACATACATACATCATCTCTATCAAAACCCTAATCAAGAAAATTCATAAATCTCAACTTGGGTTGGGTTTTACTTACTTGCTATGGAGAGACTTCACCAAATCTTCTTTTCACTTGGTTTGCTTGACTATTCTCTCAACTCTTAACCAAAAGAATGAAAACCCTCAAAAACCAAAATGAACTAAAATCCACAAGTCACACAACTTAAGGAGAAATCCTTACCTTAGGAAGCCTTAGGTTGCTTTTCAACTCCAAATAACTTCAAAAACCCCTTGAAATTCCTTGATCAAAAGAAAAGAGAAATTGAGAGGAGAAGAAATGAAGGGTCACGTTTGAGAAGAAGAAAATGAGGGGTTTTTGGATTCTAATTCCTTTTAATGAAATATTAACACATTCATTCCCATTTTGCCCTTATTCTTCTTTGGGAATTCCATCCATATCCTTTGATTCATTACAAACTCACCCCCATAACAACACATTCTCCATGAAAAATCCTTACAATTAACTCCCCACTTTTCCTGCTAATTAGGGGTAGAAAGGCCAAATTGCCCTTGGGGAAGAAAATATCTAAAACTCAATCAACCTTTTATTCGGGTTGTCGCCGCGTTGAAACTATCGTAGCCGCGAAAGGCCTGTCGCAGCCTTCCCTTCCCCGAGGCTTCAACCTCTCTTCGCCGCGGCGCATTCTTCGCCCCGGCGAAGCACGGCAGACTGAAATCCTTCTGTTTTCAACCAATTTCAGGGCAACCATTCAACCAAACAATAATAACGAAAACCAATTCGATTAAGGGCGAAAGAGGAAACAATAACAACGTACCTCAAGCGGGGCGTTACACCAATGTAGTTCTATTCAGAGCTATCAATATGGTAGTGATTGGCTACATTGAGAAGTGTATCGAGACTATGGTAGATCGACAAAGGATTCATCACTCCTGGGTACGGGAGAAGTTATCTCACTGGGTAATTCAGTAAATGGCAATTGTTAGGAAACGAACAAGTTATGGCAGCGGAAACAAAAAATCATAAACATCATGGATCATTCCTTAGAACCAAGATCAGGGTACAAATTTAACAATCTATGCATTAAATACAAATCTACGGAAAATCAATTTAAAGTTAAGAAACCATACTCACGTTTGGAGGCTCCTCCAACTTTATCACTGAATGGGATTTCACTACCGATCCAAGGGTCGGATCGAACCACCATTAGTCCACATGAAGATAACCCCAAGGAACTAAAGAGGGATTTGCTAAATCCTTTTTAGCCTTAAGAACTAAGAACAAAATCAAAATGAAACATTTATTCAAGCATATGTGAAGTGGCATGGAAGAGAGGTAAGGGGGCTGGGGTTTCTCTCAAAATGATTGAAATGAAATTATTTTTAATTTTACAAAGTAGACACTTTGCTCTATTCCATCATGGAATAGGCTTAGGCACCAACCCAAACAACCCCTCTGCCCAAACAGCCCCACTTAGATATTTTAATTATTATTATTATTATTATTTCAATTAAATTAAATTAATATATATATATATATATATATATATATATTAACATTTAACAATAACAATAATTAATTTAAATATATGCGAACACATATTTAACTATAATTTCACTTATTTAATTTAAAGGCTACAACCTTAGCAAATTTAATTGCACTATGAAATTACCAAAATACCCTTTAGCCTAAAAAGACGAAAACGACCTTCTTATAAACTGGTTCTTAAATTATCTTCTATGTGTGACACCCGTAGGCTCCTTATCATACCGGCAGTGTGTAGTATCGCGATTAATACTAATTAATCATCTCACTACACACATACCAAGATTAGCCCCTAGCAAGGCATCATGGCCACCCGATAGATTCGGATTCAGCGAAGCAGCTACCTGTCAACGATATGGTTACTGTACAATCCAATCCTTTCATCATTCGTTATCTCGACGAGATCGAGGCATAGAAATAGTGTCAACCTTGGTTACTCTCGATATTATGTATTCAGTTACTAGACCAATGACCTATATTATAAATTGGATAGAGCAACAACTCAATCCCATTATGGCCACAGTTTTAGTGTCATTTCCATTTACTGAATTGTGCCATAAGATAACTTCTCCCATACCCGGGAGTGATGAATCATCTGTCGATCCACCATAGCTTCATACACTCCTTGATGCAGCCAATCACTACCGTATTGACAACTCTGAATAGAACTGCATTAGGCTAGTGTCAAACTACACCAATCGGTGCACAAGGCGCTTCGGTGATCTCAAGTCTAAGGATCATATGCACCACCATTCGTTAGAGGATTTGTTCCATAGACACTTGGGTTACCATCCATATGGAATCCTCTGGTGGGTAAGTCCAGTGAACTTGCCTACAGCAAGCACCCATGTGTTGCACTAGGTTGTCACCATCAAGATTTGAAACACTTGATACCCTTATCATGGTTCTACCATTCTAAGGACATATATCAATACATACAATGATGATTTACGCAATATATAGAATAAAAAGCCTTTTATTGATCAATGAACACTATTACAAAAGTCAATTCTACAATAATTGATTGGCTCTAGGGCATTTACTCTAACATAAACGACCATGCCGTAGGGCACCTACTCTAATAGCAATAACACTAAATATGTGGCCACAGTGGGATTGAGTTGATGCTCAATCCAATTTAATATTCCTATCATTGGTCCAGTAACTGAATATAAACATGTCGAGGATATCTGAGGTTGACACTATTTATGTTCCTCAATCTCGATGAGATAACAGTTGATGAAAGGTTTGATTGCATGGTAACCATACCATTGACAGGCTGCGGTTTTGTTGAATCCGAATCTATCAGGTGGCCATGACGCCTTATTAGGGGCCAATCTTGGTCTGTGTGTAATGAGACGATTAATTGGTGTTAATTGCGATACTACACACTGCCTATATGATGAGGAGCCTACGGGTCACACACTTAGAATATAATTTAAGAATCAATTTGTGAGAAGGGTATTTTCGTCTTTTAGGACAAAAGGGTATTTTGGTAATCTCACAGTACAATTAAATTTTCTGAGGTTGTTGCCTGCATTTAATTTTAATATTAAAATTAAATTAGTGAGATTATATTTAAATATATATCTCTGTATATATTTAAATGAATTATTGTTATTAATTGAATGTTAATATATTATTATATATTAATTGATTTTAATTATAATAATAATTAATTAATTAAAATACCATAAAGGGTGTGTTTGGTTGCAAGGGTGAACTAGGGTTGGAGTCCATGGCTATTCCTAAATGGAATAGGGTTTTAATTGTTGCACTATATAAGTGCAACTTAAAATTAAAAGATGAGGAATTATTCATTCAATTAAAACCGTAGCCAACCTATCTCCCTCTCTCTCAAGAAGAAAACTTTTACTGTTCTTCTTTATTGATTCTTGAAGCCCTTGATTGCTCTAGCAAAATAATCAAGGGTTCTACGGATTATCTTCGTGTGGACTTCCGTGAGTGTGATCCTACTTTGGATCGATTGGCGAAAAATCACGTGAATAGTATACCGTGAACAGTGTTCCTGTCCGAAATAACACTACGCTGCAACGAGATGCAAAAAGTGAATCTGGCCATGGTGAAATTTCAGAAACGTACATCTAGCCACGGCGAAATAAAACTTCGCTGAAGCATAAAACTCTCTAGAACGATTTGTGTTTTTTGGAACTTCATGGTCGTCGCAGCAAAATAAAACTTCGTCACAGCGACCATGTGTGCATGAACTTCGCCAGGGCAAAGAATTTCTTCACCGAGGCAAGAAACCTATTATTCTATTTTTGCTTTCCGTTTTTCGTACAGGGGCTAAATTGCAGTTTTTGAACCTTTAAAGCCAATATTCATTCTGCACGTTTAAGGTGGTAATTTGATAATTCAACCCACCCAATTCAAAAATTGATTGTTTTTGAATGTATGCAATGTTCTTGTTAGAGAATTGCATGGTGCCCGATACATGAGCCTTAGACCTATTGTTTATTGTTTATTGGGTTTGTTTGTAATTTTTATAAACAAATAGGACCTGCATGTCCTACCTCTCTCTCTTAAATCTCTATGTATTTCTTCTCCTCATCTCACTCCCCTCATATGTAATGCGAGGTTTCTATTTTATTGATGTAAATTAGAATAGGTTTTTTACTATAAAATTATTTGTAATGATCATGAAGAAGAAACGAAGAAGCTATGAAGAGGAATAACTTGAAGATCCAAGATTTATTTTTAAACCCTAGGCTGACCCACTGATTCCTCTAGGCTCGAGGAAATCGGTTTTAGTGGGCCATATACCGGCACGTTTAATTTTTGTTTAGAATGCATGCTAAAGTTGAATGTTCAATAACATGCCAAACAATGTCATTCTAATAAAGATAATAATCTGGTGAGACATTAAATAAAAAACCCTCAAATAAGATATATTAAGTCACATATGCCTTCCATCACCATGGTTTTAATCAAACCATTGTTCATCAGAACCTTGTTCACCACAGCGAATGGTACACTTCTACCAGTGGGAGGTTAAAATTCATTGGAGTTTTCCTTAATGATGATGGGTTGACTTAAAATGAAAGGTTTGCTTGTTCGCCACAACGAAGGTTGATAAACATGTCATAGGCATAGTAAAGAAGTACACATGTTGAGTGTACGTGGCGACATGTAGTGTCCACTCTACTGATACTGGGAATCACACTTAAGGACGATGGCTAGGCCATTGGATTGTGTGATTAGCTTGTTGGCTTACTTCACATTTGAGGTTGGTAGTGGGAGTTATCAACTGGTGTGGATTAAGTTTGTTGGCCTACCTAATCAACCCATGTTGGCTTGTTCGCCACAACGAACGTTTGAAATGGGCCAGATGGGATGTCAGTCCACTAGGAAAGCCTATGGGCTTTCCCGCGTTAATAGTGAGGGCTATTGGCTTGAGAAAAATAGTGGGAGTGTTTTTTAATAAAAGACCATATTAAGAAATAATAAACATTATATTGACTTTACTTTTCTGAATCGTAGATTCACTTAAAAATGAGCATTATGAACCTGTGACCGATAATCGAGAAAGAAAACAGGTTGGATGGATCCAATTTCTCAGACTGGTATTGTAATCTTTGGATTATATTTAAGTCTGAAAAGAAATTATATATCCTTGGTAAGCCATACATGGCTGAGCCTGTTCCTGATGCCACTTAGGATGTAAAGGATACTTATCAAAAGTTCTTTGATGATGCTAATGGCATTCAATGCTTGATGTTAGCATCAATGACACCAGTGCTGCAAAATCAGCATGAAATATGGACACTGCTGTCATTATTCTATACCTCAATGAGCTTTATGAAGGGAATGCTAGACATGAGAGGTACAAGGTGTCAAAAGCACTATTTGGAAGTTGGCTGACTGAGGGAGCCCAAGTTGGCCCTCATATGGAGAGGCTTGAGACTTTAGGGTTTGAGTTGGATGTAGAATTACAAGTGGATTTAATTCTGCAATCCTTGCCTGACTCTTAAGCACCATTCATAATGAACTTCAATATGAATGCTATGGTGAAAACCTTGTCGGAGCTTTTGAACATGCTAAGGACTGCAGAGCAAGATTTGAGAAGTCCCAACCTGTTTTACTGGTAGCTGCCTGTAAAGGAAAGGGTAAAGCCAAAGGAAAGGCCAAAGCTAATCCCAAGCCCAATCCCAAGCCCAAGCCTAAAGACAGGATGCTCTCAAGCCTGCAATTGGCGTTGGGAAAGGTGGGAAGGTAGTCTGCTTCTATTGTGGCAAGCCTAGCCACTAGAAGAAGCACTACAAGGCTTTCCTTACAAACAAGAAGAAGTCAGATGCTTTAACTTCAGGTATGTTTATGATTGAGATTAACTTCTCTCTTTCAACATCTTAGGTCATTGACACAAGATGTGGTACTCACATTTGAACTTTTGTGTAGGGACTAAGGCAGAGTAGATTGCTCGCCAAGGGAGAAGTGGAGCTACGAGTTGGAAATGGAGCACATGTGGCGGTATTAGCTGTAGGGACTTATTGTTTGTCTTTGCCTTTGGGCTTATTATTAGAACTCAAAGACTATTATTTTGTACCTGCGATTTCTAGAAACATTATTTTAGTATCCATTTTGGATAATATAGGATATCGTTTTGAGATTTCTAATAGATTGTTGTCCTTTAGTTTGAATGGTATTCTATTTGGAATTGCAATGTTATATAATAGATTATATGTTCTTGATTTGAACAATAAGGATATTCTCAACGTTGAAACAAAAAAAGCTAAACATAGTGAACAAAACGACACATACCTCTGGCATTATAGATTAGGTCATGTTAATCAGACCCGCATTGCAGAACTTCAAAAGGATAGAGTTTTGGACCCTTTTGACTTCTAGTCATTTGAGGTATGCGAGTCATGCCTTTTAGGCAAGATGACCAAGTCACCTTTCACAGGACAAAGTGAAAGGGCTACTGAACTATTAAGCATCATCTATACTGATGTATGTGGTCCACTAATAGTTGAAGCCAGAGGTGGATATTCCTACTTCATCACATTTACTGATGATTTCAGTAGATATGGTTATGTCTACCTCATGAGACATAAATCTGAAGTCTTTGATAAGTTCAAAGAATTCAGGAATGAAGTACAGAATATGTTGGGCAAACATATTAAAGCTCTTCGGTCGGATCGAGGAGGTGAATACTTAAGCTCAAGGTTTTTTGAATACCTGAAGGAATGTGGAATAGTATCACAACTCACCCCTTCGTATACACCCCAACACAATAGAGTGTCTGAAAGGAGGAATAGAACCTTACTTGACATGGTTAGGTGCATGATGAGTTTTAGTGATTTACTTGCATCATTCTAAGGTTATGCCTTAGAGACTACAACTCACATTTTGAACTATGTGTCATCAAAGTCTGTAGACAAGACTCCATTTGAACTATAGAATGGGCGAAAGCCCAATTTCTCTTATCTAAGGATTTGGGGTTACGAAGCTTATGTCTAGAAATTGACTTCGAAAAAGCTAGGCCCAAAATCCTACAAATGTATATTTGTGGGGTATCCTAAAGAGACTAAAGGATACTATTTCTACCATCCAGAAGAGCGCAAAATTTTTGTTGCTCATACTGGTGTCTTCCTAGAAAAGGATTTTTTTCTAAGAAGTACTAGTGGGAGAAAAATAGAACTCGATGAAGCTCTAGAGCCACAAGATATACTAGACGAAGGATGGGAAGATGTGCCACAAGCAGTGGTCGAACATCAGGAGGAGGTTACTGTAATGCCCAACATGGAGGTACATGATTTAAATTATGTTTTATAGCCCTTAGTTGATTTTTGTTAAAGTTATTTTAAGAGAATATGAAGAAAATGCCTTAAAACTTGCATTAAGGGTAAATGGTCTTTTCACTCAAAATTAGTTAAAAAGTGGGGAGTGAAAAGAGAGAGAATTTCATAGAGAATACAATAAAAATGAGGGCATTATAGTAATTGACTAAGGGAAAAATATGGAATTTCCAAGAAAGAGTAAGGGCAAACTGGGAAAGTGTGTTTATAAAATAAAATGTTAAGGGTTTGAAACCCTTATTTCTCTCATTCCACCGCCACTCTCCTTCTCCATTTTCTCTCAATTTTTCACTCAATTCTCCAAGGATTTTGAGGGCTTTTGAGTGGATTTTAATAGGGTTTTGATCCTAGGCAACAAGGGGTAAGAATTCTTGCTCTTTATCTATGATTTATTTGTGTGAAAGTTGAGTTCTTATGAAGTTTATGCTTAAGGTTAAGAGAAGGTTTGAATCCAACAAGAGTAAGGAGCTTAGTAGAGACTACTCAAGTATAAGGTAAGTAAATTCCACTCAAAATCCAACTTAAATTAAAGTTTAAGAAATCAAGTGAATAGAGATTTCTTTTAAGCATGCATATGTTAAGATTATTGAGAAATTGAGATGAGATTGATGATTATTTATGCTTGTTGTTGGATATATTTGAGTATGAGAAGTGTATGTGATGGTATGATGATGGGTTGAAATTGGAAGAATTGGAGAAAACTTTTGGGAGTGTTTTTGCCGTGTAGGTATGGTGATGATACAAGAGAGTTTTTCTCTCATTTGCATGGTTTAAGAAACAAATAGAATGATAATTAAATTAGGGTTTGTACATGCACATTTAATGTTGGATGAAATGCCTAACTGAAGCATGAGTATGAGTAGAAATCTTAATTTTATGCAACATTGCATATTTGCATTTCATGGGTGCATTTAAGTAAGAATTTTAAGCATGAGCCATCCATATGCATACATTTGTATATGTGTAATAATTTAAGAAAGAATGAAGAATTTTTAGAATAAAACACTTTAAGAGTAAAGAGAAAGAAAGAATAAGTATTAAAGAATTAAAGAAAGAAAAGTGGTAAAGAAGAGAAAATAATAGGTTGGTGTGATAGGGAACCCTAAGTGTTAAAAAGAAATTCCCACATACACGCCACCTTAATTGAGTAGCATAAGAAGAAGAAGAATTGTACAACCCGTAAGAGTGTATGTGGATGAGGGTTGTACCAAGAAGAATTTCCTACATTCACGCCACCTTAATTGAGTGGCCTAAAAAGAAAGAAGAATTTGTATGGTCTGCAAGAGTGCATGTAGATGAGGACTGTACTCACTCACACGGCTAAGGTTCCAAATCCATGCATCAACCGAGACCGATCGACAAAGAATAAGAAAGAAAGAATAAGAGAATGAAGAATAAGAAAAGAAAGAATAAGAAAGAATGAGAAAGCTTGAACAAGCAAAGAAAAGAAAAGAAAAGCAAGAAAGAAAAGAAAAGCTTGAGCAAGACAAACAAGAAGAAAGGAAAAGAATAGAAAGAAAAGAAAAGAACAAAAATAGAAAGAAGAGAGAAAATGCATTTTTATGCATTATTGCACATGCATTTCATTCATGCATATTACCATGTATTCCACCATGGTTACAAAGAATAGAAAGAAAAGGAAGAATAGAAAGAAAGAACAGAGAGAAGGAAAAAACAGCGATAATTAGGAAGAAAGAAAGAACAGTAAGAATTAGGAACGGAGAGAGAAAAGAGAAAGAACTAAGAATCAAAGAAAGAAGAAAAGAATTAAGTAAGGAAAGAATCAAAGAAGGAGAAGAGTTAAGGGATTTATTTATTGAGAATTTTTATGCTCACCCCATTGTTTTTCCATGTTTTTGCAGGAAATAGGTGAGCAGTGGTCGGAAGGGAGTCATCGAGTGGAAAGAATTGGCATTACTGTCCACCGTTGCTAAGTTTTTGTACTTGTTATTTTGATATATGTAAAGAATTATATTTTGTAAGTAAAGAAGAAAATTTGGGCCCAACTATTTTCATATGTTAATTATGTATGTTTTCATTGTATATGTTATAAAGTATACTAGTAGAAAGAATTCATTACAGTTACTCCACAATTTGTGGATCAAAGTGAACCACCTCAAGTAGCACAAGAGCTACGTAGATCTAGGAGAGTACGCCATGAGCCTGAGAGATACAGTTATCTTGTGACTCAACATGGTGACGTACTTGTTTACCAAGACAATGAACCCAAAACCTACGAAGATGCTATATCGGATCCAGATTCCGTTAAATGGCTTAAAGCCATGAAATTTGAGATGGACTCCATGTACCATAACCAAGTATGGTCTCTGGTGGAAGAACCTGAAGGGGTAAAACCCATAGGGTGTAAATGGGTCTTTAAGAAGAAGACTGAAATGGATGGCAAGGTGCACACTTATAAAGCACGACTGGTTGCCAAAGGTTTCAAACAAATTCATGGTATTGACTATGAGGAAACCTTTTCGCCATTTGCCATGATTAAATCCATCCGGATTATGCTTGCAATTGCTGCATATCATGATTATGAGATTTGGCAAATGGATGTCAAAGTAGCTTTCCTGAACGGAAACCTTGAAGAGGATGTGTATATGACACAACCCGATGGTTTTGTTCTTAATGGGAAAGCTGAGAAGGTATGCAAGTTGCAGAGATCTATTTATGGACTCAAGCAAGCTTCAAAGAGCTGGAACATTCATTTTGATGAAGTCGTAAAAGAATTCGGTTTTATCAAGAACGAAGATGAGCCCTGTGTTTACAAGAAAGTGAGTGGGAGCGTAGTGGCATTCCTAGTGTTGTATGTTGATGACATACTTCTAATCAGGAATGATATACCAAACTTGCAGTCAGTAAAGACTTTGTTATCCAAGTGCTTCTCTATGAAAGACTTAGGAGAAGCAGCCTACATCCTCGTAATAAAGATCTACAGAGATAGATCACGTAGGTTGCTTGGCCTAAGTCAGAGTACATACATTGACAAGGTACTGAAGAGATTCAGTATAGAAGAATCCAAGAAGGGATTTCTTTCGATGTCACATGGTGTCTATCTCTCTAAGGATATGTGTCCTAAAACATACAATGAGAGAGATAGAATGAAGATGATCCCATATGCGTTAGCAATTGGATCCATCATGTATGCCATGTTATGTACTCGGATTGATGTCTCATGTGCGTTAAGCACTTGTAGTAGATATCAATCGGATCTAGGTGAGCATCACTGGACAGTTGTCAAGAACATCCTTAAGTACCTAAAGAGGACTAAGGACATGTTCTTGGTTTATGGAGGGGAAGATGAGCTCACTATAAGAGGATACAGTGATGCTAGTTTCCAAACAGATAAAGATGGTTATCGATCGCAATCAAGGTTTGTATTTTGTCTCAATGGGGGTGTAGTGAGCTGGAAGAGCTCCAAGCAAAGCACTGTAACAGACTCTACAGTGGAGGCTGAGTATATTGCATTATCCGATGCGGCCAATGAGGCAGTCTGGATTAAGAAGTTCGTCACCGAACTTGGTGTGGTTTCCACGATTGTTGATCTAATAGATGTCTATTGTGACAACAATGGAGCAATTGCTCAAGCAAAGGAACCACGGTCTCACCGTAAGTCCGCATACACATACGCACCGGGGCCATCTCATCAAAGAAATGGTTGAGAGAGGAGATGTACAGATCAGTAAAGTGCATACTGATGACAATCTTGCCGATCCACTGACAAAGCATCTGTCGCAGCAGGAGCATGAAAAACACTTAAGGTCATTCGGTATTAAATAAATGAATGATTGGCTATAGTGCAAGTGGGAGATTGTTAGAGTAGGCGCCCTAAGGTCAATCAACTATTGTAAAATTGACTCTGTAATAAATGTTTATTTATCAATAAAAGGCATATTCTTCTATATCGTGTATGTAATGATATATGTCCTTAGGATGGTAGAACCGTGACGAGGGTATCAAGTGTTTCAAATCTTGATAGTGAGAACCCTATGATCACATATGATGGCCATTCTAGAAACGTCCATAGCCCCCGTATTATTCTGACCTAGGACATAGATGTTAGGAAACGATCAAGTTATGGCAGCGGAAACAAAAACATAAACAACATGGATCATTCCATAGAACCAAGATCAGGGCACAAATTTACAGTATATACAACATATTAGAATCTACAGAAAATCAATTTAAAGTTAAGAAACCCTACCCACGTTTGGAGGCTCCTCCAACTTTATCACTGAATAGGTTTAGCTACTGATCCAAGGGTAGGATCGAACCACCATTAGTCCACACGAAGATAACCCCAAGGAACTAAAGAGAGATTTCCTAGATCCTCTCTAGCCTTAAGAACCAAGAACAAAAATCAAAAGTATTTTGATTCAACAACCAAAGCAATCTGGCGTGGGAAGAGAGAAAAGGGGCTGGAACTTTTAACTTTGTGAAAAATGAATTAATTATTTAATTTCACAAAGTGTTGCACTTATATAGTGCACACTTTGCCCTATTCCATCATGGAATGAGCTTGGGCACCAACCCAAACAACTCCTATGTCCAAACAGCCCCGTTTAGATATTTTTAATTTTAATTATCATTATTTCAATTCAATTCAATTAATATATATTTAATATATTAACATTTAACAATAACAATAATTCATTTAAATATATGCAAACACATATTTAAATAGAATCTCACTTATTTAATTTTAATATCAAATTAAATAAAGGCTACCCTTTCACCTAAAAAGACGAAAACGCCCTTCTTATAAACTAGTTCTTAAATTATCTTCTATGTGTGTGACCCACAGGCTCCTCATCATAGTGGTAGTGTGTAGTATCGCGATTAACACCAATTATTGTCTCACTACACACAGACCAAGATTGGCCCCTAGCAAGGCATCATGGCCACCTGATAGATTCGAATTCAGCAAAGCAGCAACCTGTCAATGATATGGTTACCATACAATCCAATCCTTTCATCATTCGTTATCTCGATGAGACCGAGGCACAAAAATAGTGTCAACCTCAGTTACTCTCGATATTATGTATTCAGGTACTGGACCAATGACTTGAATTATAAATTGGATCGAGCAACAACTCAATCCCATTGTGGCCACAGTTCTAGTGTCATTGCCATTTAGTGAATTGCGCCGTGAGAGAACTTCTCCTATACCCGGGAGTGATGAATCCTCTGTCTATCCACCATAGTCTTGATACACTCCTTGATGCAACCAGTCACTACCGTATTGACAGCTCTGATAGAACTGCGTTAGGCTAGTGTCAAATTACACCAATTAGTGCACAAGGCGCTCCGGTGATCTCAAGTCTAAGGATCACATGAACCACCATTCATTAGAGGATTTGTTCCATAGACACTAGGGTTACCATCTATATAGAATCCTCTGGTGGGTCAGTCCAGTGAACTTGCCTACAGCAAGCACACATGTGTTGCACCAGGTTGTTACCAAACAACCTTGACAAGTGAGATCAACCACTGCCTTTCGACAAGGTCGTTCAACACTATGATAGCCTTACCGTATTATCTGTGCCCCTACTTCAAAATAATACTAGGGCTACGGACTTTTCTAGAATGGCCACCATATGTGCTCATATGGTTCTCACTATCAAGATTTGAAACACTTGATACCGTCATCATGGTTCTACCATTCTAAGGACATATATCAATACATACAATGATGATTTATGCGATATAGTATAAAATGCCTTTTATTGATCAATGAACATTATTACAGAGAGCCAATTCTACAATAATTGATTGGCTCTAGGGCATCTACTCTAATAATCTCCTACTTGCACTATAGCCAATCATTCATGTATTTAATACCAAATGATCTCAAGTGCCTTTCATGCTTCTGCTATGACAAAGGCTTTGTCAGTAGATCTGTGAGATTTTCGTCAATATGCACTTTACTGATCTGCACATCTTTCCTCTCAATTATCTCTCTTATAAGATGTAATCGTCTGAGTATGTGTCTAGACTTTTGATGAGACTGTGTGTAAAACCCCTCCCTAGCCGGGTATTTCCTAAGTATCCCTTGGCCATTGAGAACCTAGAAAACGCACGCCTAGAAAAGAAGTTTATTTTAAAATCCTATTTAAAGAATAAATTTGTAGTTTATAAACATATTTATTTATATTTATTTATTAATTCAATTTCTAAACTATAATAAGTTCATTGTATAAGTCAAAAAAGAAATATAGTTTCCTTTCTTGGAGTAAATTATGAAATCCATAGTAATACTTACTAGAACATATATACTTTTACAAAATTTACTAGTAATTTGATTTCCTTTATTAATACAACATATTTACTCCATTATAGAACATGGAAATATTTACTCCATTATAGAACATGGACATATTTACTACATTATGAAATATGAACATAATTACTACACTAAATATTAGCAAAACTATTCAATAGTCATCATTAAAACATCCCTTCATGCTCATAGCGTCCCTCGGAATCCTCTCCCAGCTTCATGCCTTAATCCTTACCTGCAAAACATTTTAAAACATTTCGAGGGGTGAGCGCTAATCGCTCAGTAAGGAATATGGCCATTTAAAAACTATTAAGGTTCATTATACAAGTATATTACTTAGGACCTTCCCTACCTACAAAACATAACCTTCATTCTTTGACATAACAAGTTCATAAAACATATCATACACTTTGGACTTTTCTCATAAACATAAGTCATAACATAACCATACATAATATAACATAGAACATATATGACTTATGAAATATTCATGTACATGCCATGCTTATTTCTTTTGTCTTTATACTTGATGGTTTCATTAGTCTTTGTTATCCGATCGGATTCATTTGAACCATTACCTTGTTCTTGGTCGTCACCTCAAAGGACTCATGGTTTCCATAAGAATTCAATTCCTCTGATCTTGGTTTATACCTCAAGAGACTCATGGAATTCATTCTTTAACATTTCATAAATTTTTCATAAAACAACTAAATAAGCTATATGCATTACCATTATGCATGCAAACATATGGACTAACATCTCCCATGCTCAATCATACTACATTCTCCTACTAAACTTCTTAACTTAATTCATTCAATTTCTGATACAATACAAGGAATTTCAGTAGTAAGATTATTCAGGGGTTTATTAGAATTAGAAACAAATGGGAATTTCCATGAAGAAGGTGGATGCCATATAGTTTGTCACTTTTCAAGCAATTTTTCCCTTATCTTCCAATTCGAATTGATTTTTGGCTAAAACATACAAGTTTTAGGTATATTTCTCCACTTTTTAACACTTCAAGAATCAACTCAATCGGACTTTTATAACTTCAGTTATGACCGATTCAGTGAAGCATGTACAGTATAAGTCCTAAAAAGCCAAATCCGAATTCTGCTCATTTTAACCATGTCACCTTCATTTGCACATTCACATCATTTGCCATGTCATTATAGGTATAAAAGGCCATAAAAACCTCCCTTTTTACAGAACCAAAAAGTGCCAAAACATCGTCCAACTACAAATCTCTTAATTGGCATAATCATCCTCCATATGCACACATACACCAATCAACACACCCATTTAAACAATCCATAACCAAAACATAGCATCACACTCATATTAACATAAATAAATGTAAGTTCCATAAACCCTAGGTGTTATCAATTGTAGTCATAAGGGAGATTTTTTTTTTCCTTACCTTAGTATTCAAAGCACAAGGACACTCCTCCTTAGCTCCAAAGGTTCCCCTTTCTACCTTACACACATAACCACTTATGAATTTCTTTTAACTAAAAGATCAGAAAAACTAGGGTTTTGAAACTCACCTTAAACCCTGAAATTGAAGGTCTTTAAGTGTGGCTGGTGATCTCCTTTGAAAATCAACTTGAAATCCTATGAAAATTTGAGAATAAAATGCTTGGACTAGTGGCTTTTATGGTGGATTTGAGAGATGAAGAAGAAGATGATATGTTTGGGGTGTACAAGGCCGACTACTCTCTCTTTAAACCTTGTAAATATTTATTCAATTGTTGCTCTAATGTGATTGGTCAATAAAAGTTAGGTATAAGGGTCATTTGGCATAAATTTTTCATATAAGGGCGTTTTGGTCATTTCCACCACAACATAAAGATTAGCACTCATTTAATGCCATTTGACTTCTTTAAAACACTTAACAATTAAGAAATCCCATTAGGTAAATGACTAACTTACCCTTGGTGCACTTTTATGGATACTTATTTCATATGGATTTGTATGAAAAGACCATTATACCCTTGGTTACCGTTTATGCCATTTAACCATATCAATTAACTTTATGACCATTCTACCCTCATTTCTCTTCAATGACATCATCCCTTACACTTTATAATGTCCACATCTCGAAATACGTGTAAATTGACCATTTTACCCTTCCATTCAAAAAAAAAAGAAAATTACTTGAAAAGGTAAATTTCATACCTTAGGGCATCGGAATAATAACGTGGGGTTTACATCGTGGCTCCCTGGCTTGAGCTATTGCTCCATTGTTGTCACAATAGATGTCTATTGGATCAACAATCGTGGGAACCACACCAAGTTCAGTAATGAACTTCTTAATCCAGATTGCCTCCTTAGCCACATCTGACAATGTAATATACTCAGCCTCTATTGTAGAGTCCGCTACAGTGCTTTGCTTAGAGCTTTTCCAGCCCACTGCACCCCTACTGAGATAAAATACAAGCCCTGATTGTGATCAATAATCATCTTTGTCCATTTGGAAACTACCATTACTGTATCCTCTTACAGTGAGCTCATCTTCCCCTCCATAAACCAAGAACATATCCTTAGTCCTCTTTAGGTACTTAAGAATATTCTTGACAGCCATCTAGTGATGCTCACCTGGATCCGATTGATATCTACTGCAAGTGCTCAAAGTACATGAGACATCAATCCGAGTACATAGCATGGCATACATGATGGATCCAATTGCTGATGCATATGGGATCCTCTTCATCCTATCTCTCTCATCTTATCTTATGTTCTAGGACACAATTCCTTAGAGAGATAAACACTATGTGACATCGGAAGAAATCCCTTCTTGGATTCTTCCATACTGAATCTTTTCATTACTTTGTCAATATATGCACTCTGACTTAGGCCAAACAACTGATGCGATCTATCACAATAGAGCATTATTCCAAGGATGTAGGCTGTTTCCCCTAAGTCCTTCATGGAGATGCACTTGGATAACCAACTCTTTACCAACTGCAAGTTCTATATGTCATTCCCGATCAAAAGTATGTCATCGACATACAACACTAGGAATGCCCCTGCACTCCCACTCACTTTCTTGTCAACAGAAGGCTTATCTTCGTTCTTGATAAAACCGAATTCTTTTACGGCTTCATCAAAACAAATGTTCCAGCTCCTTGAAGCTTGCTTGACTCCATATATGGATCTCTATAACTTGTATACCCTATCAGCTTGCCCATCAAGAACAAAACCATCGGGTTGTGTCATATACACATCCTCTTCAGGAAAGGTACTTTAACATCCATTTGACAAATCTCATAGTCATGATATGCAGCAATCGCAAGCATAATCCAGATGGATTTAATCATGGCAACCGGCGAAAAGGTTTCTTCATAGTCAATACTCAATACCATGAATTTGTTTGAAACCTTTGGCAACTAGTCGTGCCTTATAAGTATGCGTCTTGCCATCCATGTTAGTCTTCTTCTTGAAGACCTATTTACACCCTATGGGTTTTACCCCTAGAGGTGGTTCCACCAGAGACCATACTCGATTCTGGTACATGGAGTCCATCTCAGATTTCATGGCTTTAAGCCATTTAACAGAATCTGGATCTGATATAGCGTCTTCATAGGTTCTTGGTTCATCGTCTTGGTAGACTAGTACGTCACCATGTTAAGTCATGAGATAACTGTATCTCTCGGGCTCATGGTGTACTCTCCCAAATCTACGTAGCTCCTATGCTACATGAGGTGGTTCATTTTGATCCACAAGTTATGGTGTAACCTCCTCTTGATGTTCAACCACCTTCTGTGGCACATCATCCCGTCTTTCATCTAGTATATTTTGTGGTTCTAGAACTTCATCCAATTCTACTTTTTCCCACTAGTACTTCTTAGAAAAAATTCCTTTTCTAGGAAGATATCAGAATGAGCAACAAAAATTGTGTGCTCTTCTAGATGGTAGAAATAGTATCCTTTGGTCTCCTTTAGATACCCCACAAATATACATTTACAAGATTTTGGGCCCAGCTTGTTCGAAGTCAATTTCTTAACATAAGCTTCGCAACCCCAAATCCTTAGATAAGACAAGTTGGGCTTTCGCCCACTCTATAGTTCATATGGAGTCTTATCTACAGACTTTGACAGCACACGGTTCAAAACCTAAGTCACAATCTCTAGGGCATAACCCCAGAATGATGTAAGTAAATCACTAAAACTCATCATAGACCTAACCATGTCAAGTAAAGTCCTATTCCTTCTTTCAGACACTCCATTGTGTTGAGGTGCATATGGAAGGGTGAGTTGTGATACTATCCCACAATTCTTCAAGTATTCAGAAAACCCTAAGCTTAAGTATTCACCTCCTCGATCCGACCGAAGAGCTTTAATACTTTTGCCCAACATATTATGTACTTCATTCTTGAATTCTTTGAACTTATCAAAGGCTTCAGATTTATGTCTCATAAGGTAGACATAACCATATCTACTAAAATCAACAGTAAATGTGATGAAGTATGAATATCCACCTCTGGCTTTAACTGTTAGTGGACCACATACATCACTATGGATGATGTCTAATAGTTCAGTAGCCCTTTCACCTTGTCCTGTGAAATAAGACTTGGTCATCTTGCCTAACATGCATTACTCGCATACCTCAAATGACTTGAAGTCAAAAGGGTCCAAAACTCCATCCCTTTGAAGTTTTGCAATGCGGTTCTTATTAACATGACCCAATCTATAGTGCCAAAGGTATGTCTGGTTTTGATTGCTATGTTTAGCTTTCTTGGTTTCAACATTGAGAATATCTTATTGTTTAAATCAAGAACATATAACCCATTATATAACCTTGCAATTCCAAATAGAATACCATTCAAACTAAAGGATAACAATCCATTAGATATCTCAAAATGATACCCTATATTATCCAAAGCGGACACAAAAAATAATATTTCTAGAAACAGTAGGTACGTGATAACAGTTATGTAGTTCCAATAACAAGCCCATAGGCAAAGATAAATAGTAAGTCCCTACAACCAATGCAACCACATGCGCTCCATTTCCAACTAGTAGGTCTACCTCTCCCTTGGCGAGCACTCTATTCTGCCTTAGTCCCTACACATCAGTACAAATATAAGTACCACATCCAGTGTCAATGACCTAAGATGTTGAGGGAGACAAGTTAATCTCAATCATAAATATACCTGAAGTCGTTGCATCTGACTTCTTTTTGCTTGCGAGGAAAGCCTTGCAGTGTTTCTTCTAGTGGCCAGGCCTGCCACAATAGAAGCAAACTACTTTGCCCTTCCCTATGCCACTCTCAGGCCCAAGAGCAACTTGTCCTTTGGGCTTGGGCTTGGGCTTGGACTTGGCCTTGGCCTTACCCTTGCTGTTACCCTTTCTTTCCTTAATCGACAAGAATGCCAAGAAATGAGCTTGGACTTCTTCAAGTCCAAACTGATCCTCAAAGATGTTCAAAAGCTCTGATAGGGTTTTCACCATTGTGTTCATATTAAAGTTCATTATGAACGATGAATAAGAGTTAGGCAAGGATTGCAAAATTAAATCCATTTGTAATTCTGCATCCAACTCAAATCCCAAAGTCTCAAGCCTCTTTATGTGCTTGATCATCTTGAGCACATGAGGACCAATTTGGGCTCCCTCGGTCAGATGACTTTCAAACAATGCTTTTGATACCTGTACGTCTCATGTTGAGCATTCCCTTCAAAAAGCTCCTTGATGTGTAGAATAATGGCAGTAGCGTCCATATTCTCATACTGCTTTTGTAGCACTGGTGTCATCGATGCTAACATCAAGCATTAAACGTCATCAGCAGCATCAAGGAACTTTTGATAAGTATCCTTTACTTCTTGAATAGCATCAGGATTAGGCTCAGCCATGTATGGCTTTTCAAGGATATACAATTTCTTTTCAGACTTGAGTATAATCCGAAGATTGCGATACCAGGCTGAGAAATTGGATCCATCCAACCTATTTTCTTTCTCGATTATCGGTCGCAGGTTCATAATGCTCATTTTGGTGAATCTACAATTGCAGAAAAGATAAAGTCATTATAAAGTTCATTATTATTTAATATGGTCTTTTTATTAAACGACACTCCCATTATTTTCCTCAAGTCAATAACCATCACTGTTAACTCGGGAAAGCCCGTTGGCTTTCCTAGTGGACCGAGATCACATTTTGTCTATTTCAAACCTTCGCTCTGGCGGACAAGCCAAAATGAGTTGATTAGGTAGGCTAATAAACTTAACCCATACCAGTTGATAGCTCCTACTATCAACCTCAAATGTAAAAAAGTCAACAAGCCAATCACACAATCCAATGGCCCCAACCATCATCCTCAAGTGTGATTCTTAGTATCAGTAGAGTGAACACTACATGCCACCACGTGCACACAATATGTGTACTTCTTTACTATGCCTATGATGCGTTTATCAACCTTTGCTTTCGCGAACAAGCAAAACCGTCATTTTAAGTTGACCCAACACCATTAAGGAAAACTCCAATGAATCTTAACCTCCCACTGGTAGAAGTGTACCCTTCGCTTTGGCGAACAAGGTTCCGATGAACAGTGGTTTGATTAAAACCATGGTGATGGAAGGCATACGTGACTTAATATACTTTAATTGAGGGTTTATTATTTAATGTCTCACCAGATTATTATCTTTGTTAGAATGGCATTGTTTGGTATGTTATTGAACATTCAACCTGAGCATGCATTCTAAACAAAATATTAAAATGTATCGGTACATGGCTCAACTAAAACCGATTTCCTCGAGCCTAGAGGAATCGGTAGGCCACATAAGTGTCCTATAATGAATATCTTGAGTCTTCAAGTACGATTGCCTCTTCCTTTGCTCCACCTCAAGTACATTACAAAAACATCATACTAAATTTACAATAAAATTAATCTTAAAGTAATTTTACATCAATAAATTTAGAAACCTCGATTTACATGTGAAGGGAATGAGATGAAAAGAGAATGTACATCCAGAAGGGGAAGGAAGGCAGGACACGCATGCCCTATTTTAAAACTTACAACCATACATACCCAAAAATAGTTTAAAACATTCACCATATGTTATAGGGCTCATGTACCGGGCACCATACAATATACAAACAAGTACATGGCATACATTTCAAAAACAATCAATTTTTGAATTGGGTGGGTTTATTATTAATTACCTTCTTATATGTGCAGAATAATTATTGGCTTTATAGGTTATTAAAAACTGTAGTTTGGTCCCTTTGCGAAAAATACAGAATTGGGACAGCAACTTTGTCGCCGCAGCGAAACAGGCAACCCTGAAAATTCCAGTAAGAACGTTGCCGCGGTGAACTTACAAATCCCTTAATCGCATACCGCGTTTTTTGCGCTTTTTCGTAATAACACATATCCAAATCAAATCGAACGCACAAGCATTCGACCAGGATACCAACCAACCAATATAACATTCATCAACACATTATTTAACCAATTAATCAATTGAATCACTCATTCGAAACCAGATTTTGCATATTTAACACAAAAAACATGTTATCAATCAAATACATGTTATAAATCATACAATAAACTGTAAAATTTGGTACCCATGGCTCTGATACCACTGTTAGGAAACGATCAAGTTATGGCAACGGAAACGAAAACATAAACAACATGGATCGTCCCATAGAACCAAGATCAGGGCACAAATTTACAGTTTATACAACATATTAGAATCTGCAGAAAATCAGTTTAAAGTTAAGAAACCATACCCACGTTCGAAGGCTCCTCCAACTTTATTACCGAATGGGTTTCGCTAGCGATCCAAGGGAAGGATCGAACCACTATTAGTCCACACGAAGATAACCCCAAGGAACTAAAGAGGGATTTGCTAGATCCTCTTTAGCCTTAAAAGCCATGAACAAAAATCAAAAGTATTTTGATTCAACAACCAAGGCAATTTGGCGTGGGAAGAGAGAAAAGGGGCTGGAACTTTTAACTTTGTGAAAAATGAATTAATTATTTAATCTCACAAAGTGTTGCACTTATATAGTGCACACTTTGCCCTATTCCATCATGGAATGAGCTTGGGCACCAACCCAAACAACTCCTATGTCCAAACAGCCCCATTTAGATATTTTTAATTTTAATTATCATTATTTCAATTAAATTCAATTAATATATATTTAATATATTAACATTTAACAATAACGATAACTCATTTAAATATATGCGAACACATATTTAAATATAATTTCCTTATTTAATTTTAATATCAAATTAAATAAAGGCTACGACCTCGGCAAATTTAATTGAACTGTGAAATTACTAAAAATACTTTTTCGCCTAAAAAGACGAAAATGCCCTTCTTATAAACTAGTTCTTAAATTATCTTCTACGTGTGTGACCCGTAGGCTCCTCATCATACCGGTAGTGTGTAGTATCACGATTAGCACCAATTAATTGTCTCACTACACACAGACCAAGATTGGCCCCTAGCAAGGCATCATGGCCACCCGATAGATTTGGATTCAGCGAAGCAGCTACTTGTCAACGATATGGTTACTGTACAATCCAATCCTTTCATCATTCGTTATCTCGACGAGACTAAGGAATATAAATAGTGTCAACCTCTGTTACTCTCGATATTATGTATTACGTTATAGGACCAATGACTTGAATTATAAACTGGATCGAGCAAAAACTCAATCCCACTGTGGCCACAGTTTTAGTGTCATTGCCATTTACTGAATTGCGCCGTGAGAAAACTTCTCCCATCTTGGGAGTGATGAATCCTCTGTCTATCCACCATAGTCTTGATACACTCCTTGATGCAGCCAATCACTACCATATTGAGAGCTCTGAATAGAACTACGTTAGACTAGTGTCAAACTACACCAATCGGTGCACAAGGCGCTCTGGTGATCTCAAGTCTAAGGATCACATGCACCACCATTCGTTAGAGGATTTGTTCCATAGACACTGGGGTTACCATCCATATGGAATCCTCTAGTGGGTCAGTCCAGTGAACTTGCCTACAGAAGCACCCATGTGTTACACCAGGTTGTCACCAAAAAGCTTGACAAGTGAGATCAGCCATTGTCTTTCGATAGGGTCGTTCAACACTATGATGGCCTTACCACATTATCTGTGCCCTTCATTCAGAATAATACTAAGGCTACGGACGCTTCTAGAATGGCCACCATATGTGCGCATAAGGTTCTCATTATCAAGATTTGGAACACTTGATACCCTCGTTACGGTTATACCATTCTAAGGACATATATCAATACATACAATGATGATTTACGCGATATAGAATAAAATGCCTTTTATTGATCAATGAACATTATTACATATAGTCAATTCTACAATAATTGATTGGCTCTAGGGCATTTACTCTAACAACAGATAATATGGTAAGGCTATCATAGTTACTGAACTGTTAGGAAACGATCATACATGGCAGCTGTAAAACAAAAAACATTTACAACAATGGACTGTTCCTTATAACCAAAATCAGGGTACAAATTTACAGTTTATATTTTAAATAAGAATGTACAGATTTTAGTTTAGAGTTTAAGAAATCATACGCTCGTTGTGAGGCTTTTCCAACTTGTCTCTGAATGTATTTCGCTACTGACCCAAGTGTAGGATCGAATCGATGTAGTCCACACGAAGATAACCTCAAGGAACTAGAGAGGGATTTGCTAGATCCTCTCTAGCCTTTAAGAACCAAGAAGAAATCAAAGTGTATTTGATTTTTGCAAAAAGCAAAAACTGGCGTGAGAGTGTTTCAAGGGGCTGGAGTGTTTCAATTATGAGTGAAATGAAATGCCTTAAAATATTTCACAGCGTGTGCACTTATATAGTGCACACTATACCCTATTCCATCATGGAATGGGCTTGGGCTCCAACCCAAACACCCCTTGTATCCAAACATCCCCTTTAAGATATTTTTATTTTTATTTTAATTTATCATTATCTCAATTAAATTCAATTAATATATATTTACAATATATATATATATATATATTAACATTTAACAATAATGATAATTTATTTAAATATATGCAAACACATATTTAAACGTAATTTCACTTGTTTAATTTTAATATCAAATTAAATAAAGGCTACGACCTTGTTGAAAGGCAATGACTGATCTCACTTGTCAAGGTTGTTTGTCGATAACCTGGTGTAATGCATGGGTGCTTGCTAAAGGCAAGTTCATTGGAAAGACCCACTAGAGGATTCCATATGGATGGTAACCCCAATATCCATGGAATAAATCCTCTAACGGATGGTGGTGCATGTGATCCTTAGACTGTAGATCACTGGAGCGCCTTGTGCACCAACTGGTGTAGTTTGATACTAGCCCAATGTAGCTCTATTCAGAACTATCAATACGGTAGTGATTGGCTACATTGAGAAGTGTATCAAGACTATGGTCGATATTATGTATTCTGTTACTGGACCAATGACATGTATTATAAACTGGATAGAGCAACAACTCAATCCCATTGTGGCCACAGTTTTAGTGTCATTGCCATTTACTAAATTGCGTCGTGAGATAACTTCTCCCGTACCTGGGAGTGATGAATCCTCTGTCTATCCACCATAGTCTTGATACACTCCTTGATGTAGCCAATCACCACTGTATTGATAGCTTTGAATAGAACTGCATTAGGCTAGTGTCAAACTATACTAATCGATGCACAAGGCGCTACGGTGATCTCAAGCCTAAGGATCACATGCACCACCATTAGTTAGAGGATCTGTTCCACAGACACTAGGGTTACCATCCATATGGAATCCTCTCATGGGTTAGTCTAGTGAACTTGCCTATAGCAAGCACCCATGTGTTGCACCATGTTGTCACCAAACAACCCTGACAAGTGAGATCAGTCACTGGCTTTCGACAGGGTTGTTCAACACTGTGATAGCCTTACCGAATTATCTGTGCCCTTACTTCAAAACAATACTGGGGCTACGGATGATTCTAGAATGGCCACCATATGTGCTCATAGGGTTCTCACTATCAAGATTTGAAAGACTTGATACCCTCATCGCGGTTCTACCATTCTAAGGACATATATCAATACATTCAATGATGATTTAAGCGATATAGTATAAAATGCCTTTTATTGATCAATGAACATTATTACAAAGAGTCAATTCTACAATAATTGATTGGCTCTAGGGCATCTACTCTAACAATAGGTACTCTACTTATTTGCACATCTCCTCTCTCAACAATTTCCCTGATAAGGTGAAAACGTTTGAGAATGTGTTTGGATGTCTGATAAGACCATGGTTCCTTGGCCTGAGCAGAGGCCCCATTGTTATCACATAATATCTCAACTAGATAAACAATGCTTGGAACCACTCCGAGTTTAGTGATGAACTTCTTGATCCAAATAAACTCTTTGGTAGCTTCCGATATCAATGTACTCTAATTCCATAGTAGAGTCAACAACAGTACTTTGTTTTAATCTTTTACAGCTCACTACAGCTCCATTGAGATAAATGACAAAACCTGATTGTGATAAAAAATCATCCCTATCAGTTTGAAAACTAGCATCATTGTATCCTCTTAGAGTGAGTTCCTCATCTCCTCCTTAAACCAAGAACATATCCTTAGTCTTCTTCAGGTACCTAGGAATGTCCTTGACTACGATCTAGTGACACTCACCTGGATCCAATTGATATCTGCTACAAATTCTCAGAGCGTATGTGACATTAATTCGACAACATAACATGGCATACAAAATGGATCCAATAGTGGATGCATATTGTATCTTGTTCATCTTATCTCTCTCGTCAAGTGATTTTGGACACATGTCCTTACAGAGATAAACACCATGTGACACTGGAAGGAATCCCTTCTTGGATTCTTCCATACTGAATCTCTGTAATATCTTGTCAATGTATGTACTCTGACTTAGGCCAAGCAACTTATGAGATCTATCACAATAGTCTTGATACTAAGGATGTAAGATGCTTCCCCTAAGTCCTTCATGGTGAGGCACTTGGATAACCAAGTCTTTATCGTCTGCAAGTTCTGTATATCATTCCCAATAAGCAATATGTCATCAAAATACAATACTATTAATGCCACTATGCTCCCACTAAACTTCTTGTACACATAGGGCTCATCTTCATTTTTGATAAAACCGAATTTCTTAATAGCTCTCTCAAAACGTATATTCCAACTGCTTGATGCTTGCTTAAGTCCATAAATGGACTTTGCAACTTGCATACCTTCCTTACTTGACCTTCAAGGATGAAAGCATTGGGCTGTGTCATATAGACATCCTCTTCAAGGTTTTTGTTATGAAAAGCAGTTTTGACATCCATTTGCTAAATTTCATAATCATGGTATGCAACTATTGCAAGCATCATCCGAAGAGACTTTAGCATCGCTATCGGTGAAAAGGTTGTTAGAGTAGATGCCCTAGAGCCAATCAATTATTGTAGAATTGACTCTTTGTAATAATGTTCATTAATCAATAAAAGGCTTTTTACTCTATATCGCGTAAACCATTATTATTGCAATATGTATTGATATATGTCCTTAGAATGGTAGAGCCGTGACGAGGGTATCAAGTGTTTCAAATCTTGATAGTGAGAACCCTATGAGCACATATGGTGGCCATTCTAGAAACGTCCGTAGCCCCAGTATTATTCTGAACTAAGGGCACAGATAATACGGTAAGGCTATCATAGTGTTGAACGATCCCTATCGAAAGGCAAAGGATCGATCTCACTTGTCAAGGTTGTTTGGTGACAACCTCGGGTGCAACACATGGGTGTTTGTGTAGGTGATTACACCACAAACAAGTTCACCGGATCGACCCACCAGAGGATTCCATATGGATGGTAACCCCAAAGTCTATGGAACAAATCCTCTAATGAATGGTGGTGCATGTGATCCTTAGACTTGAGATCACCGGAGTGCCTTGTGCACCGATTGGTATAGTTTGACACTAGCCTAACACGCTTCTTTTCAGAGTCACAATACGGTGGTGATTGGCGCATCAAGGAGTGTATCAAGACTATGGTGGATTGACAGAGGATTCATCACTCCCGGCACGGGAGAAAGTTATCTCACGGCGCAATTCAAGATATGGCAATGACACTAAAACCGTGGCCACGGGTGGGATTGAGTTGTTGCTCTATCCACTTTATAATACGGTCATTGGTCCGTAAACGAATAAATAATATCGAGTAACCGAAGGTTGACACTATTTCTATGCCTTCGCCTCGCCGAGATAACGTATGATGAAAGGATCGAATTGCACGGTAACCATATCGTTGATGGGTAGCTACTTTGTGAATCCGAACCCTATCGGGTGGCCATGATGCCTTGCTAGGGCCAATCTTGGTCTATGTATTAGTGAGACGATTAATTGGTGTTAATCGCAATACTATACACTGCCGATATGATGAGGAGCCTAAGGGTCACACACATAGAAGACAATTTAAGATGCAAGAAGAAAGAAGGGCGCTGTGCTTTTTAAGGCGGAAAGGGTATTTTGGTAATTTCACAAAGGCAATTAAATTTGCTAGGTTCGTAGCCTTTATTTAATTTGTTAAAAAAATTAAATAAGTGAAATTACGTTTAAATGTGTGTTCGCACATATTTAAATATATTATCATTATTGTTAAATGTTAATATATATTTAAATATATATATATTAATTGATTTTAATTGAGATAATGATGGAAATTAAAATAAATCAAATTGGGAGTGTTTGGCAACATGGGGCGTTTGGGTTGGAGCCCAAGCCTATTCCGTATGGGATTACTGCAAATTGTTTTTAAATATAAAAGGAAAAGTGTGTGTGTGTGATTGGATTAATGAATTTTTCTTTGTAAAACAAAACACACAGAAGCCCCAATTTTTGCCTCTCCCACAAAGCAGAACACCATTGCCTAAAATCAATTCAATTGATTTTGTCTTCTTCTTAATCTTGAAGCCAAAGAGGATCTAGCAAATCCCTCTTTGGTTCTCTTAAGATTGTCTTCGTGTGGACTACGCAGGTTCGATCCTACACTTGGATCGGTAGCAAAACGTTCGTCGACAAATTTGGAGGAGCCTTCAACGTGCGTTTGTTTCTCTTAACTCATGTTGAATATTTATGCAGATTTTATTTAATATAAATTGTAAAATCATACCCTTGATCTTGGCTCATGTAAACGATCCTGTTATATTATTTTTTTTGTTTCCGCTGCGTATACGGGACCGTTTACTAACAAAGGTTTCATCATAGTCTATGCCATGCTTTTGCTTGAAACCTTTGGCAACTAGTCATGCTTTATAAGGATGCATGTTAACTTCCATGTCTATCTTTGGTATGCTATCGCAGGCAAGCAAAATTAAAACCTAAAAACACATGTAGTAGTGTGAGTAAGGATCATTCCCACGGAGAGTGTCTAGCCGAGTCTTATGTTACGTGAACAAGGCTAGGGGGGTTTGAGAAATTCGAAAACAATTTCAGGAAAAACAATTCAGATTAATCAATCAAAATAACAAACCTTGGTCTAAGTCAACATCCACCATCAGAATTTTACAACTGATCATCGATGCAAATATATGTCAATTCATACTTTAAGTATTCACCGTTAGAACTATTTTCCTATCTCTCCTTAGTTGTAGTTAATTAGAAAACAAGCGATCTAATTAATCTTACTACTAAACAACTCTAGACAAGCGCTAAAGGTTTAATCTAGTAGCAGCCTTAAGGGCTAGAGAAATCGATGAAATTGAACAACACAAACACAAGCGGTTGTATTTAATTTAGTTGAATTTCTTCCTAAGATTTAATAATTCCTGACGCAGCAAATTCTTAAACCGTAATTATTCAAAAGTTAGAAGGATCAAACAATTACGGATTTGATATCTAACTTAGCAGTAGATTGCAACAAATAATAAACTAGTAGGCCTCCTAGTAATTAAATGAAACAATCATGAAAATAGGCATAGAATAACATCCAATACTGAAAACATATATTGAACACTAGAAAAAAAACAGATGATCTCACAGTTTTATTGATTCCGATGCCTCCGTTTCCTTCGACCAAGTTATAAAAGTTTTAGCCGCTCATGGCTGTAATCAAAACTCAAAAGAGAAATTGCAGAAGAGAAGAAGGAGAGGGGTGTGTAATCTCTTTAATCTGATCGCTTCCCCCATTTTAAGAATATCCAATTCAAGTCTTTGAATTCTAATCAATCTCCTAAAATATTCTAATATCCTAAAATAACATTTATCCTAATCTGATTAATTGAAAATAAAATAAAGTCCTAATGTAAAATAGGAAAGTGGTGTTTCCAGTTGTATCTTGCGTGCAACAGGTCTTCAAAACTTCCAATAATAAACTGCCTAATTGACTTGCATGATAGGGCAGAATGTTCCAGAACGTCAGTAGTGCAGGTACGTCAACTTCAAGCCCAATTACAACCTTGATGAAGCGAGTATCTCTCCAAACTCAAAACATGAAAGTTTTAGATCTCTTTCTCAGAGTTCCACATCATTTTGAATCATCTAAATCAGAGCTTGGATGAGAGAGTTATGCCCAGATTACGAAGTAATGTCAAAATTGTCTGAATTTTCACCTAATTAGTTCCGTTTTGCATTTAACGCCTCCATTTGCAGCCTAAATCAAAATAGAATAATAATGAGTACATTTAAGCAGAAAATAAGTATGAAATACGAGACATTAAGGGGGGTAAATATCACATTTTGCATTCTCATCAAATTCCCCCACAC